>JANZXR010000170.1:8893068-8905743 GCA_027575705.1 Erythroxylum echinodendron | reverse complement strand
GAGCTCGAGGCTCCAAATCAAACGTTGAGCTTAAAGCTCTGAGCGGTGGCTGCTCTGGTCACAACTATCATTTATCTGATCAGGGAGATCATTAATAGAGGTGATGTGAAGATAGAGAGAGTGCCCATAGATTAGAACATCGCTAATTCTTTGACTAAGCCACTTCCTCAAATGAGATGTGATTCTAGTGTACTCGCCTATAGTATTAGACACAAAAGCAATTGGCTTTAGTGCAAGAGGGAGATTGTTAGAGTCGTGCTCTAAAGGCAATCACCTTTAGCACTTTTGTACAAACTTTATTTTGATTAATAAAGTGACAGGTAATTTTCATTAATTTAATGTTCATTTATTTATGAATTGATCTTGTTCTTAAATCGAATTAAGGAAGTTTATGATACAAAACATAGCATGAAGTAAATCATGATGAAATCATGATAATGAGATTCCTATTGTGTGCAATTATGTTAGTATCTAAATTATCCCTAGTCATAGGATTAATGAGATAAGACATTGTTAATCCGAATAGACTAGCACATGTTATACTCCTTGATTTGATCAAGCAGTGGATCTCATAAATTGTAAGCATGAGATGTTTAAAGTTAACATGTGGATGCTTAGACTTTAGGTACTCAAGGATATCTTGGATACTAATCGTGTGCTTTGACACCATTTTTCATTGTCTCAATATGAGGTCGCTCATAGGTGCAACTATTGGTATTCAAAGGTGATTGGATAAAAGATTCATCACTCCTGATAGAAGGAGATGATACCCACGACCTCTTGTCAAGGTCATTACTCAGGAGTCTCTGGCCAAAGTAATTATGTGTCAAGAAGAGAGTCTTTCCCCAGGACAAGAACTAACATCACTTGGATTAGATTTGACATAGTTAGTCTAGTGAGAGCTGACATATAGTCCATACTCTAAATTAAGTAGGGTATAGGATGGTCAAGGGACTAATTACACGATAATTAATTATGAAAAGGTTCGTAAGTTGGATAATTAAATATCGAAGAGTTCGAGTGTTAATGCACTTACATTTTGGTAAATTGGCGTCATGAAACCCTTCATGATTTTCTCAGATTAAGAGTTAATTCAAGTGACCAAAATAATTGCAAACTTAAGGGTTACATGTATACAAAAATTAGATGAAAAACAAAAGGTGCATGTTGTCAATTAAGCACGTCATGATCGTGGATTATAGGGCATGACCATGGTTTATAGGCCACGATCATGACCGACTTAATGACAGGTGGTAAATAAGTGAGTTCTTCACTTATGTACACACGAATTTTTCCTAAAAACACACTCAATAGAGAGGGTAAGGGTCCAAAAGGGTTCTAGAAGTTGAGAGGAGTGACCTTGAGATTTATTCAGGTAATTTTAAGCAATTGTTGCATGAGATCATTTGCATGAAACTTAGTCTTGATCTGACTCTCACTACAGCATCTACTTGAACTCATCTTGTTTGGTGCTCTAACCACTCTTACACACTGATTTCTCTTCATCTTTGTGTGCTCTCTTGAGGCTAAGGAAGGTGTTTGGTGTTTGCTATAACATAAACAAAGAGAAGATTTAAGAAAGGAGGAGTATTTGCAAGGTATATATGCTGTAATTTCATGTTCTTATAATTTGTTTTATACATGCACATGGATTTTAGATTTTGGGGGTGTTGTGGGGTTGGAATTTTGATTCCAACACTTTCATTACCTTGCCATGCATATGATGCATGGATCCATGGCTCTCTAACATATTATATTCAACAAATCAACTATTTCCTTTTTAATATATTGTGTGAAATATTGAATTGAAATTGTTATATTTCTGGAATATTCAATGAAATATGAATTTCAGGTTGAAATAGGCCACTAAAGAGAAAACAGGATATGATGCAATCAAGGTTCGGACCACGATTTGGAGCCAATTACTGTTCAGGTGAAACATCACATTCTGCAGCTGCAACCGAATCAGATTCTGTACCTCCAACTACTACACTTGTAGATGATGCATCATCTTCCGTGCTTGCTGCTACACCATCTACCACCCCTATACTAACAGAAATATCAGAGGTAAATGATGCGGATGAAGGAGACGGCTTCCAGTCTAGAGCTGAGGGAGCTGATGGAAGAACTTACATCACAATTGTCAATAACCTGTAAATAAAAATACATGAAACGCCATATGTTTATAATTAAATTATAGGTTTAAATTTAAAAACTGGTATAAAATTAATTGTTTTTATATTAGGTTGATTTCGTCTAGAACATGCTTAAGAAACCTGACATTCAAATTCAAGGAGAAGATTGATCTTGAGGGTTATACATGAAATAATATCTCTCAGGTGACAAAAGAATTTTACTATTAGGAGTTTGAGGTACAAAAAATTATTTTTATTTTTAATTGATTTTTATACATTAATTAGATAAATATTATTACATTACAAGTGCTTATTGTATGTTTTTCTTTTTGATTTAAAAAGAATTTTTTTAAGATCCTGAATTTGAGAGGTCATTTATAAAGTATGGGAGAGACGAGCATGTACACGTTATCGAGACTTTGTTGGTGCAATATACAAAACTAGTGTACGACCGCATTATATTTTTGAACAAATATGGAGTCATTTGCAGTAGTATTGGACATCACCAGAGACAATGTCCATTTTAGAATGCAATTCTACCAACAAACGTGGAGGACTGAGGGGAGAGAATCTTCCCTTACATACTGGAGTATCTATTACCCACCACGAGCATGCAGAGAGACTTGTAAGTATCTACATTTTACATTTATATTCTAATTTTTTTACTTTGGTATATTTCAATTTAATTTGATTTGTGAATTTTGGAATGAAAATATTTGTATTTTGGAGAATTATAATGTTATAAATGTCTGGTGCCATATATGACTGTGTTGTTGAGTTATTTTCTCTCTTCAACAGGGGGTAAATATCATAAAAATAGAGAAAATTCTGCCGAAATTTTTATAAATTGTAGTTCATTTATAACATTTAATTCTAATGCAGGAAAAGTATATGGGTACAAAGCCTACCTCATCAGCTCTCTTTGCACACTCACACTAAGAAGCATGATAGTGTGACTTTTGTCAATACTCGATGTAGAGAACTAAATGTATGTGAGATTTATGCTTTAATATCAATGCTTAATAATTATCACTTACTAACATAAACATTGCCGTCTGATAGGACTAAATACAAGAAAACATTCAACAACATTCTCCACAGTCTGAAGGTGTTGATGAGACTCAAACCTATCTTCATGCAGTGGATGGTCGGGACCGTCGTGGAAGGATATTTGACTTAGGTTCATTTACAAACATATGTTATTCACATTTCTCCACATCTAGTACAACAACATTTAGTAGGCGGTCGCACCCAATGAAGCCCATGAGTTTCGGAGTATAGTACAGATATTGGCAACTCGGTTGCAACAATCGATAGAGTACATAGCTCAACTTCGTAATGAGATGAATGAGTTGAAGGAGAAGGGTAGCACCTCATCGCAGCAATCAGAGCGTCCGCGTTCACCAAATGAATAGCGTACTTGTAGTCATTTCATATGAATTATAAATACTGATTATGTACAAAATAATTTTTTATTATCAATTAAGATAAAATTTTACTTTATATCATCAATCAACTTTCTATTTTAACAAATTAAATGTAAAAACAAATCAAAATATTATCAACAGATAGCTCTTCTATTTAAATTATGAATCAACCATAAGATCATCAAATAAAATTTAATGTAGGGAAATTAAAAAAACAGTTTTAGTAAATTTACCGACAGAAAAACAAAGTTTGTTGGTAAAATCTATTCGATTTACCGACAGATAACTAATAACCGTCGATAACGTTGTCATTAACTTACCAACGAAACAACCAAGACAGCATAGAATAACCGTTGGTATATTCACCGACACTTACACAAAATGTCTGTCGGTAAATTTGTGATGTACATTCTGTGATTTGTTGCAAATTATTACTTACGGCCATTTCTCCGATGCCATAGTCTGTCAGTGAATTCTATTACTAACTTAGCTTACTAACAAAATGTGTAGGTTTTTCGTAAGTAATTTTCTTCGCTAAACTTCATTTTTCTTGTAGTGCATTCAAATATTGTATTTATCGATCTTTTGAATCATCATTTCTTAAGTGATTATCATGTTACGTAACTAAGCTTTGCTCAAAAGATCATCATTATTAAATGATATCAGGTTACTAAGTTTTTTTTAGAAATTAATGAGGTGTGCATTATTATTGTCTACATGTTCAACAATAGTGTATCTTGTTAATATTCTTTTCTTTTTTCCCTAAATAGTCATATCACATATGTGTGTTCTACTTTTGTTTCTTTCGATACTGAAATCATGTTAACATATTAGTTTATATCCTATTGATGAAAATCAGAATCGAGTATTAAATTCGCACCCAGCTACCGACAGGCTCGAATAATTTGATTAACAATGTGATGGTAGTTAAAAGAGAACTTT
Organism: Erythroxylum echinodendron; assembly: GCA_027575705.1. NCBI lineage: Eukaryota > Viridiplantae > Streptophyta > Magnoliopsida > Malpighiales > Erythroxylaceae > Erythroxylum > Erythroxylum echinodendron. Next base: position 8,901,239 of record JANZXR010000170.1, on the reverse strand, counting down.
CTTCAACTTGTTCACTTCTCAAGCAAGTTAAAGACGTACGTACTGTTAACATTTATGTAAAGAATTCACGCAGATAGTTGATAGTTTAAGTATAGATGACAATTTTGCTCGTCTTCCGCCAAGTGTAGCTTGCAAATTTAGGCAAGGCAACACTCGGGTAATGCTGCAACTTCTGAAATACAACGCAAAGGATTTCCAGAAGAAAGATGGAATGAGTGCTGCTTCCATCGGCAAGGATACAATCGACAAGCTAGTTTGATTAAACAATTGGTTTATTTTATTTTAGGCTTCTTTTTTCTACAGACTGCCAATTCAATAGCTATCCAGCAGAATAAAATTTCTACATTTCCTATCTGCACAGATTGCTAGGGATTAATGCATGATACACGATAGTAATTGAAATCTTGGGAAATCCAACGAATAGTTGGTTAACCAATGAGATGAAATTGCTGCTCTCCCTTGCCGGGCCAAGATGGCAATCATAACACAAGTATGCCGGTTCACAAGTATACGTGGCCTTCTGCTCTTTGTATGATTGAATCGTATGTCCAAATTATAGGGGTTACTCAAGAAGTTTGTTGCAGGTACCAACACCAATAGCGGCAGCCAGATGCCAACCCGCATGGAGGAAAGGAGTAGTGGGGAACATATCATCAGCAATGAATAGAACACCTCCCAACATTGATGACATCTTATGGACTTGATGTGCCACCCTCAACTCTGGCTCCACTAATGCTCGTTTCGCAAATGCTACCTATAATCCGCAACCAGAGTCAAATTCAGTTAGTTGACTCATTTTCAAATAAAATTTCCGGAAGGAATGCCAAACAATACACAAATTGGCCCAGAAGGTCCCTTTAAATTTGCGAATCGATCACAACATCAAAGAGCTAACCACTTAAAAACATCTATTTGCGGTAAAATAGGAATATTGTATAGTGTCATTAAGATTAATCATGAAATGGTTACAGTAAATGACTAAATGAGATAATATGCATTGCGGGTCATTGCCAAGTTTATGTAGGCTGGCAAAAGAAAACTTGAAGAGGAATGACTCCTAATACATAAACACCACAACAGAGGCAGAAGTTTCAGAGGAAATGCACATCAAGTCCACCAACAGTTAATAAAAAAAACATTTGAAAACCAATACTTTGTAACATGGGGAATTACTTATGAGATTACAAATTATCAAAACCATGGATTAACACCAAGGCAGCTACCTCCATCATCCCTGTGTGAACAGCTGAAACCATCAGAGGCTGGATGGGTAATAAAGCTGCAGATGCTGCCATCAGGAACTTCGGGTTCTCATTTCTCAGGGCCCTTGACAAACACTGCAAAATGATGTCAACCCTAAATCTAAGTCAAATTAGTTCTTTAAACTCCTTAAATATTATTTAAATGGGAAACATTACCAACAAAACAAAGAAAAAGCCGAAAAAATTTTGAAAAAGTAACTGCTAAACACCATTTAAGACTTTCTTCAATCTTTACAAATATTCAAAGCATAGGAAAACTAGGGAAAGTCATGGGCATATATAACATGTAAAAGCCTGTAAGTTCCTACTTCTTAATAGTCCAGAGCAGATGAAGCAAACCTATGAATCAGAAGTCTTCTCTCCCATTAATGATACACCATGCCTAATGAATGATTTCTTTTCTCTTTTGTACATGAAAAAACATGCATGATAAGAATAAGGCATAAAAACATGCATGATAAGAATAAGGTTAGCTATTTGAAAGATATGCTGTGATTTGAGAATTAAAATTTCAAACCTTTTCTAATACGCACAGCTAATAAGGTAGGAGCTAAAAGATAACAGACAAATTTGGTAACTAACAAAGTGTCATTCCTTAGCAAGGATTGAAAGCACGAATGGAGAATAATTGAAAGACAAAGGAAAACAGTAATTTATGGCTTAGTATCAAACAGAAGAGATAGTTATAGTTGACGATAAATCAAATTGAAATTATAAGCCTGATACATAAGAAAGATCAACAGCCAAGGATTTGCAGGATTATTTTGTCAATTTCTTAATGTTACACAAGAAAATACACTAAGAACAAATGAAGAACACTCGGCAGTGCCTTCATCCCCTTATTTTGCTACACACTAGTGTCTAAGAAGCTGACATCTCTGGTAGCAGTCAAATGACAGTTAGTTTCCAGCAAAGTAAACCAGCCAAGTAGATCAGAGGACTCGGAAGCATCAAATTTAGCCTCGGCCAGATTTTGCATAATAGATTTTCTGTCAGATAGTTTAAAACTTGCAAAAACAATGGGTTAATTCTGAGGACATACCACTGTTGCTGTGGCTATCATCGTATAGTCAAACCACCGCAAATATTTTCTTAGTTTTCCTCTTGATGCATGATAAAGACTTGAGGCAACTCCAACTCCAATTAATGAGTTAGCATATAATTTAGTATTTAAGTTTTTCCTGGATGCACAGCAGAGTAACAAGTCAGACAAAATATGATAGTCAAGTAAGATTGTGTAATAAACTCACAGCGACAGATAGAGATACAGATAGAAAGGGGAAAAGAGAGAGAGAGAACCTGGGAGCCTGGAGTCCAAGCGCAATAAAAGGAAGGGAAGTAAGCACATTAGCAATGCTTTCTGTGACATTTTGATCACCTAGTGAAAGAAAAGTTTACATAAGTTCAGTGAGCACATTTAAAACACACGGCACAAGCAAATTTCAAAATGCTATGATCTCTTCATAATACCATGCATGCAAGTCTTTATGGGCCTCAAACATCCTGGTCTTTGCTGCCATACTCTCCTGGAGATGAAAAGAAAAGAAACAAGTTCAGTTGTTGGAACTCACTAATTAGACTCTTATGCTTATTTCCATACTACGGAATTAAGGAAAAGCTTTCATATTTTAACTTGATAATCTTATCAAGAGCAATTTTTACAAGCAGATCTTGCTTCAGGTGTTGCACTTACTGTACTGATACCCACTGATTTGCTTTATCAGTGGAACTTTTACATGTTGTTTGACAGTAGTCTGCCTGCTGAGTGAACTCTTCCAAAGAGAATGGTGAATGTGGAATTACATGTATTCCACGAACATCTTCCAGGGATTTTCTAGAATTTGATGTGGTCGGTGGACTCATCATGCTGAAAGGAATTGTTGCCAGCAAAATAGCTGGCAACAACAGCAGAAAGTAATCCTGCTCAAAGTCTGAAAAGGCAATAAAATATCAGTGCACTTACACACCAACGGCAACATGATTTCTTTTCATTTTATGGATGTGTACCAATAAAGGAAAAAATAGCAGCGATTGAAGAGTCGTGAAATTTATTTCTACGTGTAAGTATAACAGTGAAATTTTGTTTTACAACTTAATCAATATGCAGCTACAAAGGGAAATTCCCAGTAAGTATATCAGTGAAATTTTGTGTTACAATTTAATCAATATGCAGCTACAAAGGGAAATTTCCATCTTTCATTGTTTCGCACATGCATATAAGAACAACATTGTCTAAATCCTGAATAGCCTTCAATATGTAACGGGTATAATTAGATAGTTGAAGTATGCTAAAGGTTTCTACTTCATCACAGTTAAGGAATTGGTGACTAAAGAACAATTTGGTGGTACCTCAAGCGATTAGGATTGGTTACATGAATCGATTCCTACCAACCAATTTTACCAAAGGCAATCTTCTCCAAACGATATAATTTACAAGGCTGAACCATTTTTGACTCTATTTTCCCCAGCCACCAGTAGTTGGTATAACATCTACAGTCCTATGGAAGGAATGAGAGATAAAAAACAGAAATAAGAAACTCATCATGGTATTGTGTCTTTTAATGTAGAGGAGGAACTCAGTCAATCTTCTCCCTCACCTCACCTTGCAAACCTAAGCTAATCCCAACCATACGAACCAAAGTTCAACTTCAACCTAACCTAAGATATCAACAAGCCAAAAGAGACCACGGCAAACCACGTTTTTTTCATTATATGTCAGTGCACTGAGTGGAAAGATCCATATGCCGACAAGTTCTTAATCAATTTTAAGACCCTGTTACATGACCCGCCAACTTGACCCTCTTAACGTTCTAAAATCAATGATTATCAGAAAAAAAGATAACTGGAAACTTCAGGGTCTACTACCGATCGGAATCATTAGAAAGGATTTTTTTTTATAAAATATATAAATTTACTTTTGATTCGTTACTTGGAAGGTCTTGCAGATAAGAAACTACAATACCAATTAGGATGTTTCCGAGGGGCTCAGATTAAAACTCATTCCAGTAATCATCAATAACAACATATTATAAAGCAAAGAAGCAGGATAACATACTTAAAACCAAGCATTACAAACACCAGATGCATAGATCCTTCATCCAATTAGAGCTAATATCAGAAAGTAATTACAAAACAATCCTTCTCAACTGCGTGTTACATAAAAATCTAAGCATTCTAAACTAAAATTCACTAGGGAAACAACGAAACAACCCAACAACAAGAAAACGCAAAAGAGTAGACAAAATTAAGGTGCACAAGTACCAGTCAGAACACATAAACAGAAAGGAACACAGAAACACGAACAGGAGAGAAAAGAAGAGTACCAAGAAAAATGCATATAGGCACTGGAATAGGAAAAGCAAGCAATATAGAGCCTGGGAGTTCGGACAAAAGGGGGAAAAATAGAACTCGAACTTCGAAGAACAAAAGAATATTTGGAAGGGAGATGCCAACGAATCGCACGAATCTTCCCTTTTATTTCTTGACACGCATATTCCAACTCCCTAATCAAAAATTGACACCTCAGTTTCGTTTCCTTTGGCTCCTCTTCTTATGCTGTCTTTCTCCGTACTTCCCAACTAAATACTAAATACTAAAACCGAACTCTTGTCGTTGAATTGTTGTGACTAAATTAAGCATTTGGAAAGAAAGCGGATAACCCAACTTGCACGTTCCTCAGGGCCAGGCCCAGGGCCAGGTTTATCGGTCCGGCCAAGCCTCAGGCTCAAAATTTTGGGCAATAAAACGACTTATATTTTCTGAAATTTTAAAAAATAACAAATTGGGTAGGCCTGAGTCAGAGCTTCTTCTTTATGGCTGGTCAACCCCAGGCTCGTCTGGCCTTAAGCAGGGCTAGACTTAATATTAGTATATCAATAGACAGGGTCATGTTAAGCTTATATTTTAAAAAAAAATAAAAATGTCTTTTTAAACATTTTTGATGGGCCATAGCTTGGACTAGACCGGCTTGCATTTGGCCGGATCAAGTAATGAATTTTAACTTATAGCCCAATTAACTTAGATCGGTTTCAAAATTAACTTTCCTATTTAAAATATCATGCTTGGGTTGAGCACGATTAGGCTCAATGCCATCCTTCATCAAGTAATATTGAAACTTTTAAAATTAGATTACTAAAATAGTAATATTATCTTCTTATTATTTAAGATTTGTATTTAATTACTGGCCCAATTTTTTTTTTGGCCTGTCTAAGTAGCTATATGTACAACTTATTGAACAAGAAAATCCATATCTAAATATTAGTTCTTTGATCTTTTTTTCTATCTTCTTTAGTTCGTCAGAAAAATCTTATTTGATAAAGTTAAAATTTGTGGATTATAATAAAATAGTTTGATGATATTGTAAGAGGAATTACATTTGTTAAAAATTTTGCTTGAATTATTTATTTCACAGTTAAGTTCTTCATACTTATATGTAAATTTCCTTGGAAAAAATTCTTTAACATTGCTCTTATGAAAATTCTTTATTTATTGATTAACTAAATAAAAATAAAAATAAAAATAATAAGAATCCTTAATTTTAATTGGCTTTTAAGATTTGTATCTCAAATTGACAATAGCTAGAATTCATTTTTCTTTCATTTTTTTAAGTGATTAGAGTTGGCATTTTAGTTCAAGTTTGATTTGATAAAAAATTAATAAATAAATTTAAATTAATCAAAACTTAGATTGGACTCAAATTTTAATTTAAAAATTGATTTTTAAGTTTAAGAAATCCAATTTTATTTAAATTTATTCCAAACTTAATATAAAGTTATTTCAGTCTAAAGTTTAATTTAACTGTAAACATTTTATTCTGGTCAAAAATTTATTAAAGCTTAGGTTGAATTAAAAAATTTTCAAAATAATGACTCCAATTTAAGTCTTACATATTAAATGAATGTATTCATATATTCCTTGAATATTGAGTTACTTAAAATTTTTAATTATTTAAAATTAAACATTTGATGTTTTAAAATTTATTTCATAAATAACCGTTTTAAAATCATGTATTTTAAATATTTTATTAATAATTATTTATTTTAAAAATAATTTTAAAATTTTAAAATAATTATAAAAATTAAATTAATTATTCATAATTTTATTACTAAATAAAAATACATATTTAGGTAATTTAAGTTATGAAAAACAAGATTAAAAATCTAAAATAGATTTTTATATATTTTCATATGCTATAAAAACTAGAATAAATCAAAACTAAAAACATAAATTAACAACTCAGCTAAACATGATTTTTACTAAATTTAAAAATAAAAATAGAAAATTGAGCCGAAATATAACCAAATATACCCTAACATTTATTTTAAAGGTGTGTAAATTAAACTATATCATTTTTACTAAAATATAAATTAAACACTAATATTTTGAAGCATTTAAAATAAACTATAATATTTAGAAAATGTTTTAAACTATTAAAAACAAAATTAAATCTTTGTTTATTATATTTATTTTTAATCTAACACATGGAGTCCATTATATTATAAAGCATAACGAGTCTCAGCAATGTCATAAATACCATATTAATACTATATTTGATTTTGGTACAGAATTATATCAATACTGATCAATACAAAGTATCATTTCGAGTCATTTTTAAATTTATAAAGTCAAGTTTTTAAAATTAAAAAATAGCCCCTCAATATATTATACTGTATAATTTATAATTTTATATCAATAATTTATTCAAAAATCATAATGATAGAAATTTAAAACAACAATTTATTTATTTTTATTAGCATGATTTTTCACATATTTTACATATAAATAATAAACATAATTAATATAAAAAGATCATTTAATCATTATAGAATATAAAATTAAGAACAATAGAAAGTATTTAAAATAATAAAATTTCATCATATAATAAATAATAATTATATCAAAACATCAAATAAAAGAATAATAAATATTCATGACTCTTTAACAATTACAATTTACAACAAGAGTTCATGTCGAGGAAATAACCAACTATAAGTGATTTGAAACAAAAATATTTATAATTATATTTATATTGCATATATATAATTTAATATATACATCAAATATAAAGTGAAATCAAAAGAAGAGGAGAAATAAAAAGTTGAAACTTTATTCAATTGTATACTTGCTCAAATTGCTTTGGCCCAATTTTTTATTTGGTATAAAATCTTCATCATTGAGAGGAGTCTCATTATCACCATTATTCAAATTTATTGCATCAAATGACATTTCAATACTTTTCCGTACTAGATTATCTTCCAAGTTACTCTCATTTATCAAACCAATTCCTTAAAAAATCAATCCACCAAAAGATCAATATGATCAAAGTAAATTGGATTTACAGAATTACTTGTTCTACTAAGAGTCCTAATAAACAATAAATTTAAAATATTAAAAATTACAAGAAATTATATCAAACTCAATAATGGTAATAACATATCTTTCCTGAAGCTTTAAATTATATCGAACAAAGATCAAAAAGTTCAATCTTTTGTTTTCCAATATATTTCTTTCTTAGAATGGATGAATTCAAATATGCTTTAATTCTTTTCACACTCTGTTGCACTCACACGTTGATTTAAAATTTGAATTGCAAATTTTTGCAATTTTGGAACATCACTTTTGAATTGGTCCCACCAAGTAACTATAAGATAACAAAAGTAATATTATAAACAAAATAAAGTAATGATTAATTTTTAACAAGTTATAAAAGTGAAAAAATATATACTTGAATTAAGTTTGTCTCTTTAACAAATAACAATTGGCATCCCAAAATCACTGAAAATATCCTTATAAATCTTCATTTGTGAGCTTATGAGATCTTGCATCATGTCGTGTGTAACATCCCCTCACCTATGGGAAGGGTAATATGGTAATTTGGAACGGGTTAGGAGTGTTTAACATTGCATTGCT
>JANZXR010000170.1:8853841-8878565 GCA_027575705.1 Erythroxylum echinodendron | reverse complement strand
AAATATGTTTGTTTTAGGTAACCAAGAATATCGACAACAAGAGCAAGGAGAAGACCAAGCTTGATTTTGGAAAAAGACCAAGTGTAATAGGTGGGTAATATATTTATGGTTTTGTGATGATGAACTAATATTTATGTGTATGTATGATAAATACGCTTGTTTATTTCTTCTATGAACGTATGCCATGTTACTTGTTGAAGATTTTGTTATTTTGTATGGTTACTTTGTATGGATAGAAAAACAAAGGACTTTAAGAACCATAGAAGCATGAACATATTCAGAAATGCATGAACTTTGCAAAATCTGTTATGTGGGTGAGAGAGAATCCATGTCGTTAGTCACGTGCACGTCGACCTATAGCCTTCTCCTGGCTGCCCGCTTGTGGCCACGAGATCCTGAGAAATCGGGCTCATTTCGTTCTACGGTGTAAACTTCAGTTTTTCCATTTTGTTCCACGGAGCTCTCGAGCCATTGTGTGTGCATTGCATCTTGGATATGTCATATTATGATGAAAAAAAATTGTGTATTATGTTGATGGTAAATTTCAGTCAATATGTTCTACGTGATAAAGTGTGTAATATGAGTATATATTGTGTATGGTTCATTATCACTATCTATAAATATTTTAGCCACTGAGCTGTGTAGCTCAACCTTCACTTTTCCCTTACCTCCTCAGGTGCAAACCAAGGCGATAGTGACCCCTGTAAGGCATCGAAATCTCCTCATTAGCTAAAGACATTTGGACTAAGTCAGTCTTGTTATAGCACATTTGGCATATCACCATGGAACATTTTGTATTTTGTATTAAGTTGATGTGTAATATGGTTTGTAATAACTCTAACAATGTTTTCCAAAAGAATATAATGAAATTAAATTCGGTGGTATGATTTTGTTATTTGAAAGATTTGGATAATGATATTTGTATGTGCATGTTTTGTTTAACAAGTGTGCCAACACTTGTTAGTCTTAGAATAGCACATAAGGGTGGGAAAGATTGCATGTGAAAAACACAGACGAAAGGAATCGTCTGTGATGACGTCACTATACAGAAGAAAGGAAAAATATAGAGGAAGAGTATCGTCTGTGCTAACGTCAGAACATAGAGGCAAGAAGGAATAGAAAGGAGGAGTATCATCTGTGTTGATGTCAGAACACAGAAGCAAGGGAAAATATGAAGGAGAAGTATCTCTGTGCTTATATTAGAACACAGACGCAAGGATGAACTAAGAGTAAAGAGAAACAGGATCGTCTGTGAGGACATAAGAACACAGAGGATAGACCACAGATGATTAGGGATCAACACAGAGGATAGAACATAAAGGATAGATTATAGGCCAAGGATAAGAAGAAGAAGTTAAGAGTTTATGTTGGTTGAAGGATTTGTCTGTGTTACTATTCAAAGACTTAGTCTGTGTCACTGTTCATAGACGAAGGAGTTAAGAGGTTATGTTGGTTGAAGGATTCGTCTGCGTTATTGTTCACAGACTTCGTTCGTGGTACTTTTCACGGGCTTCGTCTGTGGTATTATTTATGGACTTCGTCTGTGGTACTGTTTATGGATCAAGTCTGTGGTAATGTTCACAGACTTCGTCTGTAGTACTGTTCACAAGGATTCGTCTGTGTTTCTATTCATAGACTCCTTCTATGTTTTGCTTCTTCTATGTTCGCCTATACCTATCTTCTGTCCCATTGTTGACCACAAAAGGTAGAATTGGACTTAGATGTCTTCATGGAAGTGATAGATTTTGGAATCCTCTTTCGATCCATGTAAAAAAAACCTTGATCCGATCCCTCTATAGAAAGATATAGCAATCAGAAAACAATGTCTGTGTTACTGTTCACAGAATGTGTTCACCTTTACCTCTATTCTATCCCATTGTTGACCCCTCAGACGATAGATTCGGACTTGGGTGTCTTTATAGAAGTTGTATATTTTAGGATTCTCTTTCGAACCATATAAAGAACACCTTGATCCGATTCCTCTAGTGAAAGTTATGGCAATTGGAAGACATCATCTGTGTCACAGACTTCGTCTGTGTTACTGTTCACAGACTTCGTCTGTGGTTCTGTTCACGCTATCGTCTGGGTTACTATTCATGGCTATCTTCTGCCCTATTTTTGACCTACCAGATGATATAATTGGCCTTCAATATCTTCATGAAAGTTGTATTTCTTGCAATTCTCTTTCAAACTAGCCAAAGAAACCCTGAGTTGGATGTCTATCGTAAAAGTTATGCTCACAATCTTGAATCACGTATATGTAAGGTGTGGACTCGCCAATGCTATCCTTTGAAGTTATTTCAGTTGAAATGGATAAATGATGGTCGAAGAGCGGTGTTGAACTAAGAAGGAGAGTTGTTGAGGGCAATTATAGGTGATGAATATGTGTAATCAGTATGTGATAGTGGTAGTATCAGAGAAGAGAGGATAAACACGATAATGGATAAGGTGTTCTCTTTCGTAGAATAACCCACGTCTTAAGATACGCTGCATGCGAGTTGGACTTTGGTAACGGGGTCCAACATTTAGAATATTGATAGAAGCATGCTACAAACCTTTGAGAGAAGCTTAACATAGATTAAATCCACCTATTATGGAAGTGGTAAAAAAAGAGATTTTTAAACTTCTTAATGTACATATGATCTTTCTCTTATAACAAATGGGTAAGTCTCATTCACACTGTTTTAAAGAAATTAGATATAACTATGATTAAAAATTATAATGATGAGTTAATTCTAACTTATGTTCAAAATGGATGGAGAGTTTTTGTTAGTGATAAGAAGTTAAATGTTGTAACTAGAAAAGAACATTTTGTAGTTCTATTTATAGATCAAAAGATAAAATGTTTAGCTAATTGTTGTCACTATTTTGTTTTTGATGGTTATTCAAGTTTTTATCAATTTGTAATTACATTGGAAGAATATAGAAAACCACCTTCACATGCCTATTTAGTACTTTTTTTCCTAGTGATTCATGTCATTTAGACTTTACAGTGTAACTACCACCTTCTCAAGTTTCTTTTTAGATTATACTGAACAATTCATTAAAGTATTCATCAATGATTTCACTATATATGGTAATTCTTTTGATGAATGTTTGGTTAATTTAACCAAATTGCTTGAAAGATGTATAGAGAAGGCCTTGTTCGTAATTAGGAAAAATGTCACTTTATGGTTAATCAAGGCATTATTTTGAGTTATATTATGTCCTCAACAGAAATAGAAGTAGATAATAAAAGGATAGATGTGATTAAGTCCTTACCTTACCTATAAATGTATAGGACTATGTTCTTTTCTTAAGCATACAAGATTCTATCAATGCTGTATCAAATAATTCTCCAAGATTGCTTAACCCCTACATAGATTGTTCTAAAAATAAGTGGCATTTGAGTTTGATGAATCATGTAAGGTAATGTTTAACAAGATAAAGGACTTGTTAACTTCCATACCCATAATTCAGCCATCAAATTTAAAATCCTTTAATTGAAATTATATTTGAAGTGAGTAACTATGCTTCAGAAAAAATTAATATTACATAAAGCAACTATACCATCATAGAGAAAGAGTTTTTAACAAAATCATTTGAATGTATATCACTCAATATGAAATTTCTTTAAGCTTAAATTTATATTATTCAAATGTATATGGGAGAGACTTTGGTCGTAAAAGAATTACTCACAAAGTGTTAAGAGTGTGGATTATTTTGGCCTACTTTGTTTTTTGATTCACGTATATTTTCTAATACTAATGAAAATCACCAAAAAAAATCAAGAACTTAGGATATAAAGATCAAATTCCACTTAATCTCATTTTTGTTTGGGAAATATTTGATTTATCGGTTATTGATTTTATGGGTCCTTTTTCCTACTCTTATTATGCCAATACTTATATATTTCTTATTATGGATTATGTTTCAAAGTGGGTGGATGAAAAATCTACAACACTACTTATTATAAAATGGTTGTAGATTTATTTAAGACTAACAGTTTCACAACATTTGGAATAATAAGAGCTAAATTAATGATTAAGGAACATATTTGTATAATAAAGTGATGGAGGCTTTACTAAAGCTATATAATGCCATGGATTATATATCTACTGCTTACTATCCACAAACTAATAGACAAGTTGAGATGTACAATAGGAAGATTAAATTTATACTTATAAAGACTGTTAACCCAAATAGCAAGGATTGGAGCAAGTTTCTTGAGTATACATTATAGGCCTACTACACAACTTATAAGATTCGTACCATTATGTCTCCTTACCATTTAGTTTTTGTAAAACTGTGTTATTTTTTAATAAAATTGAACATACGTGTATTAGTTTATCAAATAATGCAATGAGACTAATAAGCAATGAAAATTGCAATTGCAAGACATAAAGGAAAATGGTAATGATTCCTATGAGAGTTCTGTAATTTACAAGGGAAAGACAAGAGCTTTTCATGATAAAAAATTTTTAAAAATGCTTTTCAATTGGTCATAAAATTCTACTTCATCACTCTCATTTGAAACTGCTTCCTAGTAGATTATGCTCTAGATGGGTGGGACCTTTCATTGTTACTAACGTGGTGTAGTTAAAATGCATAGTCCAAACACCGGTAAGTCTTTTAAGGTTAATGGCCATCATCTCAAACCTTTTAATGATGTTTTTCATATGTATAATGTAGAAGAAATAATCTTGGAATGCTAAAATTATTACACATGAGGAACTACAATATCTAGTCAAAGATATTAAAGAAAGGTGCTAATTAGGAGGTAACTCAACATTTTTCTTTTTAGCAAATTCTTTCATTTAGATTATGATATTAGTTTTATTTTTTATAGCTTACATTACTTTATTTTTCTTAGGGGTAGAGAGAATTTGTAGTATCTCATTTTCCCATGCTAAGGGTTAAAACCTTAAAATACTGTATATAAGAGATAATATTGAGAAATTAGGAAATGCATTTCATGCTTATATATGATATTAGCATAAAAATACGTGAATTTGAATTTTTTGCACACATTACAATAATTGTACATGCATTCATTTAACATTTTTCCAAGTATAAATGATTTTAATGTAATTACGATGTGAATAGTGAATATTTTTGTCTTGAAAATTGATTTGGTGAGTATAATTATTGAATTGGAATTTTTGGTGAAATTGAGAAATTTATGAGATTTAGGGTATTTTTGGGCTAGGAAAAATACCAAGTGACAAGACAATTGATAAATGGTAATAGAAATAAGTGTCAAATAGCAGTAGAAGTTATTGATAGGTGATTTTAGGATTTAATGACAGGTGTCATAAACATGGGGAGATAATTGGATTAGAAATTTGGAGATAAATGGACTAGTTGTTAGAAAGGACCCATTAGAAGCCTTGAGAGGAGTACATATGGCCAGTCACATGTGTCATGCTACTTGCCACACATCTCACTCTCGTTACATTTAGGGGACGGTTGGTTCGCATGGAGGAATAATAATAGGAATGGGAATGAATATAGTGAAGAATGAGAATGGATATCATCATTGTAATTATAATGGTTAGTAAAGAGGAAGGAATGATTACTATTACCATTGATGGTGGTTGGTTTGTAAAAAATATTGAAAAATAAAATTTACTATATTTTAATTTATTATAATGTAATTAATTTATTATAATATAATTAATTAATTACAATATTTTAACTATTGAAAGATAATTTAATTAATTATATTGTAACTAATTAATTTATTATATTGAATTTAATTAATTAATTATATTTTAATTAATTATATTGTAATTTATTATATTGTAATTAATTTGTTATATTTTAATTAATTATAATGTAATTAATTATAATATTTTAATTAATTATATTTTAATTAATTAATTACAATATTTTAATTAATGAATGAGTTATTTTTGATTAATTATCTTGTAATTAATTAATTTATTTATTTATATTATTTTAATTAATTATATTTTAATTAATTAATTAGTATTTAAAATATTTTTTAAAAAATAACTACTATTAAGGAATGAGTTTCATTCCTTTACTAAATGGAGGGTATGGAGGATTCTCTAAAAGTGGGATATTAAACTATTATCCTTATAATGATAATCAACAACTAACTACTCACTTTTCAGTCCTTACCTATTAACCCCTTCCCAAACCCATCAACCAAGCACCCCCTTAGCTGTAAGGCCATTTTTTAAACTTGTTTTTCACTCTTGCTTTCTTCTTCTCTTCGTGATCTTCATCTCTTCTCTTTTCTTCTTCATTTCTACGACACTCACCAACCTTTATCAACGTTAAACCTTGCCATCATTTTTCACTTACCCACTACAAGAGCTTATTGTAATCTCTTAATCTTGATAAAACCTAACCTACTCCACTCTCTAAGATGATGATCGTATGATGTATAGAAAGCTAGGGCTTAGAGATTTTGAAGGAACTTTGAGTAATCAAGTAAGTTATACATAAATCTTCGTGGGTCATTATAAATGAAACAAATGTGGTGATTAATTTGAGATTGAATTATTATGATCATGGTGTTAAATCTATGATGTAACATGGGTGAAAATATGTTTTGTTTTTAGTGTATTAATGGTATTCATAGTATTCATAGGTTGTTTAAATGGAAGTATTTATAATGATCATTATAATGGTGTTTGGATGAGTGGCGAAAATTAATGTATGAATACATAAGTTTGTGTTTTGTTTTGAGAGTATGAAAACCATGAGTGATGAGTTGTTATGTAGATGTTATAAGTTATGAATTAAGGGTATAATGAAAGTGAAAGTTATGTTAACGAAGACGTTGATTTATGTTCTTGAAATGAGGAGAATTAGGATGATAGTTTAGGGGTAAAGTGAACGTGAAAATGGAGTTTAACGTGTGTTTGAGGCATTGATGAATGAATGGACATATTTGATGTCCTATTTTTGTGGTTATGATCAATAGTCTTGTATGACTTGTTTTGTAAATGTTTTGAATTATAAATTGAGGTAAAAGTGAAGAGGCTATTAAGTCTAAATGATGAACTATGGAGATGGTTTGTTGATGTATTATGAATGAGACATCTTCAATATAGTATGGAAAGGTAAAGAATGTAGCAAAAGTTTAGAATACATGTATGATAAGATTAAGTAGAAGATGATGAATCAAATGAGTAGAGATTTGAGAGTTTAAATGCAATAAATATGGTAGTTAATGTTGGCTCCTGAAAATTTTTTTCGTTGAATTAAGCATGATAGTTTATAGAATAAGCATGGAATTTGAATTTTCGCCTTAGAATGAATTTTGAGGTCATAATAGAATTTTTATAGGAATTTATTTATTTATTTCAGTGTTAGTAGGATTTTATTTCACTAGTTAGTTAAATTAATGTTTTAAGAGTGTATGAGGGCAATTTTGGCATGTTACTATGTTTAAGAGTCATAAAGCATAAAAGGAAGGGCAAAGATGACTTTTTACATTCATTAAGGGTAAAATTGGAAGGAAAAAGTGTTGTCTTGCAAAATAAAAGGAGAAAACGTGAATAAGGGAGAGAGGAGTGAAAAAACATAAGAAAGAAGATGGAGAGAAGTCATCCATTAGAAAGAGGAAAAGAGAAGAGAGTCGTGAGAGAAGCTAGGGAAGAAGAAGAAAACGTGGAAAGAGAAGGAATCAAGCTTGTTTAAGTTAAGTTTTCTTTCTTTCTTGCTTAGGTAGAGAAAGAAGTAGAGAATGAGTTATGTTGAAAGAAGATGATTGAGAGACCCATTTGATTTTTGGGTTCCTAAGCTAGGTTTTGGGTTTACTAACCTAGATGGACTATGGGTATGTTAGTTTTGAGTTTGAATTTTGTGGATTTCAATTGTTGTGATTATGGAAGTTTTAAGGGTTTTATTTGAATTGTAATTTAATGAGAAATTGGTTTGTTTTAGGAAATCAAGAAAATCCTACCAAAGAGTAAAGGGAAGGGCCAAATTGAGTTTGGATTCTCAAGAGTTATAAGGCGGGTAATTTATTTATAGTTATTGTGTAATAAGCAAATTGCCTTTTGTGTGTGTTGTGTGTTAAGATGATTTGCTTTGAAATATTGTGATGTGGAAAGTGCATTATAATGTATAACATGTGATAAAAATTGAATTGTGAGTATAATTATACTATACTTTGGAATTGTATCATGGCATTTTGATTTAAATGGAAAGAAGAAAAAACATGAGAATATGAACTTGTGATTGATTGAATTGAGCATGAGATTTGATTGTGTTTAGCCAAGAGAGGAACCGTTTTGTAGTCACGTGCACATCAATATAAAGCCTTCTCCCGGCTACCCACTTGTGGTACACGAGATCCAAAAAGTGGACTCGTTTCAATGACTGAGTAAACTTCGATTTCTCTGTTTTGTTCCACGGAACCCTCGAGCCATTTTGTTTGTGCATTTGCATTTTGATGTGTTAAGTTTTGAGGAAGTTGAGGTTATGCTTTGATGTTAATCAGGGCCAATAAGTTTCATATGATGCTGTAGCGAGTTATGAGTTATGAATGTTAAACTTATATTGTTAGGTCAAGAATATGATTAGATGCATGTATGTTTGATTTTGTGGCTCATCTTCAATGGCTATAAATATATTAGCCACTGAACTGTGTAGCTTAACCTAATATTTTTCCTACTCCTCAGGTGCAGATCGAGAAGATCAGTGAATCCTTGTAAGGCATTTGGACAAATTTCAAGATAGTTAGCTTTTGTACTAAGTTAGTGGCTAAAGTTTTGGATAGCTTTATAAGCACATTGAACATTGAGCATCCAATTTATTTTTGTATCTTTTATTAAGACTTTGATGAAATGTTGATTTGTAATTAAAGCTATTTATAAAATTGATATTAATTTGGAAATGAATGAAGAATTAAAGAAGTTTCCAATGTGTATGTGCTTAGTCAACTTGTAGTTGTACATTTATTATTTCAAGTCTTCCATAGGTGTAGAAATTGTGTTTTGCTTTCAAAGGAAAAACTGGATCGATGTAGGTAGAATTAGACAAAGTTATCTTCTTGGAAGTTGTAACTTTTCAGTGCTATATAATATGAAATATTTGGATATCAGAGTTGAGAGTTATGGTTATTAGAAGTTTGTGATGCTGCATAGGATGGACTTTTGGGACAGCTTCATTGGTTTGAACTTTTAATCCTTATAGAGTTAAAATTTATTTTTGAGGTCTTCATGGAAGTTGTAGGTCTAGAAGTCCTATTCAACATGGTCTTTGAATGACCTTAATCTGATTCTTTTAGTGAAAGTTACGCCTTTTTACCAAGACAGGTCAGAGGAAGAAAAGAGAGAGGAGAAAATTCACGATCATCGCAAGTCACGATTGCGACATTGCGGGCGCACACACAAGTCGCGATCGTGACATTGCAGGCACGCTCTCTAGGTCGCGATCGTGCTGGCAGGTCCATTCCCCCATCCTGAACATGTTTCACTCTTTTGATCATAACTTTGTCTTCCGACCTCCAAATGACCTGATTTTTGAAGAAGTGAATTCCTAACACATTCCTATATCTCTTCAAAAAATGTATAGCCTTTGGTATTACTTTGAAAAAGATTAATTGAATCAAAGTTAGGTGATTGGTTGGAAGAGTGTGAGTTGGATATTTTTATTGAATATGATTTAGTATTTTGATGATATCTTAATCCGTAGAGCTCTAATTGCAATGATTTTTATCTCTCAATAAACTAAAGACATAGAGACACAAATCATCTGAAGAAATAAAATTTTAATTCGATCTCTAAGACTTTCAAGTTTTAGATGGAAGTTTAGTATAGTGTTATACTTCAGTATAACAAGAATCCGAAAATGTTTAGGATATAACTTTTAGATTCCTGAACCAAATGGAATGATTTTGATGTTATTAGAAACTTAAGAAAATGGGGAAAAAATGCTCTGAATAAGCCAAATTGAAATTCCTATTTAAGGTTTCCCAAAATCTATCCTGAAGTTGAAGAAATGAGTTTGCCCATGTTTTTATGACTCCGAATGTTGGGCTCCAGAAACGGGGTCCAACATTGTTTGATATCAGAGCCTTGGGTTTTTCCTAGGCTTAGAGTGCGTGGTAGGATGAATTCTTATGCTATTTGATTAATTGTTTGCATTTTTAAATTGATTGAATGCATTAAATGACATGTATACATGTAAGAAACAGGATTGAAATAAAATGTAAGCTAATTATTAGTGTTTCTATTAAAGGAGTGAAATGCTACCTCGTATAAGAAAATGAGGAATATTGCAAGGATCGATTTCACCTGACTCTCTATCAAGGGAGGAGAGTACCGATAAGTTAGTAGCTCCAGGAAATGTCGAGGCTTCTGTAGGGTATGGTAGTGAGCCCATTCGATTATAGACACAATAGTTGCCTGTTCCGCCAGAACAAGTGCCTCCCTTAGATCTGAGATTATTTCAGGCATTTACTCAAGCCTTTGTCCAGGATATGGATCAGATGCCACAAGCTTCTGCTTCGGCACTAGTTAAGAAAGGGAAGCAGTTCGATAAGCTGAGGAAGTATGGGGTAGTGGATTTCTATAAGACCACGAATCTAGAAGAAGCCAAGACTTAAATGAGAAAGACCGAAAGGATACTGGATCAAAAGAATTATGAGGATGATAAGAAGGTTGTGTATGATACTAGTTTGCTTCAGGGAGATGCTCTACGTTGGTGGGAGAGTATGCCGGGGAGTCAAATAAGACTGCTAGTGCTTGTATGGACAGATTTCTTAGCAATGTATAAAAGGAAGTATTTGTTTGAAGTGTACATCCAGCAGAAACAGAGAGAGTTTTTGAGCCTCGCCCAGAGGGAGATGACAGTGAGTGAGTATAAGCACCGATTTAATCAATTGGCCCGATATGCAGCTGAGTTAATGATGAGTGAAGTAGCTAGATGCCGAAGATTTGAAGCAGGACTGCACTTGGCCATCAGAGAGAAAGTGATGGCACAGAATTTCTGTGACTTCCAACAGCTGGTTGAAGCAGCATTGAGAGTGTAAAATATGGAGAACATCAAGAGTGCAGTGAACAAAAAGAGAAAGGGGAGAGAATAGTCCAAGAGGGTAGGTGGTACGTCTATGCCTGAGAGGAGTACCAGGACTTTCCCTATACAGTCTATAGAGAGGAGCAGTGGTGTAAGCAGTCCTAGACCTATGAGGATTTCTACTATTTCACATCAAGACTCAACGGATGGAGGTAGCAGAAGGGGAGATGGGGATAAGCTATCCTTTCCCAAATGTGAACACTGTGGAAGGTTTCATAGAGGGGAATGTTATCGATTGACTGGAGCGTGTTTCAATTACGGGGAGAAAGGACACATGGCCAGAGAATGCCCTCAAAATCCAAGACATAAGAGAAGTTAGATACAAGTTTCAAAGAGGGCTGAGACAGTGGGATACAAGATAGTAACGGAAGTGGGCAATAGAAATTCTAATGTGGCCAGGAAAGTGAACCATTCAGGTAGACCGAGGGGACAAACACCAGCTAAAGTGTTTACTATAACGAGGGAGGATGCAGAGACAGCTCCGGACGTCATCACTGGTACGGTTAAATTATTTGATGATGAAGTAATTGTTTTGATTGATCCAGGTTCTACCCATTCTTTTATGTCATCGAGCAGAACTCTGCATAGTAGAAATTTGAGCCCATTGGATGCTCCTTTGATGGTGAGTACTCCAATCGGCCAGTATATTATTATTAGTCAAGTTTATAAAGACTGTGAGATATGTATTGGTGGAGGACAATTAATGGTGGATTTGATGCCTTTGAATATGAGGGGATTAGACGTGATATTAGGCATGGATACGTTAGAAAAGTATTATGCCAACTTAAACTGCAAACAGAAGACAGTAGAGTTCGAGTTGGATAATGGAAGAAAGGTAGTGTTTGTGGGAGACAGAAGATCAAGTCCATCTAAAGTTGATTCGGCTCTGATAGCAGAGAAAATGATGAGAAAAGGATGTGAAGCATATTTGGCCTATGTGGTAGACACGAAGGTAGATAAAAGGATATTAGAAGATATACCAGTAGTCATGAAATTCCCATATGTCTTTCCTGAGGAGTTACCAGGATTACCACCACCTAAATAAATTGAATTTCCCATTGATCTTTTTCCGGGAACAATGCCAATATCGATTTCGCCTTATAGAATGGCTCTGACAGAATTGACGGAGCTTAAGGAGCAATTGGAAGATTTATTAGAGAAAGGTTATATTAGACTGATCTCTTCACATTAGGGAGCTCTAGTCCTTTTTGTGACGAAGAAAGATGGGTCATTGTGACTGTGTGTGGATTATAGGAAGCTTAACCATGTCATCATTAGGAACAAATATCTGCTCTCACATATAGATGATTTGTTTGATCAATTGTAAGGGGCAAGAGTCTTTTCCAAGATAGATTTGAGATTAGGTTACCACTAGTTGAGGATAAAGGAGACTGATGTGTCAAAGACTATTTTTAGAATACGGTATGGCCACTTTGAGTTCTTGGTCATGCCTTTTGGGTTAGCGAATACACCTGCAGCATTCATAGATTTGATGAATAGAGTCTTCAAGCCTTTCTTAGACCAATTTGTCATAGTCTTTATTGATGACATATTGGTTTATTCCAAGAGTGATGAGGAGCATGCGGAACATTTGAGGCTTGCTTTGAATACATTGAGGAAGAAAGAGTTATATTTGAATTTTGGTTAAAGGAAGTGGTGTTCCTTGGACATGTAGTTTCGAAAAAAGGAGTGCATGTGGATCCAAAGAAGATAGAAACAGTTGTAAAATGGGAAGCACCTAAGAATGAGAAGTTTCTTGTGTTTAGCCGGATATTACAAAAGGTTTGTGGAGGGCTTTTCCATGATAGCTTCTCCACTTTCCAAATTGACAAGGAAGAATCAAAAGTTTGTGTGAACAGATGAATGTTTAAAGAGCTTTGAGGAATTTAAGTACAGATTGACGAATGCACTAATTTTGACTTTCCCTTCGGGTAATGATGGATACACAGTGTATAGTGATGCCTTAAGGAAGGGATTAGGGTGTGTGTTGATGCAAGGAGATAAAGCGATTGCCTATGCTTCTAGGCAATTAAAGCCTTATGAGATGAACTATCCTACCCATGACTTGGAGTTGGCTGCCATAATTTTTTCATTGAAGATATGGAGACATTATCTGTATGGAGTCACTACTAGGGTATTTACAGACCATAAGAGTCTTAAGTATTTGATGAGCCAAAAGGAGTTGAATTTGAGACAAAGAAGATGGTTAAGGCTATTGAAAGATTATGACTTGATGATAGACTACCACCTGGGGAAAGCTAATATAGTAGTGGATGCACTGAGTAAGAAGTCCACTATAGCACATATGAAGATAGTGTACCTTCCTTTATTAAAGGAATTAGCCAGACTTAATGTGACATTGAGGCAAGTCCAGCCTGATTGTGTATTGGCAAATTTTAGAGTGAGGTTAGTATTGAATGAGAAGATTAAGGAATTTCAAGAATAGGATGAGTATTTGAACAGTTTCTGAGAAGAGATTAAAAGTGGTAAACCTTCTGAAATAGAGGTAAGGGAAGATGGATTGATGGTGGTAGGAAATAGATTATGTATTCCGGATATGTTAGAGTTGAAGGATGAGATTCTTGATGAGGCATACAATACACCTTATGCTATGCACCCAAGAAGTACGAAAATGCATAGAGATTTGAAGGGGCATTTCTGGTGGAAGGGAATGAAGAAGGATGTTGCAAAGTATACCAAAAGATGCTTAGTGTGTCAGCAAGTCAAGGCTGAACATCAGGCACCTTTAGGCAAACTTAAACCTTGTCTATTCCTGAATGGAATTCGGAGAAGATTACAATGGATTTCTTGATGGGATTACCGAGAACTAGTAGGAAGCATGATGCAATATGGGTGATTATGGATAGGCTAACCAAGTTCACACATTTCTTGCCAATTAAGCAGACAGATTCCTTGAATGCTTTGGCAAAGAAATACATAGATAAGATAATCAGGCTTTATAGGTTCCAAGTTCGATAGTCTCAGATAGAGATCCCAGGTTCACCTTCAAATTCTGGGAAAACTTACAAGAGGCCTTGGGAACTAAGTTACGCTTTAGTACAGTTTTCCATCCACAAATTGATGGATAATCGGAGAGGACAATACATACTTTGGAGGTAATGTTGAGAGCTTGTGCTATGGATTTTAAAGGCTCATAGGACAATCATTTAGCTTTAATTAATTTTGATTACAATAATTCCTATCACTCGGGAATTCAAATGGCACCTTATAAAGCTTTGTATGGTAGGAGGTGCAGAACTCCTATTTGTTGGGATAAAGAAAGTGAAAGGAGGCTTTTAGGGCCTAAATTGGTGTAAGTCACAGTTGATAAGATTAAACTAGTGAAAGAGAGACTTAAAAAAACTCAAGATAGGATGAAAAGTTACACAGATGCATATAGAAAGGAGATGGAATTTGAAATTAGAGACAAGATGTTTCTTAGAGTTTCTCCATGGAAAGGGGTTTTGAGATTTGGTAAGAAAGGCAATCTTAGTCCAAGATACATAGGCCCATATAAGATCACTGAGAAAATTGGACCTTTAGCCTATAAGTTAGCTTTGCCATTGGAATTATCTAAGATTCATAATGTTTTCCACGTATTAATACTAAGGAAGTATCGATCGGATCCTTCACACATAATTCAACCTTCAGAGGTTCAGTTAAGGGATTATTTGACACATGAGGAGCAACCAATAGAGATCCCAGATTCGAAGGAAAAGGTTTTGAGAAACAAGATTGTTAAGTTAGTTAAAGTCTTATGGAGGAACCATTCGACGGAGGAGGCAACATGGGAGCCTTTGGCAGTGATGAAGGAGAAGTATCCACATCTTTTCAATGACTTAAGTAAGAATTTTGAGGACGAAATTCTTTTAAGAGGGGGAGAAATGTTGGCCCCTGAAAAAGTTTTTTTGTTGAATTAAGCATGATAGTTTATGGATTTTGAAATTTTGCCTTAGAATGAATTTTAAGGTCATAATACAATTTTTATTGGACTTTATTTATTTATTTTAATGTTAGTAGGATTTAATTTCACTAGTTAGTGAAATTAATGTTTTAAGAGTGTATGAGGGTAATTTTGGCATGTTACTCTGTTTAATAGTTATAAAGCATAAAAGGAAGGGCAAAGATGACTTTTTACATTCATTAAGGGTAAAATTGGAAGAAAAAAGTGTTGTCTTGCAAAATAAAAGGAGAAAACGTGAATAAGGGAGAGAGGAGTGAAAAAACAAAAATAAGAGAGAAGAAGGAGAGAAGTCGTCCATTTGAGAGAAGTCATCCATTAAAAAGAAAAAAAAGAGAAGAGAGCCATGAGAGAAGCTAGGGAAGAAGAAGAAAACGTGGAAAGAGAAGGAATCAAGCTTGTTTAAGGTAAGTTATCTTTCTTTCTTGCTTAGGTAGAGAAAGAAGTAGAGAATGGGTTGTGTTGAAAGAAGATGATTGAGAAATACATTTGATTTTTGGGTTCCTAAGCTAGATTTTGGGTTTACTAACCTAGATGGACTATGGGTAGGTTAGTTTTGGGTTTGAATTGTGTGGATTTCAATTGTTGTGATTATGGAAGTTTTAAGGGTATTATTTGTCTTGGAATTTAATGGGAAATTGGTTTGTTTTAGGAAATCAAGAAAATCCTACCAAAGAGCAAAGGGAAGGGCCAAATTGAGTTTGGATTCTCAAGAGTTATAAGGTGGATAATTTATATATAGTTATTGTGTAATGAGCAAATTGCCTTGTGTGTGTGTTAGAAGAGTGTGAGTTGGATATTTTTACTGAACATACTTCAGTATTTTAATGATATCATAATCCGTAAAGCTCTAATTGTGATGATTTGTGTCTCTAAATAAAATAGAGACTTAGAGTCACAAATTATTTGAAGAAATCAAATTTTAGTTCGGTCTCTATGACTTTCAATTTCTGGATGGAAGTTGATTATAGTGTTCTACTTCAGTATAACAACAGTCCAAAAATGTTGGGGCTATAACTTTTAGATTTCTGAACCAAATAGAATGATTTTGGTTTCATTAGAAACTTAAGACAATGGGGAACAAATGTTCTGAAGAAGCCAAATTGAGATTCCGATTTGAGGTTTCCCAAAATCTATCCTGAAGTTGAAGAAAAGAGTTTGCCACATTTTTATGACTCCGAATGCTGGGCTCCGAAACAAGGTCTAGCATTTGAATTAACATGTATTGAAGTTGTATAATTGCATATGAATGCTGGAAAATATGGAGTGTAAATGATGTTTTTATGTATATGGAATTCATGGAAGAAATGAAGAACAAAATACAGGGCACTATCGTGGCCCTCTCCCCATGATCATGGCTTGGCAAAATTTTGGTTCTATCATGATCGTGGCTACTTCCACGAGCTTTTGTCACAATCGTGGAAAGGACCACCATGATCATGGGTAGGTACAATGAGAGGAATTTTGTCTTTTAAGTGATATTCGAGATAGTTAATGCTAAGGTGCTTTCTTATGAAGTATTTAGGCTTGAATGAGGCCTAAAATGAACTTAGTTAATGATGGATTAGATGATTAAAGAAATTAAGGTGTATTAGGTATAAATGAATGATTGAAATATGATGTTAAATGATTATGAGATGTGAATTAAGGAAATATACCCGGGATTATCATTGAGCATGCATTATACATAACACATATACATATGAGTATGAATGAATACTTATATGATTGAGCAAAGTTATAATGTGTGTAAATGTGTATTACATAATATAAAAGCACAAATAAAGCAACTGCATCCAGACATTATCGAGACATCGAGGTATTAGCTATCTAGAGCATACTGTGAGCAACCTATCTTTTCTTACTAAGATTTTCTATCTTTACTTAAATTTCAATTATTGAATTATTATTAATATGATGTGTTAATTCCAAACATTGATAGTTTGAAGCATTCGATGCATGAGAAACATATTAAAAGTGCTCATTGTATGTGAATCTGACAAAAATATGTGTACTCAACATGATTGTTGAATGTCAAACTATTTTCCGATGAAAATTGTGAAAGTGAATGTGTAAATGAATAAAAGTGACTGATTGAATGTATATGATTTGATGCATTTCATACATGATATGCATGATCAGATAAAGGTAGTTGTAACCAAAATAGCTAGTGAAAAAGAACTTAAATCTTAAAATGTGGTAAGAGCCTCTAGCTTACTATATAAAATGAGCCTAATATTTACAATAGATACGGGAGTTACAATAAGCCTGGTATCCACAACGGATATGGGACAGTTAAAAAGGAATTCGGTCACAATAACGTAATAATTGAATGTGAGTCATATGTGCATTTCATATACATTTGATATGTATGTTTTAAATGATCGAAATGAATTGTTTAATTCTTTCTGAAAAAGAAATGTGAAATAAGTGAATGAAATAGTACTTAATGCTATATGATGATTAGTGAAGTGATATACAAAATATGATATGACATATCTACAAATTGCATGTAAATTATGAATTTTTCTGTGTTTTCTGTATAAGTGAGTCATTGATGCTGGTTAGCTCATTGAGTTCGCAAAACTCATCAAAATTGCAACGTGGCTTTTCAGGTATAAGGGAGGAGACTTAGTGACTAAGACGATTTAGAAGAAACCTAGTTTTGTTTTTGGATTCGTGAAATGGCTCAAAGGTCAGTCAGTTGAGACTAAAGAGTTAGATAGAGTTTTTGTATAATTCCTCTTTCATATAAAATATGTAAAAGAGTAGTAGACTCTTATAGTTTTTGACGTTATATATATATATGGATCATGTAATATAATACTACAATGTAAATTAAGTTTTTATGAAATGAAATGAGAAATTGAGTTTAACATATTGTGTTATTTAAGTTTCAATTATGATGCCAGATATAAAAGTGAATGCGACTGCTCTAGCATACTGCTTCCATCGGTTGTGTGCTCGATTGTCTTATGGACGTATGGGCACATGTCAAATAGGAGTGTGGTACTATAGAATTCTTAATAGATCATGGGTACATTTTGTAGATGCACCATTTATAAAAATAGGCAAGGCATCCAGAACCAGTTCTTAAATAAGGTGAACCTACATCGTATTTCCATATCACTAAACTTGACCCTTTTTTATGAAGGCATGCCTACATCTTACAACAATATTGCTTTTGAATGAAAAGCATATAAAAGGTAAGCTTTCCTCAATAAATAAATTATAAAATAAAAATAAATAAAACACTTTTTAAAATCTTTTTCTTAACCTAAATTATTTTTCCCTTCTAGTTGTAGCCACCTTCCTATTAGCAGCCATAACTCTCCCTCACTGTGCACCATCACTAAAGATCCCACCATGCACAACCAATGTCACTTTACCATAGCGCAATGGTCTTATTCCTTTACTATACATCCTTACCTTGCCATTACACAACTGCCTCTCACACTCTGCCTCCCCCATTGCTATCGTATAAATAGCTTTACCTCTTCCATCACACATATAGCTCCTCTATCTCCTACCTTTCATGATCTACCTCTTATAATCTTGCAAGTCCTCCACTTCTTATAATCTCACAACTCCTCCACCACTTACCATTGTGGAAACTATCGCCTCCCTTTATAGTTAGTAACCTTTTCTCCTCTCACCTGAATAATAGGTAAAAAGATATTGAACAACACTCCTTTGAGAAACTGAAAAGATTATCTCCTTTGTTCATAATAAAAAGGCTTAAGCCAAAATTAAAAGCATGTTCTCTCATCAACTCCAACTAAATCTCCAACATAAGTAAGCTCCAAATCATATACTAGAAAACATTTGGGGAAAGGCAAGCACGTTTTACCTCGCTTAAAGTCAAATCTAAATGGGAACCTATTTGAGAAAAAACATATAAAAAAGATACTCAAGTGTTTGTAAATGGTCCATCATTCCTTGTAAGTATATTCATCACCCTATGTGCTTTAATTGAATGATAACATCAGGTGGTAAACTTATTTTTCCTTTTAATAACCTACCTATATTAAGCTTGTGCTGGATATGAGATTGATTGGTGAGGAATTCAAAATTTTTATTACTTATTTAATCTTTCATTTAATTTTATTACCGCAGAATATACCACCACTGATGAATATTTGAATAGTGATTATGATTATAATATTGATTTGAACCTGTTGCACTTTATTCAAAATTATTTGTTGTTTGTTTTTATGGCCTAAGTAAATCCAATGATGCTTGTCAGAGAAATCTACCCTAAAATGCATTCATGAGTTTATAGCTTTTACGTTTTTAGGGAGGAAAGATTCCATTCTTATGCTAAATAAAGGTTAATTTAATTTCTTATGGTGTATGATGAACAAATTCAAACTAAACCTTGGATTTCGGCTATATTTATAATTTAATGATGATATGCCTAGTCATTGTTCATTGATCCTAGGTTCTTTCATTACCGAAGTGGTTGTGTATAAGAAATTTATTGATATTAATAGCAATAATTTTATATTTCTTATGAGATATTGCTACACGATATCCCCCAATTATATTTGATGGGTTTATTTGACAAGAAAAAGGCTTTTAGTGTAATTGTAATCCAAGACTAGTTATGACCCAATAAAAAATATATACAATAATTTAAAGGAAATTTTGGATCCACATAACACCATCCACTTCTCCTGCCTTTAATAATGCAGTCTATATGTAACCAAACATATTGGAGAGATGCGTCACTCATATTAAAAGAACTTGATAGCTTTATTCGCTTTCATGCAGTTCACTCTACTTAACTGCAAAGCATGTATAGGGTGTATCGACCATGCTTAACTTTTTTAGGGAGGTACACTCTAATATTTTTATTTTTGTTGAAATTATTAAGTATTGGTTTTGATACATTGAGGACAATGAATGGCATAAGTATAGAGGAGTGTAGTTTAGTGTTTAGCTTTATCTAATTATTTTTCTCTTCTTTTATACATGCAATTATAATCTTAGCTAATTTTTCATAAAAAGAAAAATTTTCAAACTCACTTTAGTTCTTCTTCATTGATTCATCTCTTTAAAGGTCTCAATGGTTTTGAAATTTGTCTCTAAATGATTTGAGTTTTCGTGAATCATTGATATAGATTGAAATGAAATAGGAAAATTAACATGAATGGTTAGGTTCTCACTTACCACACATAGAGTAATTATTTTTATAGGGCTGAGGTAAGGTATGGTTGGAATAATAAAAAGATTTGAAGGAAATTTACTAAAGAGAATATTACATGAAACTTGTTCATAATATATATATGTCCTTACATTATAAATCCATTAGTACTTTTTTTAACCGTAATTCTTTTCTTGCTCTTTTTTTAATCAAAATAATTACGAGTTTACTACATGTCAAAGTTTTAAGTCACAAACAATCAATTAATGTAAATAACCTTCAGGGTTCAATACAATAAAAAGGCTTCAAAGAAAATAACAATTGGCACATAAATAATGAAAAAGGATAAGACTCAAACTTGGTTATTCGTAAAGGATAAAGTAAGTAAGGTAATTATCAAAGAAATAGACTAAAAAAGTCTTAAATCTAAGTGCATATATCATTTCAATGCTTCTAATTTAACAAATGTGATCTCAATATGTATAATAAAACAAGTTCTAGAATTATTCAACTATGCATGATAATATACCTGAAAGAATAAAAAGAGCTAAAAAATTATGAATTTAAGCTCATGAAAAATTTGGTTATATATGTGTAAATAATATGCAATTTTTACTCAACTTGACTATGTCAATGATTACTAACAATATGACTTATAAAGGCAATTTTATTATAATTACTATCCTTTTGCATACTAATTCAAATCACTATTCAATAATGAAATAAAGTATTGATAGACATATTTCAACTAATTGAAAATATCAGTTAATAAAATTTAATAACAAAGATTACAATAAGCTTAAGAAAATCATGAATATATTCTCATGCTTAAAATCGTACATTGTCCCCAACATACTCAATATAAGCATATAAAAATGAAAATGAAAAAATGGAGGGATTTAGGTACTTTCTTAAGTAATAAGATGTTTAGATTATGATTTCAATAAGGGATCCATCTGATACTAGGTACATGCACTCTTGCAAAAATGTAATTGAAAAAGGGATAAATCAATATAAAATAAAATAAAATCTATACTAATTCTTAGGTTGCCTCTCAAACAACGATTGTTTAACATCGTTAGCTCGATGTAACCTACATATTATCATCACCTAGGTCTATGATTAGTAGCTTACTTCCTCTTGTTTCTCTGCATAAGGGTTTTGTAGCCTGTAAATAAACTGCATGTTGCAAGATAATAATTAGAGCATAATTATCAAATTAATAATTCTAATGGACTCCATTAATGCTATTTTCAATGACAAACTGTTATAAAATAAAGGATTAACTCCCTGAATCTTTTGTTAAAGCATGCTTAGAGGATACCAAAATCACAAGAGAGGGTGAAAATTCCTTAGAATAAAATAATTAAACTAATCTTACTAACTTCCCGACAATGGAGCCAAAAATTTGGTGCAAAACCCTCAATGTTCCACAAGTGCACAAGTCGTAAGCGTAGTAGTTGAGGTGTCAATCCCGCGAGGAATTAGTGAACTAATTGAATCTTAACTTTGTCTAAGGTTGTAAAAACATGATTTACGTGAAAATAAAGATGAATAAAAAATTAAACAATCAAGTAGGGGTTGAATGAAAATAAAATTTTGAAAGTAAAAAAAGTAAATCAAATTGGAACACAACCATTTAACAATTAAGGTATCGTAATAAGATAAGATCAAAGAATTATGAGAAGGAGAATTTATCCTATTATCAAATGCTAACATGATTACTTTTGAGTTAATTCGATATCGGTCCTAGACTTTCGAAGGGTAGATTATACGTGGCACTGTCACATCAGCAAAGATATGGAAACAGTAACGTCGAGCTAGAATTGAAAAAAATAAAAGTTAGGTATCTTATTGCTACTTTTTAAAGTTCGGGCTATAATTAAAATTTTGATAAAAGTTTGGGTTTCTTTTGTAATTAACCATTTTACTTTTTATATACAATGTTCGATATTTTGAGTCAATAATATTTTTATATTATTTATTTGTATAATAAATCATAATAAAAATATATTGATACATTATGTACAAAATATTTTGGTCAATAATATGGATTAAAAATCTAACAAATAACATATCGCAAAAATTTGGATAAAAACATTTAGTTACGTTTATAAAATTGTAGCTAAAATATTTGGCTACGTTTCCAAACACGTAGCTAAAAATATATGGTTGCGTCTATAAAAATGTAGCTAAAAACATTTGACTATGATTATGAAAATGTAGTTAATAATATTTATCTATTAAAAGAAAAACAAAGTCAAAAACTATTGGCTGTGATTTCTAAAAATGTCGCCAACAGTTATCAACTACGAGAATTTGGCGACATTTTGTGCAACGAATCAAGAACATAACTAAAAACTATAGGCAACATTTTTTTACGCATTTATCTACATTTTTTTAAGCCAAATATCAACTTTGCCGTAGTGTAAAGTAATGAATGGGCCATTAGAGACTATCTTACACAAATTAATACTTTTGACCATAAGAAACAACTTTATTGATCTTATTTACCAATACCAAAGAATATAATTGTATTATTTTTTTTAACATCTTAGTTAGATGATCTTTGTCTATAATTTCATTTGATATTTGTAATAAAAAGATATTTACTCTAATATGACTTAATTCATAATGTTACCTAAGAGCAGGATAAATTAGGTACTTTTAATGCTAAGAATCTTTTTGACACTTAAAAAGTAATATAAAATCTCAAACAGTTATGTAACAATCACATATGCACAATAAGTAAATAGAGTAGGAAAGAGATATCGCATAGCAAATTTATAGTAGTTCAATTAATAAGCCAAGCTTACTTCCACTTCCTAGGACACACTTGTGATTCTACTAAATTCTTCTTTCAATTAAGTGAAGAAGAACCTTAATTCAAGTCTCTTTATTTGGAGCGAGTAAAGAGGATTTTACAATCTTTCTTTATGGTAAAAGACAAACCAATAGCCTAAATGAATATGATAATACATTAGAATCAACCCCCAATTGAAGTTTACAACATAAATAAACCTTAATAAGTTTAATACTCTACAACTCAGAACCAATTTATAAAAAAATTGTAAATGTGTTATAAAAGCTCAAAAACTATTTAAAATATCTAACAACCAAAAACTCATACATTTATTGCATTTAACTCTTCAAGTAATCATTAGAGATATAAACTAGTTGTTATAATGACTAGTTTTTTTTAGCAAGATCGACTAATCAAAATATATTTGGATGGGGTATCAATTAGTCGATACTCAAGCAAGACAAAATGTTCCTTTCTTATTCAAAACTAAAAGAAACTATTGGCTAATTAGCCATAATCCTTTAGCTAATCAGCTGCTCACTGATTGGATACTTGGTTAGTCCATGGTCTAGCCAATTGTAAACAAACCATTATGTAACTTTTTGTCTTTATTTTTGACAATTTTGAAATATCAACTTTCAACATTTCAATTTTTGTAAAAGTGTCAAAATGTTATATTTTAATAAAAGCTTGAATTGGCTCACTTTCAAAGTTTAAAATTTGTTCTGAACATCAAGAAATTTTTTAAATCAAAACCTTAATTCCTTTTGATAAATGAAAAATCACATGCATTAAGAATGAACATAATATTTTTATGCGCACAGAGCTCCTAAAACGTTAAATGACCACATTAAGGTTATAAGAAAGATGTTAGTCCAATTAGCTTGTTATTTACTTGAATAATCCTAAAACTCATGAATTTTCTTCATTTCTTCCTTTTGTCTTCATAAATCATTTGATGTTTGTCTTTGCTCCACTTTATGTCTTTTGTCTCAATTGATTCATATTCCTAAATAAATTTATTTTTCTTTCTTTTAATAGTAATGCACAAAATATTAACAGTAAATATTGTTGTGGTCTAAACAAAATAATATAAATTAAATTCTATCTAGACCAATTAGAGGCAAGCGCATCCCATCGACAAGTAATATAAATTGGTAAGAACTAGATATTGTACCCAAGGAAAATTCCAACACGTAAGACAATTAAATTAAACGATAAAAATTACTCAAACGATCAAGAATTGATTGATTTGAAAATAAAATAAATTAAATTAAATTAAAGTAAGAAAATCAAGGAAATATGAAAAAATGCAAGGTATGAATTAAGACGACTAGATTTAATCAAATGACAAAAATCGGTTAAGGTATTAGATTTCAATTGGATTAGACACTAAAAATAAAATTGTAACGGTGAATTGACTTAGGAAATACTTCACTTAAGCGAGTCGAACCCAATGTTGATGACTGTTCCCTTCTCTTCTAAATCCGAGTTACTTACTTGGTTCATACATAATTCAAAATAAAAGGCGTTAAATACAAGAAGCCTAAAATTATTGTAACATCCCCTCACTTATGGGAAGGGTAAATTGATAATTTGGAACGGGCTAGGAATACTGAAAATTGTTTTGCTATGTTCATGCATTCATATATGGACATGAATAGGAAATAGTGAATTTTTGCACATGTAAATGACTATACATGCATTCATGACATTTCCCGGTTTAATTGAGAATAACTGTGATTTTTGGAAAACATGCTTTTTGTGTGTAAAA
>JANZXR010000170.1:8814699-8832816 GCA_027575705.1 Erythroxylum echinodendron | reverse complement strand
AAAAAAAAGTATACCGACTTTTGTTTAGTGAAGTGATGTGACACGCCACCCTCGCGGGGCACGGATTCGGGTATCACTGTTGATATCGGGTTCGGGCTCGGTGGGAGTGGGGTGTTACACAAAGGGATGATAATTCAATAAATAAAGGACTTGAATATGCTTCCAATAAAGGAGATCATTGGATATCTTCTTATTTACAAAATAAGGCTTAAGGAAATGCAATAAAAAGAAATGGCTTCCAAAAGGAAGAACTTAGCATTGAAGGCTTTAAACGAAAAGTCAATTGAAGAGAAAGAGGCATCCTCCAGAAGAAGTGATGAGGTAGACATTACTCTTTATCATTAAAAAATTTAAGAAGTTTCCAAAAACAAAGAAGTTCTCGTAGAGAAAAGAATTCAAAGAAGGTAAGGCTAATACTGAACACAAATCAATTAACATGATTTGCTTTAAATGTAGAAAACTGTGTTACACGACTCAATGTCCTCTTCTCAAAAATAATGGCAAGTATAAACAAATGACAAAAGGGAGAAGAGGCATAAAAACAAAAGGAAGGCACTTAAAGCCTAAAGTTGACATGAATAAGTGATTTTTAAAAGTGAGCATTCTGAAGAAGAAGAAGTTCATATGTTTTTCATTTCTATCGATGATAATACGGTACTCTCTAACTCTATATCTTATGATTGTAATAGTGATTTTGATTTGTCTTATATTAAGTAATTAAGAAGAATATTTGATTGATTTAAAAATTTTTTGATCTAAGTGAAATAATACTCTAAAAATATATTTTAAATGTTATTAAAAGAATCAAATAATAATATTCAATAACTAATATAATTTGATTGAAATAGAGTAAATATTAATTTCATACTTTATGTATAACTGAAATAGAATATTGCTTACAGAAAAACTTGTGCAATTATAATAACTTTTAAACATTTATTTCAAAAACCAATTTTACTAGATAATTGTTCAGAAAAAATTAAACTTTATAATAAGGTGTAATACATAATTCATAATTTATTATGTCTATGAATTAATTTACGAAAAATAGAAAATATTAGTTTGTTCAAGTATATAACAAGTACTAACAATTTTATACCGGAAGTATTCTGAAAAAAATTTATACCAGAAGGTTACAACTCAAGTATAAATATCTTTATTTTTAATATTTAAGTTTAGATTTTATGATGATTTTCTAAACTGAATTCAAAAGGAGAAGGAGAATCTAATAACACACATTATTATTATCACTTCACTCTAAATACGATGTTAAAGACTATATATATAATATAAAATATTAAATGTCTAAACTCTTAATATTCTTGTAACATCCCTATACGTTGTTAGCTCAAGGTTTATCATTAATGTTTTTTATGATAACTATATAATATTTTAAAATTTAAATCAGAATTATTTCCTTTTAATGGTAACGACAAAATTTTTAAAAGGAAATAAAATCGTAGGAAAAATGACTTTTTTCTTGCAATAATTTTCATAGGAAAAATGCCTTCTTTCTTGCAATAATTTTTAATGAACTTTCCTTATTAGAAATGATTCCACAACATCCGAAAGGATCTTACTATTTTAAACAATTAACTCTATATTCTATTTACAAAGTTTTTCTCTTAACGTTTGAATATTGGAAGATTCCAACTGAGATGATATCAAAGATTCGTTAGATATAAAATCAACTCAGAATCAAAATGAAACAATGACTATTTGAAAAAATGTCTATTTAAGGAAGAGACACTGCATTTGCGAACTACACATAGATTTGCAAAATACTTCTACAGTACAATATTCTTGAAAGTCATATAAAACTCTTTGTGCCTTAGAAAGTGAAATCACTTTATTGAGAGAGACTGTTAAACCCTTTCTACACTTTTTGTTGAGAGGTTACAGAGCCTTGTTAAACACTACGAATGTGGAAGGTTGAAGAACCTTGAAATTTATGTAGTTATGAGCTTAAAGAGGCTCGTGAAAATTTACTACTTGAAGTTTTATAGTGAAATACTTAAGTTGAATTTTTGGGGACTGGACGTAGGCTTCGTTATAAGCCAAACCAGTATAAATCAACTGTGTCACTCTCTCTCTTAACTTTTAAATTTTTGCATTATAGTGTTTATGTTTTCAACTTGCAAGAGACTCCTTCTTTTTTGTAGGCTCCTTCTGCTTTAATATCGTAAAAGGTTCCTTTCTTTTTTAATGATTAACAAGCTCCTTTCATTTTGAGCGTTAATAAGCTCTTTTTGATTAACAAACTTCTTTCTTTCTAAGCGTTAATAGGATCCTTTTGATTAACAAGCTCCTTTCATTTTTTAAACAATTAACATGCTCCTTTCGTTTTCAATGTTAACAGGATCCTTTTGAAAGTTGATAAGACCTTTCTATATACTTATTTGTTTAGTAGGAACTTATTGAATTGTTTTTTTTGTCACACACAATTCACCCCCTTTACGTGTGTTTACTTTATCATTTAGTATTAGAGCGAGATTTCATATTTATTGTATTTTACAGCACGTGATACATTATGGAAAATAATTTGAGAAGCCTTGAAGGACAATCTGTCTCAAAGCCTCCTTATTTCAATAGAAACAACTATTCTTATTAGAAAGAGAGAATGATTATTTATCTTCAATCTATAGATGTTGAAATATGGAAAGCTATCAAAGTTGGAGCCACACATCCTGCTACTAATGACGTAGAAGTGCAGACTAATATTGATGCACAACTGAATGCCAAAGTGAGACATTATCTGATATGTGCACTATCTCCAGAAGAGTATGAAAGGATATCCTACTATTCTACAGCAAAGAAAATGTGGGACAAACTTTAAGTTACCTTTGAAGGAACGAATGAGGTAAAGAAACATAGAGTAAGCCTTTTAGAGCATCAATATGAAACTATTTGCATGAAATAGGGAGAAACTATAGATGAATTCTTTGGACATTTCAACAACATCATCACAGCCTTAAAGTACTTAGAAATGGTATATCCCAATGATAACCTTGTAACAAAGGTTTTAAGGTCACTGCTAAAGGAATGGAGATCTAAGGTGACAGCTCTAGAAACTGCACAGGATCTTAACACTATTTCACTAGATTGGTTAAGAGAAAACTTGATGATCGTTGAAGCCGAGCTTAGGCAAGATGAAGGATCTTCATACAGAAGATGAATGGCACTAAAAATAGTTGATGATTCAAATCCAACAAACGGTGATGAAAGCGACACTGAGTTATAAATATATGAAGATGATAAATTCAATTTCATGGTCAGAAAATATGCCTGCTTCTACAAAAAGAAGCTAATGAAGAAAAGAGTAGGAAACAAGAAAACTAGAAATAACATATTCCCATCTAAGGGCAATAGCAGTAGTAGCAATTCATAAAATAATCAAATCATATGCTATCACTGCAAGAAGCCTAGACACACAAGGCCAGAATGTCTTCTTCTTCTTCAAAAAGATAAAATAGAAAATAGAAAACAGAAAGCAAGTTATGACTGCAGCCTGGTCAAATGAAGATTTGAAACTTTGAAGAAGAAGAGCCTGAAGAAGTTAGCAATGTTTGCTTTATGGCTGAATCAAAGGACGATGAGGTATATTATTCTGACTCTGATATTGAAGTTGAAGAATTAAGAGATACATATCGTAAACTGTATGATTAGTATTAAAAAAATTAATAGTCCAATATTTCAAACAGGTTAAGAAGTCCAAAGATAATGATGCATCCTTGACAAATAAGATTAAATCACTGGAATATGAAAATAAACATTTATTGTCTAGAATTATGTCCCTTGAAAATGACAACAAGCAAAAAGTCTCCGAAAAGGAATTATTGGAACAAAAGGTAAGTCAGTTAGACAATACATTACTTAAAATGATTCTATTAAGGTAAAACAATTAAAAGAAAAAATTGCTTCTTTAGAAAAAGATTTTTCCAATTTTGTTGATAGAAGGAACAACCTTGATGCATTACTTGAGAATGGTAAAGGTCTTTTTGATAAGACTGGAATAGGATATAATGAAATAATAATATTAGACAATATAAGAATTTCTTTGTTAAATCTTGTAGTGGCCATAGTCAAAACAACAGGAATATGATAAATAACAAAAATTACAGTAATTCTTATTTATCTATTTTGTGCAATTATTGTGATAGACATGGTCATATTAGTCATTCCTATAACTTTCAGAAAATGGAGAAATTATCTTAGATGTATGTTTAGAGACTAAAAGGTCAAACTACTAACCTGAAAAGACCTAGAAAAATTTGGGTACTTAAAATGAGATAATATATTCTACAGATGTACTTCAAAACAAAGATAATAGAAAATCAATGAACAGTTTATAATAGATGTTCGAGACACATGATAGCTGAAATATCACATTTCAACTATATTGAAAGGAAAGATGGAGATAATGTTGTCTTTGTTAACAAAAATAAGGCAAAAGTCATTGGAATTGGTAAAAATGGTGACTATAATTCTGCTTTTATTGATAACGTTCTTTATGTTAATGGTTTGAAACATAACTTGTTAAATGTAAGTCAATTATGTGATAATGGTTATAAAGTCACTTTCTATACATCCCACTGTGAAATTATGGCTAAAAGCCTAAATTGAGGCTTAATCTTTTTGAATTTGATCAATTTAGAACATTAACTCCAAACCAGCTCATTTAAGGGCTACCATTTCATGGGTCTAATTAATTAAAGACTTTTTTGGACTAAAATTAGGGTGTGTTTACACGCGTTGTTACATGTAGCCAACGCGACATGCTTACCCTTTGAAAAAATGTCATGTATGGAAGATTAAATTATTTGGACCTAAAAATTTTGTAAATTCATAAAGTAAAAGTAGAGAAATTCATAAAGTAAAAGAAAATTTTACAGAAAACCCTAAATCCCTAAATCACATTGTCGCTTCCCTTTCTGAGACTTTGACGCATCTTCACTGTCGGCCATTCTGATCGAGTCTTCATGCTTGCTTCGCACATCTTCAACAGGGGTTCACAAAGGGATACCCTGGATCGATTCCCGGTTGATCGTTCGTTGAAGGGGTTGTGTTGGTTATTCTTCACCATCCTCTGATCCGTGCTCCAGTCTTCATTGAAGGGGTTGGGTTACTTGGTTGACTCATAATCTCTTAAAACTGAGGTAAGGCCTACAATTAAAGTATTAGCCATTAGACTTAAGAGCGGTAAACATTTGATTCAATAAGGTTTGAGGTTAGAGAAGTGTGAAGTTAATGTAGTCTAAGGAAGATAGCATGAATGAGATAGGCAAAAGCAAACTAGTATTAGTTTCATCTTCTACTGAAAATGATCAGTTGTAGAATGGGTAACTGCTAGGACCAACTATTGTCCTTTGCTTTTAATTCTGTTTCCCTTTGCTTTACTAGTGGGAGAATTTGTCATATGAGTATGTATTTGTTTAATTACAACATTGATGTATTATTTTTTGTTGTTGTTTGCACTACTTTGAGTATCATTGATGATAACATAAAGTTATAATTTTTTTATTCTATCTAAAAGACTCTAATTACTAGCAAGTCAAAGTTGATGTAAAATTGAATTGAATAAGGATTGCATTTAAACATTAAGCCATAATAAACCATTAGAACTTAGTAAGTTGGTTGATAGAATTGTTATGAACATATTAAGCATCATGTTCTGTGCTAGGCTTGAAGTTTTAAGTTTCACTTCACTATTTCCTTTCAACATTCTAATTGAGTGTTTTCCTTTTGCTGTAGTTGGTTTTTTCGGTCTGGCAGAATGACACTTGATGAAGTAACTCTACGTTTCACCATGCAGGATGTTTAGTTAATGTGGATGATAATGTTATGTATAAGGATGGTATTGTAGATGAAATTGAATTTGATCCTGAC
This sequence comes from Erythroxylum echinodendron, assembly GCA_027575705.1. Lineage (NCBI taxonomy): Eukaryota > Viridiplantae > Streptophyta > Magnoliopsida > Malpighiales > Erythroxylaceae > Erythroxylum > Erythroxylum echinodendron. The sequence goes on along the minus strand of JANZXR010000170.1, from coordinate 8,826,930 downwards.
TTACTGAGTTATTTTGAACTGTTTGATGTATGTAAAAGAAGTGGGTATAACAATGTGAAGAAGATACTTTATCATATTCCTGGTTTTGAACTATGTAATGACTTGAGAGTTGTACAAGATGATGATAGTGTGTTAGATATGGTTAGTTAGATGATGGTATGGGTGGTATTGATAGTTATATTGAACATGGTGTGGATACCCCTATTGAAGTGATTAAGGATGATTATAATGGGGTTAATGAGGGTAATCTAGTTGAAGAAAATGATAAGGATGTTAAAATGTAATTGGAGGCAATGTATGTAATGTAGACAATGTGCCAGATGTAGAGGATGAAAATGAAAATGATGTAGATATGGAGAATGAAGTTGATGCAAGTATGGAGGTTGAAGAGGATGAAGATGATTTAGAACCACCAGATGAAAGTAATGGTTCGGATGAAGATGTTGAAGATGAATTAGAGCAAGGTGATGAAGATAATGGTCTGGATGAAAATGTGGAATAAGATTTAGAGCAAGAAGATGAAGGTAATGGTCCGAATGAAGATAACGAACTAGATGAAGCTGATGTAGGTTATAGAAATGATGAAGATGAAGATGAGGTAGTTTTGTCTGAATATTATGATAGTGATGAGTATGGAGAACTTGTTAGTGATGTAGATGAAATGGTAGATGATGCTACTAGGAGGGAAAGGAAATATCCTATTTATGATGAAAATGCAGCTGATCCTTACATTGAATTAGGGATGATTTTTCTTAATAATTTGCAATTTAAACATACAGTGAGTTTGTTGTCTATTAAAACAAAGAGGGCTGTTATGTTTACCAAAAATAAGCCTAAGTTTATGTAGGACTAAGAACTGTCCTTGGTATATATATGGAGCATTTGATAGGAAGCTGCAGTTACTTCAAGTTAGGAAATTTAGGAACAATCATGATTATAATAGGGTACATATAAATCCTAGGATGAACATCAGCATCTTAACTGACTTGTTAAAGGATAAGCTTAAAAGGGAGCCATTTATGAAAAATGATGATATAAAATTTTATGTTAAATATTATTTAGGTGTTGAAGTGTCCATGAGTATAGTGAGAAGAGCAAAGAAAAAAATTGTAGACAGTGTTATGATCAACATTAAAGAGTAGTTTGGGAAGCTTTGGTCATATGCTGAAGTGATTAGGCAAACCAACCCAGGAAGTAATGTTACATTGATAGTGTCTCAACTAATTCCAACATCTCCACCTATATTTGAAAGAATGTACATATGATTAGAAGCTATTAAACATGGGTTTAGTTATGGATGCAGGCATTTTCTTGGCTTAGATGGACATTGGCTTAAAACCAAAACTAAAGGTGAACTTCTATGTGTTGTGGGAAGAGATGGAAACAATTAAATGTTTCCTGTTGCTTAGGCTATGGTTTAAGTTGAGTCGACAGTCATATGGAAGTGGTTTATTGAAAGGCTGAAAGAAGATTTACCTCTCTTGGGCTCCAGAATTGGTTGGAATATAATGACTGACCAACAAAAGGTAAAAGTGTTTTGTATTAAATAATGGAAAGGACAATCTTGGAAAATTTGCTGCGAAATCAAATGAAGCTATTTTCTGGGTTACAACATTGCCATCAAAGGATTCAGAGTTTATAATAAAAGAACAAAGAGGATAGAAGAATCAATACATGTGGTATTTGATGAAGCACTACCCTCGATAATAGTAGCTGAATCAAATGATGCAGGCATCCTTCGGTTCCTAAAAATACATCACAGACTCAAACTACACCTATAGTATCTTCATAATTACAAGATCAAGAAAGTCCTTCTGAATCTAGGACAGAGTACGCTCCTTCATCTCAACAGGAGATAGAGAGGTCAAGATATACATTAGTACATTTTGGGAGACCCCTCTGAAAGTTTAAGAACCATATTTTTGATCAAAAACGATTATGTTGCCCTCATCTCATAATTAAAATCCAAATACTATTGAAGAGTCTCTTACTGATGAATATTGGGTTTCAGTTATGAAAGACGAATTAAATTAGTTTGACAAAAACAAAGTCTAGAATCTAGTACCTTGTCCACAAAACAAGTCAATCATTTGAATTCGTTAGGTATTTCGAAACAAACTTGACGAAAACAGTAAGGTGGTAAGAAATAAAGCTCGACTTATAGCTCAAGGTTATAATCAACAAGAAGGTATTGATTTTGATGAAACTTATACAGCTGTTGTTAAATTAGAATTGATTAGAATTTTAATTGCTTTTGCATACTATAGAAACTTTAAATTATTCCAAATAGATGTTAAAAGTGCCTTCTTAAATGGATATATTAACGAAGTGTTTGTTAAGTAACCTCCCAGTTTTGAAGATGAAAACCATCTTGATTTTGTGATGAAGTTGACTAAAGCCCTGTATGGTCTAAAGCAGGCTCATCGAGCATGGTATGAGAGGTTGAGTAACTTTTTGCTTGAGAATAAATTCGAAAGAGGAAAGGTAGATAAAACCTTATTTATTAAGAAAAAGGAGAATAATTTTCTCATAGTGCAAATATATGTTGATCACATAATATTTGGTGCTACTAATCAATCATTTTGTGAAGAATTCTCAGCTTTAATACAGGGGGAATTTGAAATGAGTATGATGGGAGAACTATCTTTCTTTCTTGGGTTGTAAATTAGAGAAACAAAAAAAGGAATCTTCATTAGTCAAGTCAAATACACAAAGGAACTCATAAAAAAATATCATTTTAAGAATGCCAAACTGATGGATACTCCTATGTATTCTAGAACTAAACTTGAAAAGGATAAAGAAGGTAAGGCCATGGATGACACAAAGTATCGAGGAATGATTGGATCACTACTATATCTCACAAGCTCAAGACCAGATATTATGCTTAGTGTGTATCGTTACATACACTTTCAATTAAATCCAAAAGAGAGCCATCTTCAAGTAGTCAAGAGGATCTTTCGCTATTTCATATAACTATAGACTTTGGATTATGGTATCTAAAAATTGAGTCTTTTAACATAGTTGGTTTTTGTGAAGTAGATTATGCAGGTTAAAGAGTTGATAGGAAAGGCACAAGTAGTCACTATCAATTTCTTGGAGGATGTCCAGTTTCTTGGTCTTGCAATAAATAAAATTGCACAGTGCTTTCGACAATCGAAGCGGAATATATAGCAGCTACCAACTATTGCGCTCAAATCTTATGGATGAAACATCAATTTTTCTCTAAACTTTGATCATATTCCTATACTATGTGACAATATAAGTGCAATAAATATCTCTAAAAGCTTTATACATCATTCTAGGACTAAGCATATAGAAATCAGACATCACCTTCTTAGAGATCATGTTTTAAAAGGAATCATTGATCTTTTGCATGTTAAAACTGAAAATCAAGTAGCTGATATTTTTATTAAAGCAATAACTGAAGATAGTTTTTATGTGTTAAGGAAAGAGCTTGGTAAAAATGAAAATCAAGTAGCTGATATTAACTCTGTATAAAGACTCTATATTACTTTTCTTTGTAGATATTAGCAGGCTCCTTTTAATATGTTCTTCTATGAAAGGCTCCTCTTAGTTTAGAAGTCCCCTCTTAGTTTCAAAGGCCTTTCTTAGTTTCATAGGCCCCTTTTAATTTAGAAGGCTTATCTTATTTTAATAAGGTATAATACACGTGTCTTAAAAAGGCATTACTTTTTAGAGTCATTCTAGCTTTTAAAACGTGCACACGCCACACTGACAGCTTTCTGTACGTGACTAACAAAAGATACACAGACAATCACAGTTCCTTTATTAATGTGTACATCCTTACATGAAATTAATGCCCTAGAATCGTTTAGTATATATTAAATAGACTTCTTTCTTCTAAGCATCCTAACTCTTTGCTTCCTCTTAAATCTCCTAAACCTTACCAATATGAACAAAATCAAAGTGACAAAATAAAACCTTGACTTCCTCTTTTAGCCATGGCGAAACTCTCCACCATGAACAAACTCTAGTTTCTAAGTCTTCTTCTCTGTCACCAATAGTAGGATCGTTAAACACTCCTACTGTAACTGTTTCTATTTCCTCTAAGCCATAAGTTTCAGAAACATCTATTCAAGAGACTCCAAAGGAGAGAAAAAGACATGTTTTGGCTATGCTATCTCCAGAATCAGAATTCGATTCATCCTTTGAGAACAATGAACCAACAGTCAAATAGCAATATGTATCTGACTCTAGTGAGGAAGAAGAAGAAGAAAAAGAAGAAGAGAAAGAAGCAGAAGAGAAAGAAGAAGAAAATAAAGAAGAAATGCCGAAGAAGAAGAAGAAGAAGACGAAGAATCTTTTAATAAGGGGAAGCTAGCTAGAAAAGTAAGCTTTCATTCTCCCTCACTCTTACCATCCATTCCCACTTTGCCTACTTTATCTATTCTCTCTTCTAAATTTTCTGCACCTTCCTTCCACTACTACTCAATCTGGTTCCAAAGTTAAGAATTGTAAATGATGATGGTTCAAATGAAGAACTGGCTCTGTTAATAAGAAAACTATAGACCAGAGGGCAAAGCGCCTATGGTCAAAGAAAAAATTGAGGAACCCATTATTAGGGTTGAGCCACTTTATGAAAAAACTCTGTTTGAAGAAATCCTAAAAGCAAAAAGGTCAAAACCAAAAAAACAAAAGAAAGGAGAGTCTTTAGCACCGATTAAGCTGTTTCAGTCAATAGAAGTTGAAGCTAAATACAAAATGTGTTATAAGAAGCGCAAGGTGGTTGGAGGACGCATTTTGACTCCTCTCTTATTCAATGAAATTGGTATCACCATCTCTTCTCATTTTCTTACTGTTGGATGGGAAAATTATTTGACTTTAATTAGACAATGTTTGATGATTTAGTTAGATGTACATAAGAAAAGAAAAAATTGATGGAAAGCTGGCAATAATTTCACAGGTATGTGAGTGTAAAATCTTGATTATGGAAGAAATCTTGGCAAACATTCTGAATATAGTTCTCGTAAGTAGAACCAACCTTCCCTATCATAAGTGGGATATTACTGATCTTGATCTGGGAGAAGTAGTGGACTTTATCTACTTAAACACCAAAAATGCCCATGAAAGGGGACTATGATGTAGACATTTGGACTTACTACCAAGATTTCTTGTATCAATATCTACTACTTCAATTTTTCCAAGGAGGGAGCTTAGTTGAAATATGCAGTCTCCTGGATATATATGTAATGTACAATCTTCTGAAGGGCAATATGATGAGTCTCCCAGTAATGATTATGAAATTTATGGTCAATAAGGGAAGTCATAAGAATACAACTGGTGGTCTGCCATATAAGATGCATTTGACCAAGATTTTTGCTTATTATGGACTGTCTTTTGGCAATCTGGATTGGTATGAACCTAGAAAGTTACATTCCTCCATTCCCCTACCAATTCGGACACAGGCAGAAAGACAATGTATGGGTGGAGAAAAAAATTGAAAGAACAGCAGACCTCTTGGGTCCTACCCTACAAAAATTAGCCCTTGTCTCACTCTAGAGCACAAATGATCTGATCCTGCAACAACTAAAGGAAATTCTTTCCAACTAAGATCAAATGCATATCTAGATAGACAACTTGCAAAATCAAATTCTTGATAATTAGATTTTGCTTCAAAAAATTTCTGAATCTTCTTAATAACTTTGTCACTATTTTTCCTTGGTTTGTCTTTACATAATTGTGATATTTTTTAATGTTTTAGTTATTTTCCCCTCTATTTTTTGATAATGAAAAAGGGGGAGAATCAATGATATATGTGCTCTCAATGATATTGATGATATATTTACCTATTCTTTGCTAATTGTTGAAATATAGGTGAATTGAATTTTGTGAAAGTTTAAATATGTGATATGCATAAACGATAGGTTCCTATCGTAAGAAAGGTTCCTACCATAAGAAAGCCTCCTAATCATGATTGTGAGTAAGAACATAAAAAGTGTATAGATATTTTTCTAAATTGTTTATTATTGTGAATTTTGAAAATATATCTGTTATTATTTGTTATCATAAAAAATAGGGAGATTGTTAGCTCAAGGTTTATTATTAATGATTTTAATGATAACTATATAATATTTCAAAATTTAAATTAGAATTATTTTCTTTTATTAGTAACAACAAAATTCTTAAAAGAAAATAAAATCATAGGAAAAATGCCTTCCAATAATTTTTAATGAACTTACCTTATTAGAAATGGTTCCACAACATCCGAAAGGATCTTACTATTTCGAACAATTAGCCTGGAATTTGTTTACAAAGTTTTTCTCTTAACGTAATATTGGAAGATTCCAACAGAGATGGTATCAAAAATTCGTTATATACAAAGTCAACTCATAATCAAAATGAAGCAACAACTAGTTAAAGAAAATTTCTACTAATTAAAGGAAGAGTCACTGCATTTGTGAACTACACATAAATTTGCGAAATACTTCAGGAGTATCAATATTCTTGAAAGTCATATCAAACTCCTTGTGCCTTAAAAAGTGAAATCACTCTATTGAGAGAGACTGTTAAACCCTTTATACGCTTTTTGTTGAGAGCTTGTTAAACATTACGAGTGTGAAAGGTTAGAGAACTTTGAAAAATATGTACTTGTGAGCTTAGAAAGGCTCATGAAAAATTACTACTTGAAGTTTTATAGTGAAATACTCAAGTTGAATACTTGTGGACTGAACTTAGGCTTCATTATAAGCTAAACCAGGATAAATCGACTGTGTCACTCACTCTCTCTTAATTTTTAAATTTCTGCATTATAATGTTTGTGTTTGAATTTACAAGAGGCCCCTTCAGTTTTTAATAGGCTTCTTCTATTTTAATATCGCGAGAAGTTCCTTTCGTTTTTAAATAATTAACATGCTCCTTTCGTTTCGAGCGTTAAAAAGTTCTTTTCATTTTTTAAACAATCAACAAGCTCCTTTTGTTTTCAACGTAATAGGATCCTTTTAAAGGTTGATAGGATCTTTCTATAAACTTATTTTGTTTAGTAGGATCTTATAGAATTGAAAGTACCTTGAAATTTTTTTTGTCACACACACTTCACCACCCTTTTGCGTGAGCTTGCTTTATCATACATTAAAAGATAATTAAGTAAACTAAATTTCGGAATCTCAAAAAAAACATAATTGATAACCATTTTTATACTCAAATTAATTCTATCTCTTTAACATTTAAGTTTATTATTCTTAAGGGTTAATTGCAAAAAAAATTCAAACTTTACTCAATTTTGCAATTAAAACCTATTTTAAGAATGACAATTAAATACTCCTTTTTTTTCAAATCTAGCTCAACATTAATATCTCAGTTAATGTTATTGACATGGCAAGCTATGTCAGGCATAAATTTAAACACTTTTGATAACAACTGGATTAAATTTTACATGTAAATTAAAAGACAAAGGATAAAAACCCTAAATTGATTTGGGAGTTAGACTTTGTAAATGTGACTTGCCTAGCTATAGCATTGTCAATCTTCTTGATCTGAATCTTCTCTCTCGCTACAACTGTCACTATAAAAAACAATACAATCTACGATGTTTTATTGAATAAAACGTCACGAAGTAGCAACAGTGACGTTTTATTGAATAAAACGTCGCTGTTGGAACTTCGTAACTTTAAAAAAAGGAATAAATTGTAAACATAAAAATTTTAACCCTAAAAGGTTCAACCCCTTGACCCCTCGCCGAACCCTACCCATTTTCTTCACCCTTCCTCCTTTACAACTCTACCTTGTCCACCACCATCATCTCCATGGTATTTTGCCGCCAGTTGCCCCCGCCTCTTCATGCTTCGCTGATAGTTATAGCCCCTGTCAAGGTGTTGCCTCTTCATCATCCTCCGTCGCAGTCGCCTCACTCTCTCTTGCCTTCGTCACAGTCACCTCACTCTCTTTGTCTCTCACTGTCTAGCATTCATTCCTCTGTCGTAGTCAAGCAATAGCCTCAATCTCTTGTAGTCGCCTCTCTCTCGCAGTCACACACTTGCACCTCACCCCACACTAAGTCACTCCTTCGCCTACCCATTCAAGCAAAAAATGAAGCCTCATCGGGTCACCATCCCAATCAAGGAGACAATCAAGCTTTAAGCCTCAAGGTTGGAAATCCACAAAAATCCAAGTGTTGAACTTGTTCTTGGTCCTTGAGTTAATTTAACTTGTACTATGTTGTGTAGTTGTGTCATACACTTATATGTGTGTTTGGAACTCGAATTTTTTTAAGGTTTGTGTTATTTGGATTATGGAATTTGAGTATTTGACATATAATTATAGTGTTTGCAATTTGGATGTGTTTTGTGATTTCTGGAATTTTAGGATTCAATATCGAATTGAAGTCTATATTATTTTCTGAAATTTAAGAAACATTGAATTAAATGGTCTTTAATTGAATTTTGTAATATACAAAATGAGTTAGTTAATTTATGGTTGAATTATGTAGTCAACTCCTCCTCTTATTCGAACCTCTTATCAACCATGAAACTCGTGATTTACCCTAACCTATGTTCTCCACCAAATGAAACCCTTTTCTTGTTCGTTTGTACTTGAGCAGCTGGAAACTTCATGAGTCTTTCTAGCCCAAGATGTACACCCCTATCTAAAATTTTTCTAGATTTTGCTGGCACCCATTAATTTGAATCGCTACATTAGCCTCAATTTTTAAGGTTTGCTCGTAGTATTCTAGTGGAGAGAAAAGATTATGGTTCAAAGTATGAGGCTTCCGTTAATAAAGCTGGTGAGATTGAAAAATTTACCCATCCTGCAACAACTGCATATAGAGGAGCAGCTGCTTTGTACCTCGAGCATAATTGGTGTATTATTAATGATGGAACCAATCATCCTACTATTGTGATGGGTGTTTCTGGGTATTCTTTTTCTTCCTTCACTTTTGGTGTTGGTACTTCAGGACAATGTTTGCATAATTTGTACTTTTGACTCACAATGTGCTATCTTTTAATTATTAACTTCTTGTCGCTTTTCTTTTAATGTTGCAGATTGTTACAGCTACTAGTTTGAAAAGACTATCATCTGCTTAAACAAAGGACTCAAATAAGGTTAAACATTTTCCATCTGTTTTACTTTTTCATTTTGTATGTGCTTTGGTTTTTATTGACCTGTACATTTCACATATCATGTTTTCTGCTGGAAGTAATCTATATGTAATTTGGGCATTGAACAATAATGATTAGGTTCTAGCTTGAAAACTAGTATTTCATTTTTTATGGCTCTTTTGCTTTCTTTTACTTGTAGTTGGCAATTGCTTGAGGATGAAAATGATGCAACATAGTTGTCTGCTTTTGGCTTATGTGGGTTTCAATTCCTTTGTCTGTTACAGAAAATGAAGGATAGTGATGAAAATGATAGTGAGGAGGCGAGTTCTGAAGATGAGCAACCTAAAAATAAGAAGGTAAAATGCCTCGAGTTAAAGATATATAGTCTGCCAAATTTCCTAACATTGTTGCCTGTATATAGTACTCTCTATATATACTGGATGGGTTCTATTGCACTGTGCTTTGACCATATATGTTTTCTCATAGGAAAAAGCTATTCCTGTATGAAAAACTACCATCAAGCACCACCTTAACCTCGATACCTTATTACATTTTCAGTTAAAAATTGCAAAAAAGAAAATGAATATGAAAAGAAGAGTAGCCATGAACTATAATGTCTGGTATTGATCTTAAACCATTATGTCAAAGCTTTTCTAAACTGAAGCCTTATCAATGAAATACAAGACTTCGGTTGGTATAGGAATTTATAACATCTCAAATTGTGTTAGAATGTTCTCTGAATCTGGTTTTTGGACTTGTTGCAGGCGTATAACACGGAGTTGGAAGCAGAAGTTGCAAAGCTGAAGGAGGAAAACAAAGAATTGCTAAAGAAACAGGTAAGTTATGTGTATTCACTTATCATTTGTGCACTCCACGATCCATCCATTACTGGAACACGAAACCAAATTATAAACCCAAATGAAACGATTAATCATATCATTAATTCAAGTTATTTCTTACAGGTGGAAATCATGGAGATGCAAAAAACTCAGGTGCCTTTTTCTTTTTTTAACTTTTGCATGATGAGTGGTGACTAATTTTATCTCTTCCTTCTCCCAAAAATTGACTAGTGTTTTACTTGTTTGTTTTCTATACGAACCCTTCACTGGTTTACTGTCTTTTGAGGCAATTCTTTGAAAGATGGTTTCTACCTTCACATTACAAGATGAAGGAGTTCAGGTCTTGAATATAGATTTTCTGTTTTCATTTAATATGTCCACAATATTCGTAGTTCATTTCTTCAAATGTAATCAAAATTTGAAGAAACATTAAGGTCAAGAAAGTTAATTGGAGACTTAATCCCTTGATATAATACATAGATGTTTCCTCTTGTTTGGATATTATACAATCTAACAACAACCTTTTTGGTTTTAGGAGGTGTGTAATGTAGGTGTTGATTAGTAGTAAGAGAGGGATGTAAGTGAAATAATGTAGTTGGTTTTATGGTGAAGAAAGACTATAGTGAAATAGAGTGTAAAGTTGAGTATTGTGAAGGAGATGTTGTAGGAAGAGGAGTAGTGCTCTTGGTATGGAGAAGAGAACTTGTTTTTCAACTCTTGGAAATGGTACAACTTGTGCTATTTATAGCACATCAAAGTCGGTGGAGGAAGCCACCAAATTTTTCTAGAGTTTTCCACAATTACTATCTAGTCCCTATCTTCTAGATAGTTCTCAATTTATCACATACTTTCTACATATTACATTTGACTCTAGATTATTCCATATAAGACCTATTCCAGAAATATCTATACTTTGTGTCCTTCTCCACAATACTAGAAAGTTCATTAACTTTCAACACTCCTCCTTAATGAACTTTCTAGTGACTCCGAGCATCTCTTGTAGAGTCTCGAACTTCTGTTAGGAAGGGCGTTCGTGAATATGTCTGCTAGTTGTTCTTCAGTCTTGCAATGCTTCAGCTCGATCTGTCCATCATTTGTTGCTTCTCGAAGGAAGTGGTACTTGATGGCAATGTGTTTCGTTCTGCTATGCTGGACAGGGTTCTTAGCCATTGCAATTGCTGACTTATTGTCACAGTAGATCTCTGTTGGTCTACCTTGTTGCTCTCCCATGTCCTCGAGAATACGCCTTAGCTGTATAGCTTGACTAGCTGTCAATGCTGCCGCTATATACTCAGCTTCAGCTGATGATTGTGTCACTGAGTCTTGCTTCTTTGATGCCCATGAGAATATCCCTGAGCCTAATGAGTAAGTGTAGCCTGAGGTACTCTTCATGTCGTCTGCTGATCCAGCCCAGTCACTATCTGTGTAGCCAATTAGTCTTGAGTCATCCACTGTGTCATACCAAATGCCATAGTCTTTAGTACCTTGTAAGTATCTTAGTAATCTCTTGGCTGCTCCATAGTGGACTTGGCTTGGACTTTGCATGAATCTAGATAGTAAACTTGTGGCATACATGATATCTGGTCTTGTAGCCGTGAGGTATAGCATGCTTCTGATGAGACTTTTGTAAGTTGCTTCTTTAGCTTTAGACGATCCATCCTCTTTACTTAGCTTCTCGTTGGTGACTAGGGGAGTAGCCACTGGCTTGCATCCAAGCATCTTGAATTTCTTTAGTAGATTCTCTGTGTACTTCTTTTGTGAGATGAATATCCCTTTCTTTTCTTGACTCACCTCGATGCCGAGAAAGTAGTGCATCAACCCAAGGTCGGTCATCTCAAATGTCTTCATCATGTCTTCGTCGAATTCTTTGATCATCTTCTCATTATTCCCTGTGACTATTAGATCATCAACATAAAGAGAGAATGAGTCTTTGATCCTCACCTTGGGTCTTGATGTATAGCGTAGGCTCGCTATAGCTCCTCCTAAATCTTTGGTTAGTGAAGTAATTGTCTATTCGGATGTACCAGGCTCGTGGTGCTTGCTTTAGCCCGTACAATGCTTTGAGTAGTCTGAGGACTTTGTCTTCTTGTCCTTCTATCACGAAGCTATAAGTGCTCAAATAGTATCTAGGCGTGCAACTGGAGCAAATGTTTCATTGTAGTCAATACCTGGTAGATGAGAGTAGCCTTTAGCAACTAGCTTTGCCTTGTGCTTCTGGATCGAGCCATCAGGATTCAGCTTTGTCTTGTAGACCCACTTGTGTAACAGCCCAGACCACCCGCTTGCAGATATTGTCCGCTTTGAGCCTCGGCCTCTCGGGCCTCGCGCTCTCACGG
>JANZXR010000170.1:8795880-8810251 GCA_027575705.1 Erythroxylum echinodendron | reverse complement strand
AGCTAAAGACATTTGGCTACGAAAATATATTCGTGGCCAAAAGAAATCATAGGTTATGAGACTTTTAGCCGCGAAAATTATTTCTTAATTAAATCCATTTGACTACAAAAATATATTCATAGTTAAAAGAAAAAGAATGAAAACATTTGTGTACAAATATATTTTCGTAGCCAAATGTTTTTAACTTAAGATGTATGACTTAAATTTTGTAGCTAAAGCTATTTGGCACCAAAAATATATTCATAGCCAAAAAATTTGGCTATAAATATATTTTTGTTGCCAAATATATTTAACTAAAATTATATGATTTGGGACTTTTAGATACGAAATTTATTTCGTAGCTAAAGCCATTTGGCTACGAAAAATATATTCGCAACCATAAGAAAAAAAATGAAATGGCTACAAATATAATTTCATAGCCAAATGCCTTTGACTATGAAATAGCCAAAAGAAGATGAATGAAAACATTTGGCTACCAATTTTTTGTATCCAGATGCCTTCAGCTATGAAATGATTTTTGTAGCTAAAAGTCACAGACTATATAATTTCAGCTTCTTTTGGCTACGACTTTTTCGTTGCCAAATGCCTTTAAAAATGAAATGATTTTCGTATTATGTAACTAAATTTTTTTAAGTGAAATTATATAATATGTGACTTTTAGCTATGAAAATATATTCGTAGACAAAAGATGAAGTATGAAAACATTTGCCTACGACCATATTTTTGTAGTTAAATGTTTTAAACGCAAATTATAAGATTTTTGACTTTTAGCTACGAAACTCGTTTCATAGCTAAAGCCTTTTGGCTAGGAATATATATTTGTAACCAAAAGAAGAATAACAAAATAAATTTGTATACCAGCGTTAAATACAACTTTTAGCTACAATTTTGAGAAATATAGCAAAAAATGTAACTTTTAGCTACAATTTTGGGAAACGTAACCAAAGTGTGACTTTTAGTTATGATTTTGAAAAACATAGCTAACAGTGCAACTTTTAGTTACCATATTGAAAAACATAGCCAGAAATGCGACTTGTAGCTACAATTTTGAAAAAGCTAATCAAAAGTGTGACTTTAAGCTACAATTAAGTCGTGTTTAATTTATTATTCAATTTTTTCATGTTATACTTCAATTCCTAATTTTTCTGTCTCTCTTAAATCACATCTTAATCTATGCTTAATTTATTATTTAATGTTTTGATGTTATGTTTTTTAGGGCTATAATGTAGTTAGATTATGAATACTTGAACTTGCCTAATTTTAATTAAATTGATGTTTTATTCCAATTTTAAGTTTACTATTTCATTTTATGACTAACGTTTGTGCTTGCCTGATTAAGAATTGCAAGAGTTATGATTCAACTTGAGACTAAAAAGTAATAACTGAAATATAATATTGTTGTCATAAGATAGAGATGTTTATGAAATTGTATGTACTACTATGAATTTCATTAAGTTCATAGTTATCACAGAGATGTCACTAATTTTCTTGTTAGAATTTGTTATTGATGCTTAATAAAGGTTATAAATTTTAAATGAATTCATTTATAACATAGAGAGTAGCTGTGAATTGATTAAACTAGATGAGTCTAATGGGATTAATCTTGGTGAAATTAGAAGTCCTAGATCCATTTAATATGACTTTTTGTTTTTATTTATTTTTAAAATATTTTTATTCAACTTTTAATTATATTAATTTTTACAATTAATAAACACAATCCTTGTGAGACAATACTCCTTTCATTATTGTATTATTTGTTTGAGATAACGTCTACTAACATCAAAAAATTTACAATCAGTTTTTAGCATTGTTATAAAAGAGATTCGCGCAACAACATTAAGTGTCACTTTTAGCTAAGATTTTAAAAAAAATGTGGCCAAAAGTGTGAATTTTAGCAATGATTTTGAAATATGCAACCAAAAGTTTGACTTTTGCAACGATTTTCAAATCATTACCAAAGAAAACGTAGCCAATAGTCTACTTTATTGTAGTGCGTAGCTACGATTTTGAAAATTATCATCAAAAGGTGATCCTTTGGCGAGGATTTTGAAAATTATCACTAAAAGGGATCCTTTGGTGATGATTGTCAAAATCATCACGAAAGGCTGACCTTTAACTACAATTTCCAAATTATAGCCAAAAGAATACTTTATTGTAGTGATATATGGGTTTTCTTGGAAATTTGGGTGAGACTCGATACCGCATGAGTATAATAAGTATAAAATTTTTTCGTTTGATTTTTTGAAAGATAAGATCACTTTAGATTTTATAATATAATCAATTCAAAAATATATTAAAACATAAATAATAAGTTCATACCTTATTGTGTAACTTGATTCTTTTCTGAAGTTTCCCTCCACCCCTCTTGAAAATGATTCTTTCCAACTATTGTAGTTGCACATGTATTTAGCCTCTAATATTATCCACACAAATGTGTTGAGTAAACTCCACAAAATAGTATAGACATAATATGTAAGAAGTGCTAGTTCCTTTAGATTCTAAACATATTTATAATATGATTTGTACCTTTCGATAATTTAACTAAAATAAAATTTTATTTTTAATTAACCTTTAATTATAATCATAATTAATTATAATTTAATATTTATTGGACCTAAATGAGATCCAATATCTCATATTAATCCTTATTTATTAAATATTTCATGTTAAATTTAAAGTTTCTGAAACTCTACAATTAAGTCAAACTTAATTAAATTACTTTTTTTCTCTTATCAATCATTTTTTATATGTGACCTATTAGGTTTTTAAATATGTTAATAATGGATATAAATTATAACCCTATATCATATTCAAGATTAGATAAATTAAACATTTTTAATTTATCTTTAATTATATAATTAAATAATTTATATTTATACATCAAAATTGTTGTCTAACAAAACTTCATGATCACCTAAGTATTTTATATTAATTTCATATCTACACAATCGTGTTAAGCGAATTCAACAGGTGGTTGATAACATGCATAAAGTACTAATATTTCATATTAATTTCTTAAAATGCTTGTAATTATGGATTTTATTTATATATTTGTATTTTGTGGAGTAGATTGGAGATTTGGACCAAAATATTCTTGAAAGTACAAATTTAACAAAGAAAGGATAAAGAAGCAAATTCTAGAAAAGAATGGACTCATGTATAAGAAAACTTTCAGAAGAGGTCTAAGCATAAGGCGTGCCCTAGCCTTAGTTTATATGATTTCTTTGGGAATTAACTTGATTAAATAGATAAGACTCTTTTAAAGTCAATAAGTCTTAGCTATTTCTACCTCTATTTTGCTCTATTTAGAATTCTTGCTTAGGAAGCTCTTGTGTTTGGTGGGATGATCTCAATAGAACTAAGATTTTTCAGATTTAGTATTGATCTTAAATTTCTTCCATTTTTAGGAATATTATATGGGCTTTAAGCTTTTAAAAGGAAGCAGGTAGAGGGGGCAGTCATCTATCCATCCCCCTCTCATCTTAGTTCATCTTCCTTTTTTTTTTTCTGTGTTCTTAGGATAGTACTTTATTTTTCTCTTATCTTGCCTTTAAGAACCATATGCAACTAAACTCCCCCTATTTTTAGACAAAGGATAATTAAAGTTTGATTATTCAAGAATTGTGAGATCTAACTGTTCTTTTTTACTTTTTTTTTCTTTAGTATTTATGTAACTTATGATATTATTAAAATTATTGTTTTGTTTTATTGATCAAAAAGGCCTGTCGTTTAATTATCAAAATAATATATTGCCAATTGGAGTGATTGAACTTTTAATTGTTTGATTATTTTAATATTTAGTGGTAGGGTTTGATATAAGATATTCTACTCATGTTATATAATTAAATTAATCTAGTCTAAATAAATTAAGCTTGAGTCTTTGTTAGCTAGACTTGGTGGTCTCTCTAATTTTTAATGTTGTTAATAAACCAAATCCTAATAAGTTGTTTAGTGTTGTTTGTTGATAGGAAGTAAGGAGACAGAGATTGTTAACAACTACAACCAATTTATTAAGAAATATAAGAGTTTATACTTTCATCAATGATCAATTAAAAGAATCAATTAAGGAAGTCTGTTTTATGCAATATTTTCTTGCACAAAAAGTTAAGTTTTTATTTTCAAATAAAAAATATAATTCAACAAACAATAAAATTATTCCTTAGAACTTTTTTAATGATAATTTATTCACTATAAAACTTTATTAATAAGAATCTTGTAATTTATAATTAATCTTGACTTATGAAACGTTTTTTTTACAAAATGATTTTTTAAATAATATAAAATTATAAATAAAAAATCTCCATAAAAAATAATTAATAAGTGCATAACAAGAATATAAGCGTGAATATCACCAACATATTCTTTCTAAACTAATACCTAAACTAAACTCGAACTTCCAGCTCCACAAGCAGTCAAACAGAAGGCGTGTACAGACAAGCAGCTATTAATGTTTCATACGTATTTGTCCTGTTTCTTCAGCCTCTCTCTCACGTGTCTTAGAAACCAAAAGTTGTTTGCTTTGTAAGAATAATGACCCACTGCAAGGAAAAAAGAAAAAAGAAAATCAATAATGAAAGAGTCCATTTTAGTTGGTCGCTTCTCCCATCTGTACGGCAATTGGAAGTGGCCCTTTTAGTGGAGGCTAACTAGTGGACTCTTGTATTTATCGTGCTGACCAGCCCATTTTTTTCAAACTTTTTCTTTGTTTCACATTTTTTTTGTTTATATTTATGATTATCTTCCTTCCTCATCTGGGATTCTTGAGTTGTCCCTACAGTTGTCATCTTTCCTCCAAATTCAAGTGCCTACGTCTTCAAGTGCCAATCTCACCATATTCCCAACCATACTCCTAAGAATATTCAAGGATTTCAGATCCATGAAGGTGACTCAGAGACTTCTGGCTCCGTTAGAATTTGGAACTACACTGTTGGTAAGCCCTAAAAATTTAGTTATGTGTATGTATAATTTTCCAACCGCAGTCAAACATGAAAGTTTTTATTTGGAATTGAATCTAGTAGTACAGCTAACACTTTCGCCCTCCTCCATCTCAAATATAGACCCAGTGATTAATCAATAATAAATTGATTCCAAGTTTTCTTAACAACAAAATAGCTCATAAGAAGAGGCAAAGATCTTGCTATTTTTCCTTTTTTTCTCAGTTTTTTATCCAAGGTTCAGGCTATAGATAAAAGAAATTAACTAATCAATACATTTTTTCCTTATAAATTAATGCAGAAGGGAAGCTTGGGGTGTTTAAGGAAAGAATTGAATTGGATCACGAGAGCAAGATAGTAACTTTGCATGGTCTGGAAGGAGATGTGAAGCAAATTTACAAGAGCTACGAGAATGTGTGGACGTTTAAGCCAAATGGTGAAGGGACCATCGCTGTATGCACTATTAAATATGAGAAGCAGAATGAAAGTGTTCCAGCTCCAAACATTTACCTTGATTTCATTGTTAGTCGAAGCAGAATGAAAGTGTTCCAGCTCCAAACATTTACCTTGATTTCATTGTTAGTCTCACCAAATACATTGATGATGGCTTTTCAAAGGCATAAGATTTGGGAACTAGTGAAATATGGACCTGCTTTATCCTTCCGCTTGTGTATTTATACATTTGTATAATGTATCAGTCCTTGTAACGTTGTTGGTGCATGTGCCAAAAATATTGAATAAATCCAAAAGCTGCTCCTTTTTTTTTTTTGGGTATAAGGGAGCAATCAAAGAATGCTAGGTGCAAACAGGGACGACCCTAGGCTGAGCAACACCCATAAAATCCTCATGAAGAAAATGATGGAGTTGTCCAAGGAGATTATCAAGGTGAGTAACATCAAAACTGCCTCTGTAAGTCCAAGAAACTAAGTAGTTAGTGTACATATTTGCTTCGCGATAAATATGCACAATACGACACTGCCAAGGTCGGCTAAGTAGTTCCTTGCAAGTACGAATAAGTTGATAGAATTGATCTGTAGGCCAAAGGTCAGCATTCACTTTGTTAACGGCTAAAAGAGAGTATAATTTAATAATACATTTCGGAAGCCTCGATCCTAAGCCAAAAGCAGTCCATAATAAATTCTGAACAATTCAGCTCTTGTAATGTTCCCCCAACCAAGTCTCCTTACAGACCCAAACAGTCATATTCCTTCAGTGTTCCTTGCAAGGCCTCTAATAGCTGTGTCTCCCGAATTTGTGAGTGCGGATAAATCCACATTAATTTTGATGCAACCAGTGGGTGGTGGACTTTAAGCAATTAGCATATCCTGCTTAATCACCAAGGGCTTTTGCATCGTGCTATATCTGTGAAAATTCTGCACACTTGCACAAATGATATTAGTAGAATGAGGGGGCCAGACAAAGTCTGGTTTAAAAACAATACAATTATGCCAACGCCACATATACCAACAGATATAACAAAAAAGGTCAGCCCAGGGGTTATTATTAGCAGCAATAAAAAAAGAGTTACAAAAATTAATACGAATCCAATCAACAAGAGATAAAGAATTGAAAACATCTAACCGATGACCGTGGAGTCAAGAGGACAAGAAGACTTGCGACTTTTGACAATCTCGAAGTAAATGTAAAATTGATTCACAAGGGTCGTCACATTTTAGACAATTGGCTATAGTAATGATATGGTGTCGAACACAAGCTTCACGTGTTAATAATCGGTTATAAACTACCGGCTACAAGAAAAAACTTGATGCGAGGAGGCAAGTTCTTCTTCCACACTAAATTCCAGTTGAAATTCACTGGTGATGTCCCAAGCAGAAGATTATAAGCTGAGCTCACCGAAAACACACCAGAGGGAGAAGCAAACTAAATAGTTCTGTCCTTTTCTACATGAACAGGCATAAAAAGAGAAAGAAGATTTCGAGTTTCCTCAGGGAACGAGTGTACAATATCCCATAAATCAGCTTCATTGTCTAAGAAATCAAAGACTTTGGCATCTTGCAAAGGGGCCAGGGAATTTGGATCAATTAACGAGGCCAACTCAAAGTTATCAAGCCATTTATCAAACCAAAAGGATGTTTGATCACCACACCCAACCAACCTTGAACAACCCTGATTGATAATATTTTTACTAGCACAAATGCTCCTACAAGTATAAGAAGCATAAAACACGAGCCCATAAACTACTATCATTGGCCTCAAGTTTAAAAACCAAGTTTAGCCAACAAAGCCATATTCATATCTGAAGTTTTATGAAAAACCCAAGCCACCTTCCTTACGTGAATGACACACCATATCCCACTTAAGAAGTGGCACTTTCTGTTTGTTAGCCGTTGAATCCTAGAGGAACTTCCTATTGAGAGAGTCAATTTCTTTGGATACAGCGATGGGAAGTCTCGTGGTTTGCATAGTATACATAGCCATAGTACTAGTAACAGATTGCATAAGAGTGGCTCGAACAACAAGCAAGCGTTGATCAGCCTTCCAAGCAGTCAATTTCTTCTTGATCTTTGTTAGGATATGGTCATAGGTTCGTTGAGAAATACACTGCATATGAAGGGGAATTCCAAAATCAACACATGGAGCAATGCTTGTACATCGTTGAATACCATCTACTATTTTCTTGGCAGTGTTTGCGGAAGCATAAAATCTAGACTTAGTAACATTATCCTTTTCACCTAAAAAGGCACAAAATTTATCTAAACAGGCCATCATGGTTTTGCTTTGTTTAATTGAAGCTTCGCCTATTAAAATTAAATCATTTGCAAACATCACATGAGAAATAGCAGGCCCACCCTTTGATAGTTTGATAGGCTTCCAGTTACCTCTTGTTCGATCAAGTAAGAAAGCTTATTCAAACATAAAACAAAAAGATAAGGAGACAAGGGGTCACCTTGACGGAGACCTCTAGATGGTTTAAAGTAATTAGTGACTTCTCCATTCCAAAGAAAATTCATTAATGTAGAAGTGATATAGAACATGATAAGAGTGACAATGGTAGAAGGAAATCCCACATCTTGAAGAACCCATCATAAAAATTCCCAATCAATACGATCATAAGCCTTTTCCAAATTAATCTTCATCATCAAGCTACCACTTTTCCCTTTCTTTTGAGAGAAAGAGTGAATAGTCCCTTGAACAAGAATAATATTATATGAAGTACCTTTGGCTGGGATAAAACTACTTTGAGTAGGCACTATAAACTGTTGGAGTCAAGGCTGGAGGTGATTCACAGTGATCTTGGACATGAGCTTTACCGAAACATTACAAAGAGAAATTGGACGAAACTGAACAGCCGTTTCCAGATGATCAATTTTAGGGATAAGGCAAACTAACACACAACTAAGAGCATCATCAAAACTCCCTCTTGTAAAGGCATCTTGGATAAAAGAAACCAAAGAATTTCCCACAATGGGCCAATTAGCCTAATAGAAGCCCGCTTGAAAACTATCTGGGCTAGGAGATTTGAAGGGGGCCATCTGTTTCAAATCTGCATAGACCTCATCAACTTATGGAATACGAATAATATCCAAAAGGAAACGCTTCTCGATTGGCTGTGAACACCTTGGACAAACCTGTCGAAAATCTAATTACAAAGGTTTAGCCAAATATACTTGATAAAAATGATGAAGAATTGCCTCTCGGACTTGTACTTTATCCTAAATCCAATTACTAGTCCCATCTTTAATCATATGAATCCAATTCCTGTTCCTTCGTACTAAAGCAGTGGTATGGAAGAAAGGTTTGTTATGATCACCAAGTTGAACCCAATTCACTCTTGATTTTTAAAACCACAACAATTCCTCTTGATTAAAGACCTCATTATATGCAGCACATAACTTTTTTTACAAGGAAAAAAGAAACAGATTGGGACTTCGAGTGCCATCGAGTCAAGCTAACAGAATATGTTTCTATTTAAAAATATTCCCAAATATTTGTGAATTCCAATACTGAAGACTAAGCTGGACATTGTGAAGATTAGAGTGCAGCCCAATATCATTATTCCAACTAGCAAGGAGGACTTGAGAAAAAGAAGAATGGGTTTGCCATACAACTTCAAAATGAAAGGGTCTGGAAGAATGATTAACAGTAAACCTTTTCTCAAACGAAACTAAAACTGGGTAATAATCACTATGAGCATGATGTAAATTACGCACAAAAGCCTCAAGAGAAAAATGCCTCCATTCCACACTATATAAGGCGCGGTTTAATTTCTTTTAAATAAGTCCAGATACAAAGCGCCTATTAGACCAAGTAAAACAACAACCTTGGGCATCAAGATTAATAAGTTTTCGAATAGAAACAACGCCATAAAGATTCCAAATTACCACCCTACTTTTCCTCACTCGACAAAATCTGATTAAAATCTCCAAGAATAAGCCAAGGGAGTCCATCAAAATATGAAAACTTTTGTAAATAATCCCAAAAGAACTATTGAGTAACTGTCGCAGGACTCGTATATACTACCATAAGTTCCCATTTAACGTTTTCAGATGAAGTAATATGAATAGTCAAGAACTGACCACCCATTTCAAACACCTGAACATTGCCAACTGAATTGTTCCAAAGCACACAAATACCACCAGAGAAACCCACTACATCCACTTTATCATGCTCGTTAAACCTTAAACTACGAATGACCTTATCTGCTATCTCTTTGCTGATTCGAGGTTCTGCAACAATAAGAATTTCTACTTTATGGCTTCTAACAAGCTCTTTGATATTCCTTTTACAAAGAAAGCTAGTAGCTCCCCTAACGCTCTAGAAAAGAATTATCATAAACAATAGAGAAACAGAAAGACAAGGTAGTTTAATCATACATCATCACATCCTCGTCCCCCTTATAATTAATGCCATCTTCTTGATTTTTTAGTGGTAATGAATGACATCACATCTCTGGAATTATCTTCATGGTCCTCCTTATCAATAAATGTTGTATCACTAGAACTACTTAAGGTTCCTATGATAGATGAAGGAGGATGAACCGGCGGAAGATGATTGGGGCAACTGGTCTTTTCAATGTGATCCTAAGCCTGATCTGGAGTGAACACCTCCATAGGGCTTTGTTCTAAAATATCAAAATGAGACCTATGTGATGGGCTAATAATTGGCTGTGCTAAAGTGGAAGAGGTAGACCCATTTTTGGAAGGTTCAATTTGAGAATCTAAATGTTGAGCCTAAAAAAGCACATCAACAGAAGAGCCCGCTTGAAAATGAAAGCCAGGAAGTGGTTCCATGAACTGTGTAGACAAAAAAGGATCCGCTTTACCTTTAGTTGAGGCTTCGAATTTTTCCTCTGGCCTTTTAAAGCCATTACCATTACTAGATTCGGGAGAGGAAATTCAAATACCAGTAGAAACTTTAAGATGCCAAACTTGGGCATCTGCAAAAGTAATTTTTTGTTGACTACCAGTAGATTTCCTAGATTGACGGTGTTAGTCTCTCGCTTAACTCATGTGGTCAGACTCTAACGTAAAAAAATATATTCCCCTGGTTATGCCAAGTATCAATCCCCATAAAATTCTTTCCTTTCTTAGCTCCACCTAACAACAGCTACTAAGAATGATGTTGGACCAACATCCAAGCTCTAAAGGAACTCTCATCAAGGTGTGAAGTTGTCAGATGCATCAAAGAATCAACTTTGGTCACTTTGTCATCTTTATCAAGTCGATTAGATTAATCAAATCCTCTATTATTGCTTTTTGTCATCTGCTTATCATCAGGACATGTGTCTTGCTTATAGCCAAATTTACTACACTTAAAAATTGAAGACCTTCATATTCAACTCTCTAGAGAAATTTGCCAACAAAAATGGAAGATCTCAAGGGCTTGAGGAGATCTGACTCAATACATACACGGGTAAAGCTTCCACATACTAAACTTTGAGCAGTTGAATTGGTACGAATCACCTTCCCTACCATTGACACAATTCTCTTCAAAGCTAGAGTATAGTAGTATTCCAAAGGCAATTTCAAAAAACGAACCCATCCTACAATGGAGTTGATCTGATCTGAAGTGGGCTTGAAATGGGGTGTCCATTGTCTCACCGTTAGATAATGCCCATTGATCGCCCAAGGACCACCATCTAAAACATGTTTATAATAAGTTTTCTTTTCAAACTTGAGAAGAAAATAATCCTATCCCAGATCAATGGTCTTATAGTTTCCATCAGTCTGTCATATGTGAATAACTTGCAAAATGAGAACCTTGTAACCCAGTACCTTTCCAAGAGCTTTACAATGAGAGCATTCTGCCATAGCCTTCGTAGCTCTTTTTTTTTTAGGCTTTGTAAAAACCACCTTTGATTCATCATCTACTCCATCCTCCGAATTAGACACCTTATCATCAATGATAATATGATCATCTTTTTGGCTAGTTATCCAATCCTCCCAAGCACTGTGAGACTGACTCGTTAAATGCTCCTTGTAAGAAACGTGCTGAGCCCTTAGATCAAATTAGCCACTTCCATCTGCCATAGGTTGTTCCGTTTCGTTCATCCCAAACTCCTGATCAGCATCGCTCTGATGTCATTTATATTTTTTCCTTGTCCGACAAAGCACCTCAACTTCTATGGAGGGGTTAACTTGGGAGTTGCTCATTTGAACTTAACAAGTCAGATCCATCGTAGCTTTAGTTAATCCAAATAAAGCACAAATGGAGTGTGGAGTAAATTTTGAAATGAGTTCAAATAACAGTTGTTACAAGATCAAAAGGCAGTGTTTGAGAGTATAAAGTATACCAAAGACCAAATAGCGTGCTAAGTAATTAATAAAAATCATAAGCTAGAAAAATAATAATAAACAAAGCAAATTAAACGATAAAATTCAAGCCCAAGAATCAAGTCAATTGTTGTCATAAACCCATATGTGAATTAACTAAAAAGGAACAAACCTTTTACCTTACCTAGATTCAATGGACAGAACTCACCTTGAATGAACTTCTTCTCATATGTCTAAAACAACAACAAAGATGGAGACCGTGGCTTCTTTGTCAGAGATCAAGAATATACCTTTAAATTAAGAATCTCCAAATAGATCTAGAGGACTCGTCCGCTCGTGAACATGCAAGATCTGTGCTTCGACGGACAATTCTAGATCTAGATGGACGAGTTACAAAGGAACGATCTTACTTTCTTTAATCAATCACTGAGATTGTCCACTAACTAAGATCTTGGAAGGGGGCACATATAAGTGGAAAGCGACCCTGATTGGCTTCTTCCACTTATCTGAAACTTTGCCTGGTAACCATCCAGTAGCTTTTTGGCTGAGTCGTTACTGTCAAGCATATCAAAGAAAGCTTTCCCGCGTTTCTCTCACACTATACTAGAAACAAAGACTCCTCCTTTGTTTTGAGTGTTAATCTCCTTCATCATCCTTATACTATTGCACTCCATTCTGTTCTCAAAACATGAAACCTATAAAGCTGAAGTTTAAAATTAAGAAACCGTCACAAAATTTTAATGCTTCCTATTGACCTATTGTACTCCTAAATCGTAATATAACAAACAAAAATCTTATATTTGTGAATATATGAATAATCTAATATTCGCATATGTAGAATATCTTATTAATCTTTAAAAACACACGTGTTGTGTTGTGGTCATCCGATAAAATTGAAACGATAAACAGAAGATTAGCATGACCCTTGCATGTCATGACCCTTCAGTGGTCACTTAAAAAAGAAATTCAAATTTTGTTGGAGGATGATGGGCTGGGGAAATTAGCTCCTTGAAAATGTTAAATTAAAATTCAAATGGATCTCTTAATTGCTTGCAGTCGATTAGCTTACAACGAACAAAAAGAAAAACAAATTCTTTTGAAGGTAAATGTGAAATTTTAAGAATGATCTGCATCAATCTAGTTAAGTATGAAGGTCGATTAGTATAAATGTTAATGAAGACTTTTGCTAGGAGACATCTACAAAAACACCCGATATGAACCCTACTAAACTGCCACATTTTGGAAGGTCTAATAGTACGCAGCCTTACCCTTAATTAGTATAGAGGATGTTTTTAGATCTACTATGAGACACCTAAGAATTTAATTGGGTCTCGCGGTTATAAGGAAACATCAATAATGCGAAAATGTTTTAGGAGATATCAACATTCTAATTGAGTATGGAGGCTGATTAAGAAGGTCGTAAGAGATATCCAAAAACATCCATTGAAGTGAGAGTCACGAGAAGTTAGAGTTGCATAATTATATATTTTTAGGAGTGGTTATATATGCGATTAGAAGGTTTAGCAGATACACTTACTCAAATTGACATATTAAATTTTAGTTTTCATTTTAATTTATCATCGTAGCCCTTTTCTTGTTTCCTCTCCATTGTGTGTTCTTTCTAAGGTTATCAGGGAATGTTGCTTTGATGCATCTAATCCATTTTCTTTCTTTTGATGCTGATCCTATATTGTCTTCTTCTAGTTCATATGGAATGCAAGAGCATTAACCAAAATACAAAACAAAACCAATGTGTATGGACACTTCAACATTATTCACCAATTGCCTCCTTATCCATTCCTAACCATCACCTTTATAAAAAATTAAAACAAGTAGATTATAATTATTGTAAAACTACAATTCTCATTAACAAGTTGATATCCATAAAGAATGAAATAAGACAAATAATGTAGTCTAAAAACTAACAACACAATGATTCAATTATTTTTATAAACAAATTTAGAAAGTATAAACATTTAGATCCACATTATGTGAACTAAATTTGCAAATGAAAAAAATATGCAATTAATCCCAACCAAAAAGACAATAAGAAGATGTACAATAATAGTGAAATAAGTAAAATTTTCACTTGATAACCTTCACTTTGAAATGTATGATTTGGAGAAATAGAAGATTCCCTTCTTAATTGACTAGGAGCAATCAATTTACATTTTATTTAGAATGTTTTTGTAGGATGAATAATTATGATAGAAAGTATATGAAGTGAACATAAGACAAATGTACTAAAAATAGTAATGAAACTGTAAATGCTTTTTAGTAAGTGAAACTATATGACGAAAGAATATAAAAGTACCAACAAAAAGTTTGAAAGTTACATTACCAAACCACACTTCAATCTCCGAATCCTATTACAGAGAAGATTAACTATAAGCTATGATTTTCCCTCTAATTATTTGATTCCACACTAATTATTTAATGTAGCGAAAAACGAACCGGTAAATGTTGGCTCAAGGATTTATATTAATGATTTTTATGATAACTTTATAATATTTCAAATTTCAAATTTGGATTGTTTCCATTTATTCGAATAGGTAATGATTTAGTTTTGCAAAAGAATGTTTTCTTTCTTATAGGACTTAATTAACTTACCTTATTATAAATGATTCCATAATATCCAAAAGGATTTTGGCAACCACATCATTCTAGAATCAGGTCCAAGAAATTATCAAAATTTTATCTTAA
>JANZXR010000170.1:8783401-8795780 GCA_027575705.1 Erythroxylum echinodendron | reverse complement strand
ATGTAAGTATTTCATATATATATATATCTTTGCTAATGAAAACAAGTGTTGACATTAATGGATACCAAATCTTTATAAGCCCACCACGTCTTCGCGGTGGGCGCCCATACAACCCGGTAGTCTAGTTTACTGCGGAACCCATCAGATCCTAATTATTTTTGGGGTACTCAATACCACGTAATGTCAACGCGAATGCAACGATTCGAACCCAAGACGTGAAGGATCTCACAAAGCTCTGATACCACTTTGCTAACGAAAACACGTGTTGACATTAATGGATACCAAATCCTTATAAGTCCGAAAACACGTGTTGACATTAACAAATCCCTATAAGTGCACCACGCCTCCGCGGCGGGCTCCCATACACCCCGGGAGTCAAGTTTGCTGCGGAACCCGTCAGATCCCAGTTGTTTTTGGGGTACTCGATACCGCGTAATGTTAGTGCGAGTGCAGCGATTAGAACCCAAGATGTGAAGGATCTCACAAAGCTCTGATACCACTTTGCTAACGAAAACACGTGTTGACATTAACAGATACCAAATCCTTATAAGTTGATTTTTCAGTCCAATTGTTCAATGCTTAAAAACACTCATAGAACATTTCTGAAATCAGTTTGCGTACTTCCAATATATATATATATATATATAATTTGGCATCTACCAACACTTTATGACCACATAAGTATTTCATATTAATTTCATATCTACACAACCATGTTAAGAGACTTGTTGATAGCATGCATAAAGTACACATATTTCATATTAATTTCTTAAAATGCTTGTAATTATGGATTTTAATTATATATTTTTGTTTTTTGGAGTAAATTGGAGATTTGGATCAAAATATGCTTACAAGTACAAATTTAACAAAGAAGAATAAAGATGCAAATTTTGGAAAAGAATGAAACCATGTAGAAGAAAAGTTTCAAAAGAAGTCTAAGCATAAGATGTGCCTTAGCCTTAGTTGATTAAATATATAAGACTTTTTTAAAGTTAGTGAGTCCTAATTATTTTTACCTCTATTTTGCTCTATGTAGAGGTCATGTTTATGAAGGACTTGTTTTGATAGGATGACCTCAATAGAATTGATACTTATTAGATTTAGTCTTATTCTTAACTTTTATCCTTTAAGAAGATTAGATGGGGTTTAAGATTTTAAAAGGAAGTAGGCACAGGAGATAGTCATCTATCCATCCCTCTCAACTTAGTTCATCTTTTATTTTTTTTCCAATGTTCTTATCATAATACTTTATTTTTATTTTATCTTCTCTTTAAGAACAATTTGCAACTAAACTCCCCTTTATTTTAGCCAAAGGATAATTGAAGTTTGATTATTCAAAAATTGAGAGGTCTAATTGTTCTTCTTTACTCTTTTGTTCTTTAGTATTTATATATATTCTGATATTATTATTGTTTTGTTTGATTGATCAAAAAAGGTCTATTGTTTAATTATCAATATACTATATTTCCAGTTGGAGCAATTAACTTCCTAATTGTTTGATATTATTATTATTATTATTATTATTATTATTATTATTATTATTATTATTATTAAACATTAAGAAAATGAAACAACAACTGATATATAAAACAATAGAGATTACTACTAATTTGCATACTTGAAGATGTATAGTTGTATGCGATTGTTGACTCTAAGCAAAAAGAGGCACATGGAATTTACAAAATAGTATGGCCATGGAATTGTCGAACAACAAATTCTATTATAAATCAATTGAAAACTATGAAATAAATTTGAATTGATGTTACTGTTCTCATTCCACAGAGTTATTAAAATAATAAGTAGTAACTTTCTTAACTAATTCTAAGAACTAATTGTTATGCCTAAGAGCCAAATTGTTATCAATTTTATACTGTTAACAAATAACTTGATTCAATCTCTCAATTTAGATAATGTATAAGTATAACATATATGACAAAGTAGTAATATATTGAATTCAACAAGGTAAATTTATGCAAAACAATTCAAGAATAAACCTAAAACATATTTAGCAATCCATAATCATGTGTCAAAACATAGTTGTTCAGATTTAGCATACAAGGCAATGAAATAGAAAAAAGATAAAAGAATGAAATAAGCTTAAAGCATTGATTTGGAAAATCTTGAAAGTTGGAGTTGATTTTTTTAAAAAATTAATATTGAATATACTACATAATAGTATCAAGAACATTAAAGCATTAGGAGAGTAAGGATACTCTCCTGGGACAGAACGATGACGCAATTGATGAACCATAGGATTGTGGTGTATATTGCTAACTTTTTATATGTACAAAGAATTTTTATAAGCAATTCAAGCTGATGTATATTGCGAACTTCACACATCAGTTAACAATTTGTATATTTTAGTGTGCATCATGAACAATATATATCACTGAATCATAAACAATATATAGCATGTTTTATCACATTTAGGTTGGGGTGAGGACTTTCAGCGAACTCCATGTGAGCTGAACATAAAACACCCACGTATTTAAATATTCATTCATTCTTAACCCTTTCTTCACCATCACTAACACAATGCAACACAAACCCAACAATATAACATCTCAATTCATGATAAAAACTAAAAAATTCGAAGACAATACCACACAATTTCGAATTTGGGTCTTCACCACGTTCACAACCAAACCTAGAAAAAATTAAACAAAACTTACCATATGCGATGAAGAACAATCCACAACCGAAGACAGAGACCGAAAATGGACATGAAATGAAGAGGGATGTGCTGAAGAAATCATAGGAATTTCAAAGATAACAAACAAGAAGGAGGGAGAAGGAGGGGAAGAAGGCGGGTGGGTCTAATAAAAATTGAAGTGGGAATATGTCATTTATCGTTCGAAAAATGATGTCGTATTTTTTTTAACGTTGCAACATTCTGTAACGAATCCAAGAATCGTCGTGAAATGCAGACCTTTAGCTACGATATATAATCATCATCGCCAATAGGTTTACCAAAAAGCAAAAAACGACGTAGTTATATTATTCTGATAGGTCACATTTTGCGACAATACTAATATTTGTCACAAAAGGACATGCTTTAGGGACAAATGTAGTATTTGTCGTAAAGTAGTGGGGTGCAACCCTTAAAAAACTCCAACTTCTAAACCTCATATCTTTCTACTCCAAAGTCCAAAATTTCAATCTTTATGTCGTTAGAAAGCTAAGAGAAAGAGCTATAACTTTCATGTAGACAATTTTGTCTAATTCTGCCTGGGCCAATACATTTTATTCATTGAATATTCAGAACACATTTTATCCCCTTTTTCTATCTTATGTCAATATAAAACTTCTATGCATTTCAAAAAACTCGAATCCAACAATCAAAACCATACATACAAAACTCCAAACTTCACCATTTTCTTTAGAAAAATCTATCGAAAAGCCTTTAAACATTTAACAATTTTATTCCCAACACTTTGACAACTATTAATTTCCAAATAGTTTTAAAATGAATCATTTAATTTGAAATTCAAATTATGTTGTTTTTAGAATAGGAAAATAAATTTATTAAAAATTATTTATAAAATGCCAGCCTTTAGTGACGAACCATGTATTAGCCAATCCACTTGATAATTGTCAACTAAATATAGCAAATTATAGCAAATTATTTAATACTACTTCCAAACAACTACAGCAAATAATAAAAGACATCATTTACCTAAAATATATAAATGATGTCATTTTGTATTAAGTTTTCAAATTCACACAACATAAAAGCCTTCTTAACGTTCTCGTTCAAGCAGCCTTCTGAAATCCAAAAACCTCTCCTACATACCGGCAATCGCCAATGCCTTACTCATATATCAAAGTCATTTCTCTCATCAAAACATGATCTGTATTCATGTCTTCTTTTTTACTATCTGTTGTATTTTCAATGTCCTATTATCAAGTTTTTCTGCATCTTTAACTAACGAGATCTTAATTTTGTTTGTCAATCTTGGTTTGCCACAAGTTATAGTCTACCTTTATGACTACTAAATCTGTGGTGTTTGCGTTTGACTCTTGAGACAATGTTTTTAAAGAAAACAAGTATTTTACCATTGTTAAATAGAAGGGTTGTGATTACTAATATTCTATGGTAGATCTGGACTTTGTCTTTTGTATATGATGTTTTCTAATTTTCATGTTATTTCTTTGTGTGTAATTATTTGGACAATTTGGATTATGCTAAGCTAGTTTTCGGAGTTGAATCAATTTTGTTGACCTAACTATTACTGAATCTTCTTAATACTTGTTTCTGGATTTTACGTACAGAGGAACTTATGTAAATGCATCTTGCTTGCCATTTATGAGTTTGAACTTTCCTCTAGTCTTGTGAAGCAAGGGGTATTTTCTTAGATAAATCAAAATATAGGTCAGCTGTGCCAACAATGTATGTTACTATCCTGATTTAGGGGGCTCGATCATCAGAAAAGTTGCATTGTTTAGTACTTATACCTCATGTGACTTCATGCTTATTGTGATTAGTCACTAAAACCCTTTAGGTGTTTATTGTGAGTTCTTAATTATACATTTGATGTATGAGTTGTGTTTATGGTTGTGTTTTGAAGATGATTTACCATTAATATTTGTTATTTCTTTAAACACATCTTCCTACTAACGTTTAACATTTAATCGCATGAGGGAATGTTGACATGGAGACTAGTTTTGGATGGCACTAATTCATACCCTTGGGAGGAATGTGGCAAGATTGTCCCTACTGAGCAAACCAACACTGAAAAAGAAATCTCCAGTTTATATACTAGTCATCGTAAGCCTTCCATGGCAAATCTTCTGCTTCAAAATGTTTAGTATCATCTGAACAATGTCACTTTCCTTATTATGTATATCTTATTTCATTTTATGAAGCTATTATATATATTCACATTTGATGGTTTATAGTACATATTGTTTTAAACTGCCTTTAGTCTCGAAGGGGACATGTATGCCCAAAGAGGCGGGAGCGATGTCACAAGACTCTGTGAAGGATTAGGAAAATTGGTTGAATGGGAAAATTTGTCAATTCCGAATATTTCGTCTGCTTATGCACGTATGCATGTCACTTCAATTTCAGTTCATTTAATGGTTTACTAATATGACAATATCTAATTTCTATATTGTTTATATTTTAGATAGTAGATCTAGCGCTTATTCACTCCATCCTCATCTCAGTTAGCTATAGCGGAAAAGCTATTACAAGAGGCTGGAAAAAATCCTACTGTTGAGGGAACAACTATTACTATTTCAATTGGTGCGTTCGAACGTGCAAGGTTTTGGGGAATCCAGACATTAGGGACTCATTTACCTTTACCGATTCTTATGTTACTTAGAACCCAAAAAAATAATTATATGATTGTCAGTTAGCGAGTCAATCAGCTAAACTCAGCTTTAAAGTTTATTTATTGTTGTATCTGTAATAATTTGTTAAACAACATATTTACTACTTAGGGGTCAAGTTGCGTACTATTGAATGTGAATTGTTATTATTATAGTTCTATGAGTGTATGGATTGGGTAATTTCTAATTTAAAGTTCGTATTGTATTGTTCTATAACTGTATTGTTCTCATATATCATATTATTATATTCATAAAATTAATAAACATTTTTATAACTTATTTTGCCAATTTTGTAAATACTAATATTTAATTAGTATTATTGTTTAATACTTAATATTATGTTGACATTTTTTAATAATGTTTACATATTAAAAAATATAATATCTTTGTATCTTTTTTCTTTAATTATTTTCGATTAAATTGATATCATTTGTCATTACTTTACATATTAAAACATATCATATCTTTGTATCTTTAATTATTTTTGAATAATTGATATCATTTTTACCTATTTATGGAAGCTTATGAATGTTAATAATTCAATGCATAACTAATACAATAACTTGTTCAATTTAAATTGTTACGATCAAATTTCTTATCTTCATATCAAAGTTATAAATTATATCGAAGATGGTTGACATAAAATTTACTTATTTTATAGTAATAACGAAGCGTTTTGAATCCATATGAAATGATTGGTTTATATTCTAACAATCACTCAAGTTCTTCCTTATTTAAGATATAAGAAAGGTTATACATTTTTTGTTTAATGATGTAATTTAGTTATAAAATTTAGGCATAGCAATCTTGGCCTAGGCTGCTTGGCTTATTTTTGGCTCGGGTCTGGAGGACCATGAGCAAGCTACAGGCTGACTATGGTTCGCTCGAGCTGAATTACGGGCCAGCCTGGCTCGACCTGTAGCCCGACTATTTTCTCAAAAATGACGTCGTTTTGAATTTTACATTTTAAAAAATTAATGGACTAGCAGGCAGTCGGGCTGGACGCGGATCGATTGACATGCCTAATAAAATTTAAGGTTAAAGTAAACTTTTTTTGAGAATTATTAAGGAATTTTATCTATTATATTTAATTACTTTTTTAAATTATATAGTATTAAATTTAATATGAGTTTTAAATTTATGAATAAATAGAAAACTAAAATTAGATAACAGAAAAAAGTTATGATAATTAAGCAATATTGAGTAAATAATAAAATTTAAAAATATGATAATAAAAATAAAAATTAAACCATATATGTAATTAAACCTGAATTTTAGTTTTGAATTCAAATTTTGTTACGACGAAAATAATAAACTTAAAACAAAAATCTACCCGAAAAAGTTATCCTAATATGTCAGTTGTGAGGTAGTCATACAATGCCTCGTGCTTCGGCAAAATCCGACATACATATGTAGAGAATCTTTTGAATGTCATTCGTGTTTGATTGATTGGATAATCATTCGATCTATTTCTAGTAATAAGTTATTCATTGAAAAACACATGCATAACATATAAATTATATTTACTTATTTCTCATCCTGTCTTTATCTACTAAGTAGTTGGAATAAAATTGAGGATATGTTAGGTAAAAATATCTTTTAGAAATTTACATAATTATTTAGCTATAATAATAAAAAGAAGAAAGAAGAAGAAAATTAATACTAATAATAAAATTAATAATAGGAATAACAATAAGAAGAAGAAGAAGAAGAACTTGTTAATAAATAATAATAATATATATAGTTAGTAAAGACTATTTGAATATTTTAACATTTTTGTTAATTATTACTTTATTATTTTAACTTTATATTTTCAAACTAAATACTAAAATTAAATTATTTTTAAAAATTTTGAAGAATAAACTAAATTAAATAATATTCATCCTATTTCATTTCTGATATATTCTATTTTTAAAAAAATCACCGTTTAATTCTTTATCTATTACAACGAATTAACGAAACAGCTTGTCAACTTAAAACTCGTTCCAATGAAAGTCACGCGTTGTTAATCATGATTACAATGTTAGATTTCCCTTTGCATCTCTCTTTTTAACCTTTTAATTTATTCACTTATTGGGATATGAATAAAGACTTAACTGTATTCGTATCTATATTATTAAGATCCATTCCTAGTTTGTCCCAAGCTAAATTAGCTGGATATTTTGTTGTTAATGCCTTTCTCTGACTCTTTCCTTGATTTAATACTTTTATCTTTAAGAAAAAGATAAAGTCTTAGTGTCTACAGGATTATCAGTAACCAAACCCGCCTAATGACTGTTTTCGGGTATCTAAATCCCAGAGACTTTCACTAAACAAGTAACAGAATTTGACAGGTACTTGTACCAGGGGCCTCTGATCAAATTCAATATACAAGTCTAAAAACAATGTTTTAATTTTTTCTGCATAACGCCATAAGTTGTATTTTAGACGAATAAATAATTACGAAATCTATAATCGCTAAACAATAATTAGAGTCCACTCAATTCGGAAACCACTGTGACTATCAGACATCTATATAAGGACTAGGCAAGACTATCAATTTTCACATCCACAAACTTATTATATCATATTGGTTCAGAATTCATCATAGTTAAGGTATAACATGGCTCTTAGTGGAAAGCTTGAGGCAGTAGTAGAACTGAAGTCACCTGTCGACAAGATCTACAACGTCTTCAAGTGCCAATCTCACCATATTCCCAGCCATACTCCTAAGAATATTCAAGGGTTTCAGATCCATGAAGGTGACTTAGAGACTTCTGGCTCCGTTAGAATTTGGAACTACACTGTTGGTAAGCCCTAAAAATTTAGTTATGTGTACTTATAATTTTCCAACCGCAGTCAAACATGAAAGCTTTTATTTGGAATTGAATCTAGTAGTACAGATAACACTTTCGCCCTTCTCCATCTCAATTCTAGACCCAGTGATTAATCAAAAATAAATTGATCCCAAGTTTTCTTAACAGAAAAATAGCTCATAAGAAGACGCAAAGACCTTGCTAATTTTCCTTTTTTAAAAGTTTTTCTCCAACGTTCAAGCTATTGATAATGGAAATTAACTAATCAGTACATTTATGCCGTACAAATTAATGCAGAAGGGAAGCCTGAGGTGTTTAAGGAAAGAATTGAATTGGATCACGAGAACAAGACAGTAACTTTCGATGGTCTGGAAGGAGATGTGATGAAAATTTACAAGATCTACAAGGCTGTGTGGACGTTTAAGCCAAATGGTGAAGGGACCTTGGCTGTATGCACTATTGAATACGAGAAGCAGAATGAAAGTGTCCCAGCTCCAAACATTTACCTTGATTTCATTGTTAGTCTCACCAAAGACATTGATGATGGCCTTTCAAAGGCATAAGATTTGGGAACTAGTGAAGTATGGATCTGCTTTATACTTTCGCTTGTGTACTTGTACGCTTTTATAATGTAAATATCTGTCCTTGTAATGATGCTGGTGTGGTTTGCCAAAAATATTAAATAAATCCAAAGGCTGCTCCTTTGTTTTGAGTGTTATTAATCTCTTTCAAGTTTCTACACCCTCAGACTACTGCGCACCATTTTATTCTCCAAATATGAAACGAATGAAGCTAAAGTTTAAAATTAGAAAATCGTCACAAAATTTTAATGCTTCCTATTGACCTGTTGTACTCCTAAATCGTAATATAATTAACAAACAAAAGTCTTATGTAGAATAACTTATCAATCTTTCAAAACTTGCTTCGGCGGTCACTTAAAAAAGAAGTATAAAGTTTGGTGGAGGATGATGGGTTGGGGAAATTAGCTCCTTGAAAATGTTTAATCAAAATTCAAATGGATCTCTTGATTGCTTGCAGTTGATTAGCTTACAACGAAGAAAAATTAAAAAATATATCAATTCTTTAGAAGGTCAATGTAAAATTTTAAGAATGATCTACGCATCAATCTGATCGAGTATGAAGGTCGATTAGGATAAAGGTCAATGAAGGCTTCTGCTAGGAGACATCTAACAACGTTCACAAGGAAACATCAATAATGCAAAAGTTTGTTAGGAGATATCAACATTCTAGTTGAGTATGGAGGTCGATTAAGAAGGTCGTGAGAGATATCCAATAACATCCATTGTATGTGAGGGTCCGGAGAAGTTAGGGTTACTTCTTATGTATTTTTAGGCGTGGTTGTATATGCGATTTTAAAGTTTAGGAGATACACTTCATAAAAATTGAAAATTTAAACTTTGGTTCTCTTTTTTAAATATTAAATATTAATATATGGAAATTCTGCTGTGGGTATAACAAAACAAAGAATTTATTGAATGAATTAAAAAGAAGAAAGAAAAGGAGTGGAGCCAGAGTAGTAGTGGAATAGCGTAACCAAAGAGCTGGCGGTGGTTAAGACCACATGTTGAACATAAATGCAAGACGCAGAGGCGCTAACACTCACACTTATGTCCGACTTTGTTTTAACTGTTCTATATCTCCTTGGGTTGCTCTCACTGTTCCTCTTTGCTTGTTATTTATGTTATTGGGTTCATGGATCTCCTCCTAACTTCCACTTTAAGTATCCGTGGCTTCATCTTGGCCTTTTGCCTCTCTTCCTATTGCTTTTGATAAAAAATAAAGTAAATAGTAAAAAACATAGGTATGAAGAATACGGGCGGCTGGTTCCAGCTGTGAATGTAGTCAGGTCGAGCTTGTTTTATGACACATCCTACGTACATAATTTACAGGTTTTTACGTATTCTCATTAAAATATTGCAGTAAGAATCAGTTCCAAGGTGCATATTGGATATACTTGAAAACGACAATGGCCTGAATCATCCTTTCAGAACTGATATCAGCTAATCGATCATCTTCTGAACTTGATCACTCGTAATATCGATATCGTCCTAATTAATCAGATTCCTGCATGTTTTATCAACTTTTGTCTTATTTAGTTGTGACTGACTATTCCTTCATATTGGCACTCTGAAAAGTCTCAAAAGGAGAAGATAGTACTCTAAAATAATAGAATTGTTTTCATTTATAGATAATACACACTACACATACGAAAACATTAAAAAAAAGTATTGAACTAAAAAACAAAATACTATGGAAGATTCTCCTAGCAAGTTTCACTCCAATCGGTTAAATATAATGGCTGTAATTTTATCAGATATCCATAATTTTCAAATGGCCTCCCAAATGGTTCTATCCTGAATCTTATCTTCGCTATCTCTTCCTGTATCTCAGGGTTCTTGAGCTCCATGCATGGGTGGTAGGTGCACTGGCTTGTCTTTGTTGACCTAGAATTACCCATTTCCTCCATATGCCACAAAAAGTTGAGTAGATTAGATAAAACATTCTTGGAAGTTGATAAGGATGTGCTCAAATAAGGATTAGAGTTTACGGATCAGAAGGATTAGAGCAAGCAGATTAAACTAGAAGATCGTAATAAGATCAGATAAACAAAACACTGGAGAGTTCCATCTCGTTGTCTAGTAGGAGAAGGCTGCTCTTGTTTGAGTTGTCTTTTTCCACAAGTGTTTTGGTTTGGTTGCAATCCAACTTGGAAAGTCGTCAAGGACAAAGATGCTTGAACAGCTCCATAGTTAGCATGCCTTGTGGCTTCACTTTCCATGTTGATATAATTTATCGGAAACATCGATTGTGAGACCTTGGCCTAGTTGATTCGATCAAATGCTGATTATGTCACACCATATGAAAGATTTGAACTTACAGATGAAAATGCAATTGTTGGAAGAGAGCTTCTTAAAGAGCTTTAATCATTGAAATTGGGAGTTTCAATCCCCCTTTGGGCTGGATGCGGATATGCGGAAGACTATTATTATATTATGTCATTTAATTAGAACTTATTGATTTATTAAACAATTAATTCAAAATATATAATTCATGAATTATATAATTGATGAATCATTAAAAGTAATTAATCAAGTAGTATGAATGAAGAAGAAATCTCATGAACCTACTACCTTTGCTTTATCCTTATCTGCAAAATAAATTGGAACTCTAAAGTAACTTGACAACCGCCTATAGATTTGTGATGCACAGGATAAAGTACAATGGAGATCTGCACCCTCGTACACTTAGTAGAATAGAAATCAATACCCTCGTATAGGAAGTCTCCCGTCGTCGTATGTGAGGCAGAGGACAAAGTCCTCTTGGCCCTATCACAAGCACTCCTAAAAACTTTTAAGAGATGACATATGTTTATTTAAAACAAATTAATGCAATTCTACTTTACTATATAATTTTTATTAGTCAGAGTGCTTTACAAGCACGACTGAAGGTGTGGTTAAACATAATAGCAATTACAAAATAATATAATTTTGTACCAAAAGATTACTTTAAGAAGACGACCAATAGTGTGGATTGACTATCAATCAACTTTTTTCTTATTTAGTTGTGATTGACTATTCCTTCATATTGGCACTCTGAAAAGTCTCAAAAAGGAGAAGATAGTACTCTAAAACTATAGAATTGTTTTCATTTATAGATAATAAACATTACACACATGAAAACATTAAGAAAAGAAGTATTGAACTGAAAAACAAATTGCAAGTTGCATCCCAATCGGTTAAAGATAATAGTTGTAATTTTATCAGCTATCCATAATTTTCAAATGGCCTTCCAAAATGGTTTTTTCTTATTGAAAAATCTTCCCACTACCCTAGAATCCAAGAGCTTTAAGTTAATATACTCTTATCATTAAGTAGACAACATTCATTTATAACAACAGTATACATCAATGTTTTCAAAACTGGATTAAACATTAAATTGGTCAAAGGAAAGGTTTAAGATTTTAAGGTTCAACCAGTATTAAACTGATATAAAACTGGTATATAACAAATAAGAAGTAAAATATAAAAATAAGTAAAAATAAAATATTTATAGAAATAAAAAATACACCAATGTCTATTATTATATAACCAACAAATAATAAATAAATACGAGTCTAATATAAAACTTAAAATAACAATAAAAATCAAATAAATATTTTTAAAGAAGGTTGCGTCTCATTATCTTTAAAAGCTCTAAATTTTCTAAAGCTATCTAAAGACCCATAAATT
>JANZXR010000170.1:8762485-8779957 GCA_027575705.1 Erythroxylum echinodendron | reverse complement strand
TAACCTTCCTAGAAGCCAAATGGGGAATCTAATTTGACTTATATAATTCAAACTCCAATAAGCCTATAATTAATTTAATCTCATTAGAATTAATTCCAGCTTATTAACTAAAAGTCATTCTACTAAAGACAATTAGTTTAACTTTTGAATTACTAAAATTATGAGAACACATGTTGTAAATAAGATGTCCAACTGCAAACTATAATATGAACCATATTATAGCCATCTACACAATAAAAGGTAAAACAACTGTTTTGCCCTTATGTTGATTTTTCCTTCTAGATCTCCCGTTAACATTTTAGGCTTAATGATCAACAAAATGGTCCACTTATTGTTCGCTAATCCCAAAGTGAATTTTATTAATTGACCACTTGTCATGACAGTGATGCTTCCAAAGTTCGCATAAACCACTGAGACAGGCTCTTTTGAGTCCAAACACTCAAAATCATCTTTCCATAGTGTTAGATATATGTTGAATATATCTATTTATTTTATTTTGGCATATTTTTATAAATTGGACTTTTCAGATTTTTTTTGGATTATCTTGGATTAAAAAGAACTAGTTGGATAAAATTCTAGATAGAATAAAATTCTATCTTGGATATATGTGTATTTGTTGAAGAATATTGCAGAAAAATTCTAGATTTAATTAAATGGACTTACGTGTATGAAAGAGTCAAGGGCATTATGGTAAGTTTCTTTGTAGATTAAAAACAATCTTTCTGGAAACTTTTGATAACACTCAGAAGAGTAAAACAAGAGAAAACCTATGGCTTATTTGTGGGTATATGCGTGTGTCCCTTATTGGGTTTGTTGTTTTTGTTTTTCTGAAAAAGAACTATGGCTAACTTTTGCTTGGTGGTGTGTATGAGTGTGCAACCCACGGCTAATGTTTTTGTAATTGGAGTGTGGTCTTCATTGTTAGAGCCACGTATGTATCGATTATGGGATAAGTGAATCAGGTGGTGTTGCATCATTACCAGATAAGTGAATCAGATGGTGTTGTGTCAATTGTTTAGTAACCAATTAATTGGATTTTTGAAAAACATAGCTGAAGGAGTGTTAGATTTGCGTGACCCAGCTCTTGCACAAACAATCCATTATTACTTGGTGAAGGTTTTAGTTGGGTATTTAATTAACAGGTTGTGCGTGATATCTATTTAATATGTTAGAGGCTAAATTGAGGAAGATTTGTGGAGTGGCTCTTGGGTGGACTGCTTTCCTATTATTGTTGTGATGACTTCCAGATTTATTTCAGTAGAGCTTAACTTTTCGGGAAGTTATTCTTTTCTTTTGTCTCAAGTGTTTTCATTTTTTTCTAGTTATTTTAATCACTTGAGTTGTTCGTTAATTATTTTTATTAATTGTCTTTCATTAAGAGTAGTGGAGAAAAATCCTCTGAGGAGGTTAACACGAGTTGGTCGTGGTGTGAAATTCTTTCACCGGCAGTGAGGTTGAGAGATAGTGTCAAGAGTTGAGTGGTATCAGCTCAGTAAAGCCTTGGGTAAATCTATTGTACTTCGGTGAAAGTTATCAAGCTGAGTGAGGACCCCTCAGACATAGGCAAGGTGTGCCGAACTGCATTAACTAAATTTCTGGTGTTGATTTATTTTTGGTTCTTCTAATTTTTCTGATTTTATTTGTTTGTTAGGAACAAATTAGAAAGTTTGCGAAACTACTACCCTACAATTTTTCACATAGGTTTGATCCGATTGACTTCAAATGATGATCGATCACTTCATTTTGAAGAAGCTAGGAATGCAAACGACCTCAATTCAGATGGCCATCGGAACTGCACGATGAAAACAGCGAGAAGTTAGAATGTGGAAGGAATGCCAGTGAATAATTTTAGAATTAATTTAATTTTAAGATTTTTGTACATTAATATATTGTTAAGTTATTAGATAGTAAAATTTAAATTTGACACAACTATTTATTTAACACAAACATAAAAATTTATCATAACTCATCAAATCGTTCAACATAACCAAACATTTAATATCAAATAATTTTTATTACAAATTAAAATTTGAAAAATTTTAACGTCTTTTTTAAAGTTTAAGCTATTATTATAAAATTGAGTAAATTTTGATTTTTTTTCTCATAACCTTTTTACTAATCAGAACTTATTGTAAATGACATGCCAATCCTTAAAATATTTGTCCCGAGCAATCAAAGAATTGGAAACTAAATTAAAATGGGTTCAACTTAAAAAGAAGTATATTTACTAAGGTGAGGCCAATTCACGGGACTTTAAATCATTAATCAAATAATTTCCGTCAACTCATTCAAGTTACAACTTTAGACATACCCGCAAACACCAATTCAAGTTCACGTATCCTTTGTCCAACCGTTGAGCTATTTGTTTAACACTAATATGATTAGGCCGCCAAATTTTTTAGTCTAAAAAAGTTATTGCTATTTAACGCAATATATATTTTAAAGTCTTGCAACTTCGAATTTATTTTTTAAAATGAATAACTTAACAACCATCTTATGCTTTGAGTCACGGTCACTTGTGCGTCGAGAGTATACTTGAACTTATTTGTGAAGAATATCGTTCTACTTTGGATTCCTATTTTCATTATAGAAACATAAGTCATAATTGGAACATTCATCAAAATTGGTAATATCTAATATTTGGATCCGCGCTCAACATCCTGAAAAGAAAGAATACTTTTGTTGTGCCGATTATAGTGATCATATCATTCTACATCATCTTTTAAGCCGATGACAACCTAGAAGAATCATTACATGGTGTTGAAAATAATTAGTTTTAATGTTTGTTACTAACGATTATTCACAGACTGACTGAATTAAATTTTTTGGGCTTTATCACATAGTTAAAAGTCTATTTAATAAAGGAAATGACACAGATATCATAAATTTCTTAAATATAACCATATAAAATTTTTAAATAATTAAATTAAAGATATTTTCATTTTAAAGTAAGTCTTATCAATTGTAATGTTTTCAAATATTTTCAAGAAATTTATTATAGTCAGGATATAATTTTTATAAATTATACTATAATAATTATTTTACTTAGTTTACTTTGAGATTTCTAACTCTAATTGTTAAATAATTATTATTTGATTATTAAATGATGCAAATTATTTTTCATAAATTCTTTCCAATAAATATTTTTTACCATATAAAGCTCAGATCCACCGAACATCGCTCTTTAAAACAAACAAATACAACAAATTGAGAAAGCAACGTCTAAAGATGCAAAATTTAAGGCCGTCGTAGTAAGTAAACGAAGAGATGGAATAGAAAGAGAGGGAGAGCGAGGAATGAACAGTTCAACAATGTCGGTACCAATTCAGCCAACATGCAGATGGTCACTGCACAGAACAACCAACCCCTTACCTGCACTGATTGTATCACGTTGTCTCACCTTCTCCTCC
Organism: Erythroxylum echinodendron; assembly: GCA_027575705.1. Classification (NCBI taxonomy): domain Eukaryota; kingdom Viridiplantae; phylum Streptophyta; class Magnoliopsida; order Malpighiales; family Erythroxylaceae; genus Erythroxylum; species Erythroxylum echinodendron. The sequence continues at coordinate 8,776,547 of JANZXR010000170.1, read as the reverse complement.
TCTCAGATATCAGTTTCAAAACAAAATCGCCACATTGTTCTCTCTTTACAAGGTCATTTCGCGGTACCTCTTCTTCCTTTCGCGTTAGTCCAAATCCTATAGTCCCAGTGAAAAAATCACCGCACTTGGTGACTTGGTCGTGGAGAAATAAAACGAGTGAAATTGGTGGTGATTATCATGAGACTGAAAGCGAGGAATATTCTGTAAATTATGTCCAACCCGAATCGTCTAAGAAGAAACAAATTGTGGGTATCAACTTATTTGGGATGAAATTCTTCTGGAAAGGAATTTTGTTTGCCACAAGGAAACTTAGGAGCATCGGTTTGCTCAATCTCATTACCATTTTGGAAGGTAAGTTTACTTCCTGTTCTTTGTGATTTCCATGAATCTTCTTCGGAGAAAACTTCCATACGTGCATGACAATATCCACGCACCAAAAAACATCTTCCTTGAAATCATATTAAAGATTAAATACCATACATTGAACACCCACGGCTTTTCCAAGTTAAGAACAACTTTCAGTTTCAACAACCGTAGACCCATCCGTTCTTTGCTTCCAAACATCTTAAATCAATTTGGGCTAATTTCCAGTTTGCCTCCTGTGAGTGGTATGGCACTGCTCTGACGAATAATTGCTCGAATAACATATTTAGTCATCCCACGTTTAGGCTACATTACACACCGCGCATTGATGTAATTGATGTAACCGTCACAAGGTTAGTGTTAAAAAACAGATAGCCCTATGTTGACCAGCCACAAATCACCATTAAGTACTATTATACTACATGAAGTTTTGTTTAGCGACCCAATATGTTGATGGAGGAATGCTCGAGCCATTGATGTCCTGTGGATCAACTTGACGAATTTCGTGCGTAATTTAACATAGACAAACTTTTCATTTCATTTAAGGTCTTCTCCTCTTCTTTGCATCTTTTCCTAACATATATTAATTTTCTGATATAGCCCTTGAAATACTTGGCAAATTTCTTGAAATCTTCAACTGCCATCTAACCCTGCGTAGATTATCTTTTGCATTTATATTTGAAGCAAAAACCGATTTTATGAAATAAAAACTGCAGTGATGAACGAATTTTCTCGATAAGCAATTTTCTTTTTCAAGTCAATTTTAGTTCCCAAAATCATTATAAAAGCTTAGAATTTGATATAAATGTAAGATAAGAAAAAAGTTTAATGACCATCATTTGATGGTTATAGTGATCACCACTACATAAATAATAAATAAATAATTTTATAAATAGTTTCTTATTTAATAAAAACAGGAAATACCACATGCCACCAAGCTACTAACCACAAAACATAGTTTTGATCTTTCTTATCTTGTTCAATTTTTCAATAGACAGCTCCCAAGATTTTTAAATTTTGGAATCAAAATTTAACTGTGTCCATAATCTTATAGGTGTGTTTAAATTTATTATCACAATTTACCACAATTATAATAATGTTTTTATAATCGTATTTGTATTAATCATAATTACTGTAGCAATTTACAACTTAATCTGCGGTCCGCAACTTAAAATTTTGCAGACTACTAAAATATCCAAAAAAACGAAGTTTTGTTACTTTATTGATTCTTATAAGGAACGTTGTAGAAGTTTTAGGTTTTTATCAGTTCTATTAAAAGTTGATTAACAAATTACATCTGCGCATACTACTGTATTAATTACGGTTAGTGGATCGATGGTGAAGGCGAATGGAGGTAGCAATTGTTAGTCAAAGAATTTAGAATGAGGTTTAGTTGTCAAGATATTTTATTGAATCTGAACAAGGTTTTAAGTTCAGGTCTCACCAATAAATTCTAGTGAGATATCATATCTAAGAAAAAAAGAAATTCTTAGATTTCATATCTAAGGAAAAATGTTCTAAAGTAAATATGAAGATTTGGATTAAGGGTTTAAATCGTGGTTGATAATATTTTAAAAATTATAACTATAAACATTGAGGGGCTGATGAATTGCAGTCGTGGCTGGTTTTTAAAACCTTCCTTCAGCATTGATATTAAAAAAAAATAGTAATACAAGTATACGTTAAGACATTCATTGTAAATGTATTGGTTGAAATGTATTTAATTGGTTTGTGTAGCTAGTAATATTCCTGTAGCAAAAGGTGTTGAAGACATCCTGGATCCAGCAGCATTTACTGTTGTGAGATTACTCATATCTGCCATTGTGTTCTTGCCATTTGCATACAAAGCTGGAGATGATGCCCATACCCGTAATAAAGGGTTAGAGTTGGGGTTTTGGATAAGTCTTGGGTACCTCATGCAAGCCTTTGGATTGCTGACATCTAATGCTGGGCGTGCTTCATTTCTATCATCCTTCACAGTAAGTATCTATGAATCATCATGGATTAAACTCTGTGAAAAGGTTCAATATCCTGATGGTTTATTTGGGGATTGATTATTAGATAATTTTGGTTCCTTTGCTCGAGGGCATTCTAGGAACAATTGTTCCTTTACGTACATGGATTGGAGCCATTATGTCGATTACAGGAGTTGTCATGCTTATCTCCGGTGGACCTTCCCCATGCGTAAGTGTTTTCTCTTTGTTTTTCCCTTCGTTATCTCACCATTGTGATCCTAATATTTTACATGATTTGTGACGTGTATTCAAGGACCATCCAAATCATTTAAATATTTGGCTTGAGCAAATAATCTGATCAACACGTGATTCAAGTAATGTTTTAAAAACAGATCGATCTAACAATAAAAGTCTTAGATCTAATTCACTTTTCAATTAAGTTTTTAACTTTTCAGTTTATTTTAGTTTAATAATTTTTATTCTTAAAAATGATTAGTGTATTAATTAATTGACCCGTTTTATAAATTAATCAATTTTAATACAACAAAGAATAATCTGATTAATTTTTATTTAACAATCTCTTTTTTCGATTAAACTTTAAATTTTTTAATAGATAAGGATTTTCTTTTTCAATCATTTTTTATTTTTTAATTTTATTCAAATTTTAACAAAATTTTTGATAGTTTCACACTGGTCGAGCTTGTTAACTTTAAATTTCTTATTATATTATTTAACTTTAGGTCCGATTTTTAAAACATTAGATTTAATAATATATGACATTAATTTTTTATTTGAATGTCAAAACTCTTGGTTCTACTGTTGGCTTATTACGAAAATGGAAATTGTGGCCAATTTTTATAATCCCTACGAACATTACCAGAAACTGTCAGGCTTAGGGATGACAATGGGTAGGGTTCAGTTCGGTATTACTCTACCCATATTCATATTAATTTTCTATGACTCAACCCATATTCATATTCATATCCATATCCATCGATTTTTATAATTTACTATCCATATCCAAATTTATTGAATTGTTCGAGTTTTTGGATATCTATCGGATTGTATAGCATATAAAATTATAATTTCTAAATAGAAAATATAAAGAGCATATTTTTGTGAATTTTTTAAATCAAAATTAGTTTAACAATAATAAGTCAAGATTTTGATTTATATGTCTTAAAAAATCATAAAATTGGAAAAATGAAAATTATAATATTTAATGCAAAGACAACATATATTTTTCACAATCAAGAACTGAAGCAAAGACTAAAATATTCAAAGCTGCAAATTGTCTTTGCATGAACTCCACAACATTCAAAACTCCATCTCCATATCATTTGCATTATTATCATTTTATAAGAAAATAAAATATGATAAAAAAGGTGAAGATTTTAAAATTGTTTCTTCTCAAAAAATATTAATATTTTATTATATTTAACCATAAATATTCAGAAAACATAAAAAATAGAGTTAATAAAAAATGAGTAGAATATAGGTATCCATCGGTTCGGATTATCACTAGACCCATATCTAAATCCACACATCAATTTTTCAGCATTCATTTAAAATCTATTTTTTAGCCTTCATGTTCATTTTTTAGGTTGGGTAATACAGATATTAATCGGGTTAAAAACCCACTGCCATCCCTAGTCAGGTTCTCTCATATTTCACAGCTATATTTGCAGCAGCCTTAACTCACAGATCATAAAATCCTGATTAAGAATAGAATTATATTGATTTCTTATATGGCATCGTTCAGTTGGGCGATTTCCTGAACTTCTTCAGCGCAGTGTTTTATGGCGTTCATCTGCTTAGAACTCAGCATCTACTAAGAAACATAAATAAAAAGTACATGTTACCGTTCCTAGGATGCGAGGTACGTGCATCGACAAATTCTGATATCTAGCAGAGTAGCACTGCAGATATATCTCAACACTAAATTGATTTGGACAACTTTTCGATCTTCTTCTTCTTCTTCTTCAGGTATGTGCTATTGGTCTTTTCTCAACGATATGGTACTTTGCTGGGAGCTGGTTTCTTGGAACTCAAGCATGTAACCCTTTTTCCTGGACATGGAAAATGGTTTACGATTGGTTGATTGCTTTTCCGTGGATTCCTGCACTTTTCTCAGGCATACTATCAAGTGGAATAGGCTTATGGGTAGAGGTATTCTAATTCTCATTGAGCACCGACATTTCTCCTCCACTAGTATAAACTTTTGAAGTATTCTTGCTTTTAATAGTCGATAATGAAGGCATCTGAACTACCTTTAAAATTCAAATTAAGTCCAACTTCTATTCTACTCTATCTAAAAAGATTTTTCTTGGCAGGATAATCATATTGAAATATTTTTTTCTTTGAAAGATATTTCTTTTTCATGTTAGAAAATGAAATGAGAAAGACCGTGCAACTGCTACCAAACTTGTGAATGTGTTGGAGTTGAGAATTCATAATTTGTCTATGAAAAGGTATTCAATAAGAAAGAAAGAGTAGGGTGAAATAAGAAATATTGTGTAATTTTATTACAAGGGTCGTTCATTTTTCATAAGAAAAGACTGTTGAAGTTGTATCTTTCATAGGAATTTCTATCTTGCACAAAGATGTTACACATTTGACAATAACTTATCTGATATATAGAATCACTCAATTGTTGAAATTTCATCAAGAGAAATCATGGTGTAACAGATCACGTAGTAGCTTATTCTAGCCCACGCATTTCTGAACAAAGATAATTCATCAAACAGATGGATGCCATGCGATATGTCCCGGCAACAGAAGTGGCAATAATTTACGGACTGGAGCCAGTTTGGTGTGCCTGTTTTGCATGGTTTTTTCTTGGTGAACAATGGACCTCATTTGGTATGATTGGGGCAGCTCTGATGCTAAGTAAGGGAATAACTATCCTTTATATTTGCTTTCCTCTTTGCTGCATTTAATATGGAAATAAAGCAAATTAGGCCCTTTTTTATGCTCGAGTCCCACTTTGTTCTTCTAATAGGTTAACAAGTTTAAATATTTAATGGTGAACTAATGAGATAGGATCATAGATAAAGTAAAGGTTTCGTACTTCAATACTTTGAAAACTGACCTCAATTGGCCGGTTCGACTCCAACACACGAAAAAGAAAAGTATTTTTAATCAGTTTTTGAGGTTGGACGATATTATTAGAATAACCTTAAGCTAGCAGGTAGAATCGCCGTTCTCTTTCACACTATGGCTCGTTTTACTTAAGAGCACTATAAAATGGAAAAACAATTCTTACGGAGACGGGGGCCAATCAGAAGTCGCCTTAATTACTCGATTAAGTCCCTTACTGGTTAAGTGTCTGCTTTATTGCAATGTACTGGTTATCATTCACAGCTCATTCCTACTAATGTCATGGCATTGTAACGAGTTATGTAAAATCATTTTGCAGGTGGAAGCCTAACGGTTCAGATATTTGGATCATCTTCTCCTTCAGACAACCGAGATGATGTCTCCACATCTTCAGTTGTTATTTAGTGAAAGTGTTTATACATTACTATACCCAAAAACTAAGTTTGGATATGTCTGTACTCATTTTTTTAGCGATCAGAGATACAAGTAGCAAAGCTCCGAAGTAAAAGCATTACATGACAAACTGAAATAGGACAAACAGGGCTTATATATAAGGTTCTATTTTATCATAGAGAATTCAGTTGGGGGACGTATAAAGCTTATCTTCCATGTTACTCGAAATGGGGGCTGCTGAAGTTGACTGTGGAATATAAGAAATTCAATACTTATGACTTACCAGTGAACAAGTTAAAGGATTCTGTAGTAGGCATCGTCAAAGATGTGAACGCACACCTCGTATTGACATGATGGAGTATTGCGCATAACCTCAAGCGTGTTTATGATCAAACATATTATCTAATTAGTTTTGTCTCGCCATGGTTGAGGCGTTGAAGGGTGTATTTGCGGTAATAAGGAAGTTCATTTCTGCATATCTGCTCATCCATTTCACTTCGTGGTCAATTTAAGGGAATAACCACACTTTCACTGTTGGAGTAAGCTGAATTATCTCCCTAAACTCCTTGTAATAGAACTAGAGACGAGAACGGGCCGAGCCGCGTCAGGGGTAGGCTATGGCGGCTCAGGAGGCCAGGATGGGTTGGGCCGTTAGGCTATAGGCGGGCCGGGCTTGTCCGTTATTATTTTTTTAAGAAAAATCTTCCAAAACGACTTTATTTTGGAAGTAACAGTCGGGTAATAGACTGGGGCGCCCTGCCCCATAGCCCGCTTATGAATCGGTTAACTCCAGTCATTTAAAGGTTCAATCGCTATTAAACCGTTATAAATCCGGTATGTAATAAATAAGAAGTAAAAATTATAAGACCAAGTAAAAATATAGTTTAAAATAAAATACCTTATTAAAATAAAAATACACTAATAATGTCTATTAATAAATAATAGACTAATAATAAATCAAATAATTTAAACTAAGATTGGATCTAACATAAATTTTATAATAATAATAATAATAATAATTTTTAGAATCTAATTATTATTTTTATCATAGATTTGTTTAATAAATTAAATTATTAGTTAGTACATAAACATAATTTTGCTTAAAATAATTAAGAATGTGTTAAAAATAATATTTAAAACATAAAAGAATTATATTTAAAGCATATTAAAAAGGAAATTAGAATAAACTTAGAGAATACTAATATTCTTACTCACAAATAATAATAATAATAATAATAATAATTATTATTATTATTATTATTATTTGTGAGTAAGAATATTAGTATTCTCTAAGTTTATTCTAATTTCCATTTTAATGTCCTTTAAATATAATTCTTTTATGTTTTAAATATTATTTTTAACACATTCTTAATTATTTTAAGCAAAATTACGTTTATATGCTAACTAATAATTTAATTTATTAAACAAATCTATGGTAAAAATAATAATTAGATTCTAACAATAATAATTTAAAATTTTTCAATTAAAATATCAGGAGATAAATAAAGAATCTAAAATTTCACATATATAATTTATTAGTGAGTAAGAATAAAATAGTGTTTCGTATTTAAATAATAATTTAAAATAAAATTTTTAATTAAAATATAAAGAAATAAATAAAGAATATAAATTTTGAAAAATATAAATTTTTATTTAGATTGTATGAAAGAGTTGAAAAAAATATTGCATTGAAAGTTTAAAAGATTTATGAGTCTACCCTTTAAAATCTTAACTCTACCAGCTTGTTATAGCATCTCTTGAACAAAGTATGCTGATCACATAGCTTGTCAAGAGATGCTATAGCAAGCTGGTAGATTTCTCCAAGAGATATGGTTGACATTTGTCTCTGTAGAGAAGCTATGGTCTTTTGAATTTGTGGCTGTATTTCATCTGGAAGGGATGAGATAAATGTATGCCGCAAATTCACATCATTCCATCCATTCAACAGATAATATCTTTCCGTCATGTGTTTATAATGCCGTTGAAGATCTTCCTTCTTAAGAGAACAACATTTCATCTTGAAAAATTCTTGACGGATCTGCTTATCAATTAACTGGAAATCACCAATGAATTCTTTATGAATTACGCTAAGTAGTGCTCCAGCTGTTGACACTTGTATATATTGAAGACGTTGATACTTACTAACACTTTGCTACCATTCTCGCAGAGTACCAGTAAATCTGGATGTAAATTTAGACAAAATATCCGGAAGTGGATGATTAGGTCTGGTCATTTGTAGATCAATTCAAGCACCGAACTCATGAAGTCTATCTCGTCATTTCTTTGGAGGTAGATCATCAAATGTAAACCAACGTCCTGAAGTAGGCTTGGTTGCATGAGTAGTCTGCTGTGCAGCTGCGGTAGCTGGTGTGTTTTGAGGTGCTGGTTCAAGTCTGAAGGCTTCAGTTCCTGTGGATTCAGCTTCATTGATTTCTGATTCTACTTCAGTATATTGAGGTATAGTCATCAGAACATTAGATAATTCTGACAAATCAGCAAGATTAGCTGAGGAATCAGTTGATGGTAAACTGACTAGTTCTTGTGATGACTCTGATGATCGTTCTTCTAAAGCGATGAAACTTTGTTAATCTGAACAACTAGATGGTGTTGCAGAGACTTCAGATGTACTGCTTTCCGAAACTGATATGGAATCTTCTGCAAGAAATTTTGAGGTTAGAGCAGCTATATACTCTGTTTGCTTAGCTTTATCCTTCCCATGTGAAGAGGTGGAAGGTTGTACTGGTGCTGTTAGTGGAGATTCTGGAGGAGTCTGAATCCTTAAAGGCTTTCTCCGCTGTTCTTCTTGGGATTCAAAAGGTTTATAAGAAGATGATGCTTTTGGAACCTTTGAAGAATGAGCAGATACTCGAGGCTTATGAGATCGATCATCTGAAGACTTAGTCTTTGATCGTCGAGGCTTCTCCTTAGTTGTCTGAGGATGTATGTACTTTCTGACTAACGGATAATTAAACTTGAATACTTTGAGTAGTCAACTTCTTTTGGATACTGTTGATACATAGGTGTTGGATATGATGCCTGAAGAGTAGAAAACTCTGAAGATGAAGAGCCATATATTTGCTGAGATTGCGAAGCACGCATGTCTGCTTCCATTTGATGTACATTCCTTTGTATCTCTTGTATCTTTTTAACTTTCAAGTCAAATTCTGGCCCCATATAATGGGCAGAGATGTATTGTTTGAGTTCAGCATAAAGTTGCTGAATCTGAGCTTTATAAGAATGATACATCTTTTGTATTTGTTTTGCAACAGAATTGACTTTCCTGTGAGTAGCCATGTTTTGTTGACTAATTCCATCTAGCTTGGAATCAATCCTTCTCAGAACTTTGTTCTGTGCTACTGCATTAGATGTCTGCCAGTTGAGAACTTCATCAATAAGATTTGACATTAGAACTCCTTGTGAAGTAATTCCTGACGCTCTGATATAAGGGTTGAAGATAACCCTCTGTGATTCATCAGTACTCCTGGATAATTGAGGAAAGTTGTCCTCATTTGGTAGTACCATCATACAGGGTACAGGAGTAGGAGTTGTAATAGGAATAGCTGGCTGTGATCTGCATAATCTACCAGTAGATCTGCAGGTATTTGTATTTGTACTTGGAGATGACCGGAGCATCACCACTTTGGTATCAGTTTTCTAGAACCAGATGGCTCTGATACCACTACTCTATGGCATCTTTGGGCTCTAACAGCTTTGCATGCTTATTCTATTGTCCTCTCACCATTACATCTCTACAGACATCTTTCTGATCCTTCCGAGTCTAAATCACTCTTGTGGACATTTCTTGAATGGTTTCAACCTTTGGATAAATAGAGAATCGAAATGTCTCATATTTTAACTCGGTATCATTTATGGGAAAATTCTTTACAAGATTGGGATACATTTGTGCTCTACATTCTTCAGCGTCCTTATGTCATGAGCACTACTGGCCAACTATGCACATTTAATCATGTCTAACAATGGCGCATTACAACATCCTGGACAGCCAATGAGACAACTCTCTTAGCTGATCTATATACATTGTTGGATAAGTTAAATCAAAATTCTGACATGTGTACATCTCTTGGACCTTATTATGGTGATACTGCTCTTGTTGAACCTATCCATACACCATAACCTTCTCAATGGACTGCCGTGGAAAATAATGTCATACATATCCAAGCTGGTGATCTTAGTCATCTTGGATTTGAACTCTGTACAAGTTTGTCTGAACCTGTCCAAGAAACTGATCCCATCCAAGAATCAGACTCTGTCATAACACCATGCCTTCTGACTGGTCTCTCACTAATGTTGATGATCTCATTACCCAAGTTGACAGAGAAATGTAATTAACAGAAAGTGTTGATCTATCCCTGACATTGTGAGGAGGCATGATGACCAAGATTCCTCTTTTGTCGTGGCAACTGTTTTCTTTAAGGCTTTGTACAAAGTAGTTTACTTTTGTACTGTTTACTTTAGGTAAAGTTGTTTACTGTTCCTAAATTAGATGCTTTGCTTTTTGTAAAGTAGATTCCTTAGAGATAAGGTTAGGTATGCTTTTGTTAAAGCGTCATTATTATATCTCTAGAATAGTTTACATTTCTATCCCTCTCTTTGTCTATATAAGGAGGGTTTGAGTCTCATTGTAAAAAAGAGAAAGTTCAGTTTTGTTTTATACATCTTATCAGAAAATGAAGAATTCATTCTTCGCATATCTCTTCTAAACACTTCTATCTCTCTTTCCTTCTGAAATCTCCTTACCTTGTTTAAAGATTGCAGAGATGAGTATGCTCTACACTTGCCTTGCAAAAGGATCCTGGGTATCAGAAAATCTATGACGTTCTGGAAAACTGTTGCTTCTAATTCCGCTGCCTTGTTGTTGTTGTCAGAAGCATTAACGGGGAATGACGAGTAAGAGTGTGTGAGTGAAATAGGGTTCCTGAGAGGCGTGAGCATTAAGTCCCGTGTAAGCCGAGGGAAGGACGTTGAGGGCAGTAAGACTTCGATAACTGAAACAGCTACGTAGTAAACACACTTCCAATCCGACTTTGCTTAGTCGATGTCTCCGACTAGTGTGGTGGTTTGAGAAGAGAGTTAGCCTTAGAAGAAGGTTAGCCAGGTATAGGTCATAGTTTCCCGTGTCACCGCCTACAACAGACCGTAGGTGCATAAAGTGGTTTCTTGGAGAAACTTGAAAAGCTTTTGCCTATCCATCCTCAGTCTCACATTGAAGAAATACTTGAGGAACAATCTAGCGAGGACAGTGAAACTCAGTTTGCTGTTTCTGTTTCAACAGATGAAGATCTATCATCACAATCATCTGATTCTATCAGTGATGATTCTCTATACATACTATAGCAGTAGATGTATGAAAATAGATCGTACTCCAGTTCGACCTTATTTTCAGATCCAGATATTCCAACAGGATAAATATGATCGACCCATTAAAATTATTGGATTTATGGATACTGGTTCTAGCCGTACGATCATGAAGCCCAATATCCTACCAGTAGAAGCATGGACTTCTCATAAAGAGTATTTTACTGCAGCTGATGGAAATTCTTTTAAGATTGGGTTACAGACAAGAAGCAAAATTGGCATTCGCTTCTTTCCTCAGTGTACAGTTTGGACTAAAGTTCTTGGAAGCAAATTACCAGGCCTGGATCTGTTTACTGTAAAGCCAAACATCTACAGATATTACCCACAGGCCTCAGGTATCGAAACCTTATCAATCCATTCACTGACATAAAAAACGTGTTTGAGCTTTTACAGGTTCCTACATGTTACACTGGACTATGAGATAAACTGTTGAGCTACTGTCTAGAGTCTCATGCACAGTTTACTCATCCTCATCCATTATAGAAAAACCCTAACTTTTTCATAAGTCTACCTTTTAAGAAGAATGAGGATATCAATCCTACGAAAGCCACACATCCAGGAATGAATTCTGATCTTTCTTGCAGTCTACTATGAACATGATGCCATTTCAATTTCTTATTTGTTTTTGAGCATTATCTTTCTTTTTCTTTATGGTGTAAATATTCTGAACTAGAGATTTGGCTTGAAGTAACTGATAGGTGCATTCGGTGGCTTAGAATTACACTGGTAAGAAGCTCGGTTCTAGTTCTGTTGATTAAACTGATCGTATTTGACACATTGAACTTCATCGCCATGTAAAGATCTTCTTTTTTGCTTACTTTCTTTAAACCCTTTGGTTTATTTGACTCATGGAGTTACCAAATGGCGATGCTTAGTTATAGTCTTGATGACAACTAAGGCGGGGAAAAGAAGTTCCCTATGTTGGTGTTATTGGTCCATAACTTTCGAACCCTAGTGTTTTCAACTTTATTATTATCCTTTACCAATTATAATGTTTAGCCATTATTATGCTCCAATGTTCATTTCTCCTATTGTTAACATATACATAGTTTCTGTTATGTATAGAAAACATGCATTTGCGCAATAAGGAGACCGTTAAATAACGTTCGTTTTCTTTTTTTCTTCTCTCACGTATCTTTATTTGCTTCATCCAACTCAAGCATTTTCTTCTACATACAAATACTTTACACACGTAGTTTGTCTTACACACAAATTCTACATTTATCTGTCTTCCTTTAATTTTGGAGATAGTTCCTACTCTACCTTTGGAGTGCATCGAAGCTGGTGAAAAAGGCATTAACTCCGAGATCTAATTCTGTTGTTTTACTCCACCATAGGGGGGGATTTTTGACTTAGGGCAGTGATTTTTCATGACGCCTTGCATTTCAGATAAATGGTTCCATTTTAATTATTATTGCTACTTTCACTAACAATCTAAGTCGGAAAATTATTGTGTTGCTATCATTTGTTGGAAATTACTGCGATTTTGCTGCTTCTTATTAAATTTGGTAGAAGTCGAAATACAGTGTTGTTTTCTTTATATTGTTTGATTATTTCGTGTGAGAACTTTCTGCTTTTGGATTTAATATGTTGTCCACAAATGAGATCAACGTAGGTTCTGTACTTATACTTACTATTCCTCATATAAGTTCAGGCCCTATCACCGTAACCCTAAAAGTTATACCTGATCTAACCAGATTAGAACCTCTAGATGGGAAAAATTTTAAACAATAGTTATCATAAATTTTGTTTTACTTTCAACAATATGAAATGGATTATATAGTGTTTCAAAAGATTCCTAGTGGAAATAAGCCTCGACATAAAAAGGGTTTCGTCACTGCTTGTAAGAATGCACCGATCAAACTAAGGGAGAATCATTTTCGATCTGTTACCTTTCATGCTACCGCATATCTTAGGTGGCCCTTGTTCCTCTTAGGATCAAGACTTGCTCGAAAGGAGCACCAAAAAATCGGAGGTCAATAAGGAGGTGGTCATTGATCACTCAATTGTTGTGGTAATGGAGTCGCCTATGACGATGGAAGAAACTTCCACACAAGAGACGTTAGCCAAAGATTTTCGAGGGAAACTGAAAAGCTACAAAGATGCAATGTCTAGGGGCGCCGTTGTGGCAAAGGAATCGTTCGAAGCTATGGATTTGATCTCGGATGATGAGGAGGAAGACACATCTGGAGACGACGAACAATGTCCCACGATTAGCATCTCAAAAGCTGAAAAAGCACACCTTCGGCGTTCCTGGAAACAGACTCTCATCATTAAGTTACTGGGAAGAATAGTGGGATATACTTACCTACTCCGTCGACTCAAGGCTATGTGCGCACCAAAGGCACCTTAGATCTTATTTCGCTCGACAACGATCATTTTTTGGTAAAATTTAACTCGTCAGATGACCATAATTTTGCGAAATAGGAAGGGCCATGGATGTAGATCACTACCTAATTGTTAAACAATGGACTTCTAATTTCGATCCATTGACAGAAAATATAGAGAAAGTTCTTGTGTGGATCTATTTTCCAACTCTTCCTATCGAGTATTATGATCAGGAGTTCTTGATGAAGATAGGCAAAAAGGTAGGAAAACTTGTGTGAGTACATCACATGACCGGGGCAGCAATCAGGGGAAAGTTTCCTCGAATGCATGTTGAGGTGGATATAACTAAGCTGTTACTGACGAAAATTCCATCTGCAGAGGTAGGGTGCGGAAAATTGAATACGAGGGCATCCATTTAGTTTATTTCAAATGTGGTATTTATAGGCATCAGAGTGCTACTTGTCATCAGTGTAAAGGTCCACAGGAGCAATCACCAAAGAACATCAATATTGAAGATATTAGTAAAGTGGAAAAATTAAAGCCTCAGA
>JANZXR010000170.1:8742289-8762385 GCA_027575705.1 Erythroxylum echinodendron | reverse complement strand
TGGGTGTATTTTATAATGTTAATATGGAAAATTTGCATATTACTCCCCACGACATGTTTGACATAGCCTATTTGAGATGCTCTGAGATTGTGGAGGCCCAATCTATGGCACTTCGCAATCCTCAGACGTGCACTGTAGTGAGGAACAAGAGGGGTGCCAGTGCAGTCGCAGGCTAACCCTCCACATCGAGTGCCGCTCTAGAGCCAGAGGAGGAAGTAGTAGCGAAGGAACCGAGGGAACCAGCGACGATTAATCGATATCAACTGATTCTCTACTAAATAGCATGATAAACCATCAACAGATGACATCCCAACTCGATGAACTCGGCACATATATGCGGAAAGTTTATAAGGAGCAACGAAGCTTGAAGAGAAAGTTCCTTAACTTCTGTAGGAGAAACAATTTTGAAGTTCTTAAACCATCACCGTCACCACCATCATTTGAATAAGCTTTTCTTACCCTTTAACTTTTAAGTTTTATTATTTCTTTTATGTGATTGCATTTAATTTCTTTAATTTTGGTGTGAATTAATTTTGTTCTGTTTGGTTTGCTATCATATGTTGGTTTCAATTTCTTGTATTTGAGTTGTTTTCATTTTTTTTATTTAGTTTATTGTCATTTTCACTCACTAGGGAGTTGACTTGTCACATTGAGGACAATGTGATCTTTAAATATAGGGAGGTTACATTGACATTTTTAATTGCATTATATGCATTGTGTTGAGTAGGATGCATATTAGGCATATGATGTGCTTGGTGTTAGTAATGGTATTTTATGTTAGCAATGGAATCGTACTTGAATCACTCCGATAAATATTGCAATAAAATTTTATCATGTTAGCTGGAATTAGATTGAATGCATGCTTGAACTCGGATTAGGCTACTTAAGTAGAAAGTGAACCATATCTAGTGATGAAAAGTAATTGGTTACATAAGCTTATTCATAAATTGACATTTGAATAATGGGGTAATATAGAGATGCATAATAAGTTTTCATTTGAGCCAAAGTGAGGATTGAGCTATATGACTCCATCTATAGTCATGTCATTTCTTTGTTAAGTGTTATTTCCTTAGGTTACTACCTTCAGAACTTGCTTTGAATTAGTTTGAGTCTATTAGATGCATGCTTAAAAGAGATTATTTAGGCCCTTTTCGTGTTAACCCTTGGGTTAAATGACCTACCCATTGATTATCCCTTACTACCCCCATTGAACCTTAACCTTTTGTTTCTTGAAAATACCTAAATTTTTAATTTAAACTCCATTATCCTATCCTTTCACAAGCTTAGTAAAGTATTAAGTAATACATTAGTTGGGATTATGTTAAAAAAAAATTGAGTTAAGTTGAATATATTTTCGCCTGTGGATTATAGTGTATATAGCTGCTTTTGTATTCATAGTTCTTCCATGTATGAAAAAAATTTAAAAAAGTGTTGAAAAGAAAAGAAAAAGAAAAAGAAAAAGAAAGGACAAGAAATAAGAAGAACAATTAAGTAGCATAAATGAGTGCAGAGTACTACATTAGTTATGTTTGGATGTTTCGGAGTTATGTTTTATTATCCCATTTGATCCGTTCTCTTTTACTTTACTTATATTTATGCTTAACCCGCTTTCCCTTCTATTGAACCACCTTAACTCTTACCACAATATAACCTTAAATAAGCCCTTTTTATCTATTTTATGCATGCAATCATTGTAAAGGAGAATTAATGTATTAGCAAGCCTATGGTAAAGTAGTTTCCTATAGGAAGTTTGAGCAAAGCACTAACCCATAATCACTTGAGAGAAGTGAGTGAAAATCGTAAGGAAAATTCATTTATGCATCTTTACTTATCTTTGAGTAATTGTGTCAATTGTGAGTTTGCTTATGTACACCAATGAGAAAGTAGTCATGATATGTGCAATAACTTGATATTTGAGTTGGCTTGAATTAGGGGGATTTTATGTGTTGATTTATGTGAAAATGAAGTGGTAGAATTGATTAGTTGTATTTATTTTGTTTGAGGACAAGCAAAGATTCAAGTGTGGGGATGTTGATAGGTGTGCATTAGGATATGTTTTTATAGGTAATTAGCATGTATTTTCTAGCAAAATTGTTGATTATTATTCTAGTTTAGGATTCATTTTGAATGTTTTCATTAAGTTCAATTTTCATTGTTGTTCTTGTATGATTGATGTTAATTAAGGGCAAGAATTGACTATTTTTATGTAGGAAGACGGAAG
Organism: Erythroxylum echinodendron; assembly: GCA_027575705.1. Classification (NCBI taxonomy): domain Eukaryota; kingdom Viridiplantae; phylum Streptophyta; class Magnoliopsida; order Malpighiales; family Erythroxylaceae; genus Erythroxylum; species Erythroxylum echinodendron. The sequence goes on along the minus strand of JANZXR010000170.1, from coordinate 8,760,164 downwards.
GAGAAACTTAAAGGGTGAACTAAAGATTAAAGAGGAGAAGAAATGAGGAGTGTATCTGTGATAAATTCCCACATTCGTGGGAGTCATGCGAATTCCCACGTACAGAAGAAAATGAGATATATGTCTGCGACAAATTCCCATGTTCGTGGGAATTGGCAGCGTGGGAATTACAATCCAAGGCAATCTGCGAGGCTTCATTAAACTTAGGGTTTTTGGACTATAAAAAGAGAATTAAGCCTCCATCTTCAAGAGAGACAACGTCCACTTGTAGAAACACCATTTTTGAGTGAAGAACATATGTTTAGAGCATTGAAGAAGGATTGAAGACAAGGATCATCATCAAGATTGGGCAAAATAGCACACCAACACCAAAATTCTAGATTTTGGCAAAGAAGAGAAGTCTTTCTATTCAATTTTCTGTCATTTTAATCTCTTCTATTCTTTGTAAAAATGGATTAGTTGAATGTTGATGATGTTATGGAGACCATGTTAGGCTGATTTTATTTTAGGGATTGCTTTTGGAATTGTTATGTTTAACTCCTACTTTATTGAATTAAATGCAATTGTCTTTCTTGATTGTTGTTTTTAACTGACATCTTAAAGCAATCGAGAGTGAGTGAGATGAAATTTATGTTGGATTGTACAACGAGAGTTAGCAACCTATAGACTAGCAATCATTATGTTAATTGAATTGTTAGAAGAGAGATCTCAACTAGTCAATTGATCACCCATAGGATAGTTTGATAACTAATTAAATCGGTATAGTCATTGGGTAGGTTGAGAAATAGTCCAATTGATTCCCATTAATTCGATTAGGGATAAATAGTTACACCTTGAGAGAGTGTAATTAGTACATTCGAAAATCTATGGTGAGACATAATTCAATCAATAAAATAGGAAGGAGACAAAATAGGGGAAAAAGTAATCTCTAGTATTTAGATTCTTAAATTCAGATTTTCTGCAATTTCGATATTGTCCTTTGTTTACATTAGTCTTTTAATTTTAATTTTAATTTTCAGATTATTTTCATTTCATAATTTAGTTTATTAAACAAAGTTGTGTCTAAATTAACCAGTGTCTACGCATCAATCCCTATGGGATCGATATCTGCTTTTTAACTACAAGTCATGATCTGTTCACTTATGATTTTTGAGCGTAAAACAAGTAGATAGGTTTTATTAACAACCACCTATCATAGCTTGCACCAACACAAGGGACCAGCTCACACACCATAACCAACCAAACAAAGAGAAAACCAAGGCAGTCTCTTTTTTGTCTCTCTTTCTTTAAACATCAAGGACAATGTTTTAAATGGCTTTAGAGTGGGGATATTTTGCCTTGTTCTAATTTTGTGACATTTTGGGCATTTTTTAGACTATTTGAGCACTTTTTGTTTGTTTGTGCCTAATGCTTTTGGAGGTTGATGAAATAAGATGTATCAAAGAAACTTTCGCTAAACTGTTTTGAATAAATTGGACTATGTGGATGAAGTGGGACTAAAATTGATTAAGATGAAGGATAAAACATTGATAAGCTAAGGTATGTACTTAGACAAAGTGAGACAGTTGATTGATGAAGTATTATATGAGGACTAGGTGATTTTTCTTAAAACTTATGAACTTTTGAGCCTTAAAGGATACATATCTATCCATTTTCCTTTTATATGTGATTCTTTTTCATTTGGAATTATCTAAAACTTACATTGAATTGACTTAAATTTTTGAGAAGCATGTGAGCTTAAATATGATAATGGCCTTCTTTTTTTTAGTCATTTAACTTAAAAAGTCAATTACTTAATTATCCTTAAGCTTGTTTTGTAGGAAAAGTTTATCATAAAAACCTGGAAGTTGATTATGCTGCACTTTCAGTCCTGTTGTCAAACTAACAACTATTCACATCATCATTGTCCTATCCATATTTCATAATTAGCATATTCACCAACTTGATGTTAATAATGCCTTTCTTTATGGTTACTACAAGAACCTGTTTATAAGTCTCAACCTCCTGGCTTTACCGATCCCTACCATTCTCACTATGTTTGTAGACTCTGTAAAGCCTTATATGGTCTCAAACAAGACCTTTGAGCCTGATTTCATCACCTAAGTGAAGAACTCCTTGATCTTCATTTTAAACCCTTAAAGTCTAATACATGTCTCTTCATTCATAAAACCAATTCTCACACAACCTTTCTTTTAGTTTATGTGGATGATATTTTAGTCATTGGTTTTCACCCTTCTTTCATCATAATACTTATCATAATCTCAACTCTACTTTTTCTATAAGATACTTAAGCCAACTTCATCACTTTCTTAGAATTGAAGCTCACACCACTTCTCATGGCATTCTTCTCAACCAAACACAATACAACAAAGATCTTCTTTCATACACCCATCACTCTATCTCTTCCCTTGTCCAAAAATCATAGTGTTCTCCTTTTTTATCCTACTGAATATCATAGCACTGTTGGTATACTTCAATATCTTTGCCTCACCTATCCTAACATTCAATTTTTTATTAATAAGGTATTCTAATTTTTACAATATCCTATTGACATTCACTGGTCTACGGTAAAATGAATTCTACAATATGTCTATGCCATACTCTCTCATGGCATTCATTTCACCAAATCTCCCAACCTTTCTTTTCAAACCTATTATGATGCTGATTAGGCTGATTGTCCTGATGGTCGACATTCTACATCTAGTTCTTGTATTTTTCCTAGGCCCAATCTTATTTCCTGGAGTTCTAAGAACTAACCCACTGTTGCTTGATCCAGTATCAAAGCTGAGTACCACAACATTGCTTTTACATCTGTAAGATTATATTTGATTACTGCTCTTCTTATTTAAATGGGTTTTACTACCCTTTTTGCTAACTTTTGGTGTGATAATCTTAGTGCTACATTCTTAGCCTGAAATTCAGTTTCTCATGTTCATACCAAGCACATTGAAATTGATATTCAATTTGATTGTGATCTCGTCACCAGCAAAACTCTATTCATTTGACACATTTCATCCTCTACTCAGATTGTTGATATTATAACCAAAGCACTTTTCTCTTTAGCTTTTCAATGACTTCAAGACAAGCTTACAATTTTCTCCTACCATGAGCTTGAGGGGGCTAATAACATCTCAACAGCTTAAATACCATATAATGTATCATTTCACATTATTCACATGTTCATATCCATTCAGTTGTAATATTTATTTAATCTTATCATTTAGTTTAGATTGAATCAATTTCACATTAATTCGTTCTATCTCATTTAGTGTTATAAATATAACGTACATTGTACAAGAATTTGCACAGAAAACTCAAATCAATTTATTCATATTATGCGCTTTTATATTGAAAACTCCTAGAATGACTTGAACAAAAACTACCTCCAAAAGTTTTAGACTACTTTTTATAAACTTGGCTCTGATACGATGAAGGAACTATAGATAGAGAGAAAGATAAGAGAAACCTTATATATTTCTGTGTGTATGATCAGATGTACAAGGGGTATTTATTTTTAATGAGCTAAACTAAATAAGAGAGAGATCCCTGATTATATGCAATTTGTTTATACAATTATAGTAATTGGTTGACTATTATATGTTAGAATTAAGGATGAGATTATTGTTAACATCATTCGTAAAGATTTGAAATTTTTTTGCTTGAATGGCTTGCCCAATATAGAAAATTGAGGTTTTTTTTTATATACTACTAAGTTTGTGAGACCTTATTTTATATCATGAATAACTGGTCTTAGTTGGAAGATTGTCGTATTCTTGTTAAGATCAAGATTAATTATGTTGTGGTAGGCTTTTTAGTAAGCATGCTAAGAAACTACTGGCCTTTTTTCTTGAAGATGTGAAGAATTAAAATCGTGCAAAACTGAGGTCGGATGTTGGTTTTTGCGTAAATACCTGATACTTAAAAATCAATCAGGATAATGTAATCTAAAAATAGTATGAAAATGATAAAAATGGTATGAGAATGACGTACTACTCTTGGAAATCTAACCTCCCTTTCATATTTTGAATTGCCAAGGTGATTTGCACATAATGTCTATATGCAGTTTATTTTAATGTTATACTTCATTTGAAGCAAAGTTCCAATATATTCATCGTATAAATAAGAATATTTCGTCAATTATTTGATACTATACATAATAGAAATGACGACGCTCGTATTTTGATACATTTATAACATTGGATTATAGAAGGATACTCACATTTTCAGCTTGTTCGTTTATTTTATGGTATCACAGCCTACCTGAGCTAAGTCTCAAGTTTTTTTCACCTCCGCTACATCCACCATCCATAAATGCAGCCCTACTAGACTACTATATACATAACCGCACAATGCAGAATATTAACACTTGACTACTGATTACCAACACATCCAAATTTATTACTACAACTCTTAACAACAACAACTACCTTTTCTGGTGAAATCAAGTTTAAGCCATACTACTTACATATGACTCAATCAGGAATATTGACGGATCCATCACCCCATCGTCCAAGCACCATGAATCAACCAATGACACTTCTCCTCCTTTAGCAGAATTCCTGGAATGGATAAAATAGGACAAATTACTCTACTATTGTCTCACTGTAACACTTACCTCCATAATCACGTCTCTTACTCTCGACTGTGACACTACTTGAAGTCTCTGGATAGCATTAGAGACCCATTTTCTTCAACAAACCACTGTTCAAAAATCACTCTTTTGGCTTCATCTTCACACCACCAGAAAAGGTGATTCCACCATCATAGATTATCTAAAGATCATTGCCACTACCGCTGAAGATTTGGCAGCAATATGTGACCTAGTCTTATCCGACGACCTGGTTCTCTTCACTTTCAACAAACTTCCTCTAAAATATGACTTCTTCGTTACTGCCATGGAGAACCGTGTATCACCTCCATTTTCTCTGAGCTATGAGCCAAACTGCTACTTCACAAACAATGCTTGTTATTCCTCCATCAAACTCCACCGGACGTTGCCTTCACTGTTCAACATTGACGTCATCCTCTGCCTCACGGTAGCGGCAGCAGACCATCCTCCAACCAGTGAAGCATGTATCTATAACAAAAAGACCACGTTAGGTCTTCTAATTAAACCTAGGTCAAGCCATACCATAATAGTTCAGGCTTTAGCCCAACTCAGCTCATCTAAAACTAAACACTTCTATCAGCCCAGCCCCTATAGCCCAAATTAATTAAGCCATTTAAAATCATATCCTAATTCCACCCTTTGACCCAAATGTAGTTCCTAACCTCCAAATTGTCAAATTTGGAAAAAGAATTTGGTCACATTACTTCTATTTGTTATTTTTGCTACAAGCAATCTCGGAACAATTTTTCTAATCGTTCCTTTGACCCCTTACTTCAACCAGCCTTGTCTACGATACATATTAATCCAAATACAACTACGTCTTCCCCCAGTGAAATTACCGAATGACTTTCAGGTACTAGTGCTTCTTCTCATATGACACCCAACAGTAATATTGTCGACTCGATTAAACCATATTGTAGTATTAATCAAGTAGTTTTTGGTAATATTACTGCCATTCCCATAACTTCCAAAGATTCCTTATCTTTCCATATCAATTTTTGACCATTATACTTAAATAAAAGTCTAATTGTGCCTAAACTTATTGTCAATTTGCTTTTTGTTGCTGAATTTGTTAAAGGAAATTCATATTTAATTAAATTTAATCTCTCTAATTATATTTTGAATAACCATTCCACTCATATTCCACTTTTTGTGGGAAACATCCACAATAATCTTTACCCTTTCAAAGTTCCTTTCAATTACATAAATCTTATGGTTTTTGATGCTCAATGTTTCACACATTTGGCATCAACGTCTTGGTTGTTTATGTTCTCAAATCTTTTCCAAATTATTTACATTTGATTTGATGTCCCATACCCATCTTCATTGTAATTCATGTCTTCAAAGCAAAAGTTGTCATCTTTCTTTTCCTACATCTACTAGAGTATGTAAAACACTTCTTCAACTTATTGAATGCAACAATTAGGGACCATCACCTTTGTTATCACATTTTAGTTAAAGATATTTTATAATTTTTATTGATGATTTCAGTCATTACATATGAATTTATCCTCTACGTCATAAGTCCCAAGCAACACAAACATTTCAATTTTCTAAAACCACTATTAAGAACTTATTCTTAACAAAAATCAAAACTTTTCAATAATGTAATGGAGCTTTTGAACTCATCGAATGTTCATTTTCTACTTTTCTCACCACTCATGAAATTTCTTTCTATATTTATTTTCCTTATAACCCACAATAAAATGGTGTCGCCAAACATAAAATTCATCAGATAATTGAAACAGGAATCACTCTTTTTGTTCTCAACTCTCTCTTGAAAAGATTTTGGTATGAAGCCTTTTTCATTATTGTTTACATTATAAATTTTTTAGCATCATCTACCTTACATTTCAAATCTCCTGACAAAATATTGTCAACTCTTCTCCCTATCTTAATCATCTTTGTGTTTTGGGTTGCACATGCTATCCTTTCCTTGATCACACTAGAACTGATAAACTCACAATCAAATCCATCTCATGTGTAGTCCGTAACTACGCCTCCAATTGTAAAGAATAAAAATGTTTTGACCCATCCATAAATAAAATTTATCTTTCCCAACATGATAGATTTCTTGAAAATCAATTTCTTACACTCTAACCACCCTCCTTTTCCGATTCTATCGCTTTTTTATCTTTCCTATTCCAAATTTAATCATTAGCTGCTCCTCCATCACTGTCCACTCCTCCCATCTTATTAATATTGACTACTTTTTCCTCGTCCACACCTCCTCTACCTTCTTCCTTGTGTACTTCAATCATTCCTCAACCATCATCTTCCTTTTCTCATCCTATGGTCACTCACGTTTAGGACTACACTCGACCTTTAAAATCTTTTCCTTATCATATTATTTACAGCACCATTGGTCTTATGTCTCTTGATCCAGACCCTACTTCTTTACTTAAGAAAACAAATTTCATCACTGGAAATAAGCCATGCGTGATGAATTTAAAGCTCTTCGTCATAACAATACTTAATCCCTTATTTGCCCTTGTCTAAGTGCAAATATTGTCATCCATAAGTGGGTATTCCATACAAAACTTAATATTGATGGTTCATTGATTAGACCATTATAAAGCCTGCTTGGTAGCTAAAGGTTGTTACCAATCACCTGATCTTGAATACACTGACACATTTAGTCTAATCGTCAAACTCATCACCATTCACTTTAATCTTACACTTACCTTAGCTAAAAACGAGTCCATTCATCAACTTGGTGTTAACAATGCTTTTCTTCTTGCCCACTTACAAGAACCTGTTTTTATACAACAACTACCTGGTTTTGTTGATCCTTATAATCCTTATTATGTGTTTCATCTACACAAGGCTCTTTTATGGTCTTAAGGAAACTCCTAGAGCTTGGTTTCACCGCTTAAGTTATAAACTTGTTGACCTTAGGTTCACTTCCTCCAAAGTTGATACATTTCTTTTTATTCACACCACATCAACTCACGCTGCCTTTCTCCTTGTTTATGTGGATGATATCTTAGTCACTAGTTCTTCATAAAATTTTATTGAAACCATCATTGATGCTCTTCACTATGTTTTCAACTTAAAAGATCTAGGACCTCTTCACTACTTTCATAGCCTCAAAGCAATATTTACATCCACTGTCCTTCTTCTCACACAATCTAAATACACTTGTGACCTTCTTTAATGCACACATCTAACTCTTCCAAACCTGTCTCTATACCCATTACCCCCTCTATACTACGTTCTAAAAATCATTACCTTCCTCTTTCTAATCTTGCTAAATACCGTAGTATTATTGGAGTCATTTAGTTCCTTTGTCTAACCAAACTTGATGTCTAATTTTCTGTTAACAAAGTTTCAGAGTTCTTACACCATGCTACTGATGTTCAGTGGATAGTGGTTAATTGCATTTTGTAGTATCTACGCTCTACCCTATCTCATGGCCTATATTTAACCAAACCTTCTGCCTTAACCATCACTAATTACTCTAATGCTGATTGGGCTGGGTGTCCTGAAGTTTTTCGGTCTACATCTGATTATTGTAGTTTCTTTGGCTCCTCTTTAATTTCTTGGAGTTCTAAGAAACAACCTATTGTGGTCAAATCTAGAACTGAAATAGAATACAGGAGCATTGCTCTAGATATCGTTGTACTATGATGGCTAAATTCTCTACTTGGTGAACTTAGATTCTCTCACATTATACCACTTTTGTATTATGAAAACATAAACGCCACCTTTTTTGTTGTAGATCTTGTCTCTCATGCTCGTACTAAACATATTGAAATCGATATACATTTTGTTCGTAATTTGATTGGAAAAAAATTTCCATTTATCCATCATATATCGACTTACGACTTACTGAAATTCTTACCAAACCACTGGCCTCTACTCCTTTTTTGCTATTATGTCACAATCTCAATGTTCTTTCGAGCATTAACTTGTAAGAGTCTGATAACATCACATCTTCTTAAGTTTTTCAATTAAAATTATATCAAATAAACTTACTCTTGTATTATCTTATCTTAGTTTAGATAACATCATTTATAATCTGATCCTTTAGTTTCCACTGAATCAAATTGAGCCAGCTTATCTAAATTGACGTATAAATATAGCATACATTGTACAGAAATATACAACAGAAAATTAATACAGTACCCTTTCCTTTCGACATTTTCAGCTTGTTCTTTTATTTCAAAGTTATCCAACGAATTTATTTACCTATTTGCCACTCGAAAATGCCAATTCATGCCTATGGAACCCAGAGATGGCAGCAGTTGCTTTTACGTTCTTGTGTCTGCACCTACTAGCTACTGTTCTGCATTTGCGTTCACAGATATTTCCTTTTCCCTGGCTTTTTAAATAGCCAGCTCACACGGAGAAGAACAATTCATGCCTACAGAACCCAGACATGGCAGCAGCTGCTTTTACGTTCTTATGACAGCACCTACTATGTACTCTTCAGCTTTTTCGTTCACACATATTTCCTTCGCTTCTTGGTTTCCCTGGCTTTTTAAATAGCCAGCTCACACGGAGAAGAACAATTCATGCCTACAGAACCCAGACAAGACAACAGTCGCTTTTACGTTATCATGACAGCAGGTACTACGTACTGTTCAGCCTTTGCGTTCACACATACAGTTGCTTTTTTTTTTTTTTCCTATTATATTAGATATCTCAGTTTAGTTGGAATAATCTTAAACTTTTAAGACTTCATTTCAAAAATTCTGGAGGATGTAAATCTAGAAATTCAAGATCCCTCAGGTTCTTATGTAGCCTGTACACTTCTGCACACAAGGATTCGTCACATACTTGATTAATTAACTATTGATTGATCGCTGGCCCCCTACTCAGTTTCAGATTCCCAGCAGTCCTCAGGTTCCTTAGTAGTTTCAACTCCCACACTGCCGTTCGAAGCGAGGCGTCCGTAATTGATCCAACTAAGGAGCTGTGTTCAGGGGACTAGAGGATCATCAATAGGACAAATTTCTCATTTCTCTTCTATTGGCGTGACTCGAACTCAAGACCTTCTGTAATAAAGAGCCTTAAGTGAAGAGCTGAAGCTACTACGTCACTCCTCGTTGTAAATAGCCAACTTGATAGACAGCTCACGTGAATAAGACCGTCGACCTCCATAATTATAGTCAAAATAGTAACGGTACTTCCAATGAGAAAACGTGTACCACGAGGGTTGTTCTAATTAATCTTGTGCGCATAACGTAGATTTTATGTAAATATATAAATAATAGTTAAAAAATAATAAAATTTAGTTAATCAGAACAAAAAATCTTATCCAGCACGAACTTGACTAGCAATTCAAAAGTGATATAAAATTATTGGACTGGATGAGAAAAAGTTTGAAATGATCAAATTTTTATGAAAACATCGAGTGAAGGACTATCCGAATCATAAAATTATTGAAGTATGCTGCCCAATAATGTCTCCTGCTGTCTATCACTAATGGTCACAAGCTCGACATTGAAAGATGCATATCCTTCTGTGTTCACCAACTGGATTCCACGATCACAACATGTTGGAACTGGCCATACATTTGGATTTGGTAAATTTTGTTTTTACCCCTGTTAAAATATTAATTTCCATATCATGTTTGTAATGACACCGTCATTTCTTGTTTTGATAATTAAATTTAATCATCAAGCTAGAATTAGTGCCGTTTATCACATGGGAAGATACAGTTTTATGTATCGCTAAGTTTTTTTTTATTTTTTTGGGAAAGTGATATATAGGAAAACTTTTGTATAAGAGAAAAAGTTTAAATTTGGTTCTTCAAACTCTTTTTTTTTAAGTAAAGCCAAAATCGATTAAAGTAGAAGCTCCAAAGTGTCTTACGAAAATAACAAGGTCAGAGGCCATGTGCAGATAACAAGGAAACCAGTTAAGGTTAGGGTTTCAAAAATAAATTGAATTAGCTATTAGTTGATTGGGTTATCAAAGTTTTCAAAATTAATTATGATTTATTAAACTCTTGTAATGATTATAGAACCAGATTAAATCCCAAGAGAAAAAACTAACTTCTTAATTTCAATTGTCTAAATTGTTGAGAAATCGGGTCAAGATCCAATCCTGACCGCATAATACTTATGAAACTTTTTAGCAATCTTTGATTTCCTGAAAATCAGAATTTCTTTAATTCTATAAAATGATCAACACAAATTATAATAAAGCGGAAACTTAATTCGTATCTCATTCCGAAGTTTGATCTTTATCTTATTGATTGTTTTCCTCAAACGTTCTCGAAACCGAACCGTTTCAATCACCGTAGCCGCACAAATGTCCGGCCTCTAACAGTATATACAGAATGAGCTGAGAGAACTCTGTTACTTTTATAAAGAGGGTTAAGCAAGAAGTGCTAGCTCTATAGAGCTTAATCTTATTTATAATAAGCTTTGGATATTTTAGAAACTTAATTAGAATTACAAATCATTCTAATTAAATACCAATTATGCCTATATAAGATTCAATATCTCATATTGATCCTTATTTATTAAATATCTTATATTTAATCATAAATTTTCTTAAACTTTACAATCAAGTCCAACTTGATTACATTAGCTTTACTCTCTTCAACCCATTCTATTTGTGAAACCCATTAGGTTCCCAAATATGTTGACAATGATTATAAATTCTAATTCTAATTCATAAATAGAATTAGATAAATTAATAGATAAATTAAAACTTCTTTTCAGTTTATCTTTAATTCTCTAATTAAACATTTTACAATCATATATTAAGATTGGTGTCTAGTAACGCATCATGACTACCCAAATATTTAGAAATATCAAGGTGGTTTTGACTAACCTGTCCGTGCATAATTTTTTCGTATAATTCAATTATTTCAACATACAATATTCCTATTAGACATATAACATGAAATTAATGTTTACTCTACTTTTGAGTCTAATCATATGGTTCTACGCCATTAGCTATCGATTCAATTAATGACATCTGTAAACTATTTACAAAACATCATTTCACCTTGGCCAAGAATTTCTTGAATTAATAATAATCGAAAACAACGAAATATTCTTCATAATTACTTTAGGGTGATGAATCATATCTTGATCACTCAACTATCTCCATATAGTTCATGCTACATCCAATGACTACCGATTAAATGTCTCATGATTAAATAGATCATAAGTAGTATCAAAACATAGCAATCCCCATACATGATAACTTTGATAACCTCAAGTCAAAGGATCACGTATACAATCATCATAATGATAATTCCATAGACATACAAGTAATGTGTCAAATGGATTTCTCATATCAAGTCTGTTCAATGAACTTATTCTCTAACAAGCACCTATATATTTGTTTAAGTATCTTTATACTTTAGCCTATGAGATCGACTACTTCCTTTAGAAGTAAAAATACAACGTATGCTAGTCTTTTTACGTTCTATTAATGTCTAATCTTAATAGAACAATGACTAGGAACTTTTAGGAATAATACATAAATACAATATGAATCTTATAATATAATTTTATTTGCAATGTACAATTATTTCATAGACTTTTTCATATATATCTAAACATGTACATGATAAAAAAAATGCCTTTAAATAATTTGTCACTAAATTACAATCAAAGCGATTGGCTGTAGAGCATAAATGAACAATTTCCTACTTACAATAAGCTAATCATTTATGGTATAAGTATCTCATACCATATCACTATATGACGATTATTCTACTATTGGGGTAGTGACTTAATGAGAGAATTCTATAAGATTCTCTATAGTGAGCACTTGATTAAATCTTACAACTCTTATCTTAAATACCATCATAATTAAAAAATTTGCCTAAACACATTGTTCGATCTTTGATAAGACATTAACTCCTTGTGCATGCCCAATGGCTCTAATATTCTAAAGTACATTACTATCATGAACAATGCAAAGAAACTTTATCAAGTTCACAAAAGAACTTATTGATCCGACTAATTATTTCCATTAAATGAAAAATGTATTATGACTTAATTAGCAACCAATTGCTACATTGGAACCTTTCTAATCCTAAATGATATTGTTCTAAGTAAATAAGCCTTAATTAGGATTTACTTCTAAAGTTATATCCTTATCATCTTGAACTCAAATATCAACTCACACATAGAGTAATGGACATCTTTAATACTTCATAAGTATTTGATATCTCAAATACTAAATATCTTTAGTACATTATCTATGTACTTGGTCTTAGAATAAGTTAACAACGTCCAACCTATCTCTATAGATCTTATTCCCAAAATTAAGTTGTTACTTTTCATATCCAACAAGAGTTGTTCTTGGAAAATTATGTGTTCAATAATTGAAAGTTTAGAACTGTTGTTCACTGTGAGCAATACGTCTTCATATACTCCCACTGAACAGGAAAACTATACTCCCACTAACCTTCTTGTAGACGTGATAAATTCACAATCATCTCCAAAACGAACTCTTTGAATTTATCATGAAAGTGAACCTTTTCATATCTCGTAGCCTTTTAAATATACATCAAATGTATCATCAAAGGCATTAGTTCTAATTAGATATATTATCATGAGATTTGAATTTTTCAAATTTCATCTTACTCTCATTACTTATCTTGAGAACCATTCTCCTATAAGTATACGTTGAAATAAACAATTTGTACAACATGTTTGTAAGAATATATCCAACTTTTGTATGTCTCATAACCTTTAATATTCAATTTAGTTCTAAACTAAATGGATAATATGCTTCGGCTAAGCATCACATCCTTAATTCACTAGCTTTGACTCTTTCAAAGACCTAGCATTTCATATCTAATATGAAATCTTGCTAATTGATTCAATTGAAACTATTGAAGGTAAGTTATTGTACTAGGCATTAGTATAGAAGAAATAATATTGCATCCTACAATATCTCATATTGAATTTTACTCTTTACATAAATCCATACCTTTATGGATTTAGCTATGAAGGTATTTACTAAAGAATCTCACTCCTTTTAGATAACCGAAAATATAAAACTTGCTACAAGGATCTCATCGATATGCTTCAACATTATCAATGCTTAATTTCTACTTAGATTTAAACTTTTTCAAAATTTTAAATTATCATTTCATTTAATACATATGACTATATCACATAAAGTCATTAGAAATGTAATGAAATATAATATTATCCTTTTATGAATTATTATTCCATCCAATACATCTCATGTATAAGATTAACAAGTCAATAGCATCATCATCTTTTCACCAAAGGTTGATTTGGTTATTCTTTAACTTTTCAAGTTTCACAAGTTCCATACAATTCATAATAAAAAAGATACATATATCCTAGTATGTAGCTTTATGATCTCATTATGTTGATTTAACCAATATGTCATAAAAGGATAATCTCGATTATCCAACTTTTAATTCTTGCCACTTATGATAAGCCTAAGTCTCCTTTGATCTAACACATACAAACTCTTGTATAAAATTAAATCAACTACTTTTTCTTAACAATCTATTTCTAACCATGCATTGAACATTACAATAATGTTGAATCTAAATTTAGTATTAAATACTCATAAGTATGAATTAGAAATACAAATGATCTCTATCATATCACTTATAGACAAGAAAAATCATGCAATCATTTTCTTCTTATGAAAACTATTATCATACTATAGCAAAGCCTTTAATTATAGTCCATAGTTATGCTTTTATTAGGCTAAATTAATTGGAACAAACACAAGGTATTATATACAAACACAAGGTATTATATCTTTCAGCTCTACTCCTTGCAACTAAGGAATTTTTCTATCATGGTGTTAAAATACATCTTACATGTTGTCATCAAAGTTTACGAGACACTAGTTAAGTCAAAATGTCAACACATTTTGTCATCTATATGATTTTGACATATCTCTACAACTTTGTCTCCACATCCTCAATAAGGATTATAGCAAAATTGAATAATGGGCACACAATTTTCTTTTCTATCTTTTGAAAACACTTCTCAAAGACATCCTATGTCCAAGAACTTGGGTTCACTAACTTAGGATCAAATATACTAAACAAGGTAAGTTTCACTCACGACAAAATAAATGTAAGAAAGCAAGTAATCAATTATATGCCATGATTACCAAATAAGATTAGGACTTTAATCATGCATTTGGTTACTGCCAGTATTTTATTCGAAATAATAGCCCTCACTATTATTTAGAAAGATTACTTTAATCTTTCTAGTGAGCTAGGATCCCATTCAACTATAGTTGACCTTGAGTTTGCTCAACAAACTAATTAGACTTAAATTAGGTAGATAACAACTTTATCAATCACGTTTCGCGTGACTCCTTGATCCGTTAGGTGACAACTCTTCTAAATATATCTTATATATTGTTCCTAACCATGCCTCTAAATTTTAGTGATCATTAGTTTGCTCATCCAAATCACACAAATTTAGTTAAGTGGAACCTACTATCATAAGATTAAACATGTTCATGTTAAAGCTGCCTTGAATTTGCTCAACAAGCTTACAATAAGTAGAACTCTAGTTTATTCTTATAACAATGGAAGGCAGCAATCACGTTCTTAACATGTACTTAATATTTTAACAAGGGATTTATCTTCAATTGTCTCATCAACCATAAATTGCATATAAAATATCACACATATAAAACATACAATATATCATGCATCTAATATATCTATCAACCATATAAATAAAGTATGCAACTTATACACTCAAAATCAAATTATATGCATAAAATATCAAGCTTTATTTGATTCTAGTTATTGATCTTCATAATCTAAAATAATATTTCCAACTATTTTCAAAAATTAAATTAGATTAAACTCATTGATTCCTAAATGAATTAAATTCCTATTCCAAATAGAAAGTTTAATTTGATTTGAAAACAAAATTTCAAATCCAATTGGAAACTATTTCCAAATTATCTTGAATCCTTTAACAAAAATTAGTTGAAAACAATCTTCAATAAATTATTCTTCTTACTTATTATAATTTAGAAAAACTTCTTTTCAAAATTATATAAGTAACACTTTTTAATCTAATTAGAAATTTCTATTTCTAAACTCATTAGAAATTACTATTTTCTTAATTAGAAAACTATTTTCTAATGTTAAAAGGAAACTACTTTCAAAATTAAATACAACACTTTTAAAGTTAATTAAAAAAGTCATTTTATACTATTTACTTAGAGATTTACTTCTTAATTAATTAGAAAATCTTTCTTTAATAAATTAGAAAACTATTAAAGAAAGCCCATTTTTCTTAATAAATGAAAACACTTTTCAAAATTTTAATCAAGAAAAATACTTTTCCTAAAAATCAAGAAACTTACTATTCATAAATAAAGAAACAATTTTTAAATAAATTAAATAATAAATATCTAAACAAATAAAATCATAAATTTAATTTATCTCAATCAAATTGAAATAAATAAATTTAATTAAGAAACATTTTTCGCAATTACTTAAGATAACAAATTTCTTAGTTTTAAGGAGTCTAATTAATTAATTTCAATCTAATTGAAGCTAATTAATACTTATTTTGGAAACTACTTTTCTAATTAATTATTTTCAATCTAATTAAAAATAATTAATTCTAATTTTAAAAACTACTTTTTCAAAATTAATTAGTATAATTATTAATCTTAATCATATTAAGAAAATAATTACTTTAATTTTGGAATTGAATGGATAATTTAATTTAATTTAATAATCCATCCGCTTGAAAATTTAAACTAAATTACAAATCATTCCTAATAAAATGAACCATTGAAATCAAATTTTCAAAAATTAGAAAAACACTTTTTAAAAATTTATTAGAAATATAAACTAATTTAATATTCATTAAATTATTTGTATAAAGGTTTTAAAAAAATATTTTTTTAAAAATGGGAAGTGTCTTTGGGACGTGCTACCAGAAGACGTTGGGCGCGTGCATACCATCTTCTCCAGACCTTCATCCCTTGTTTACAACTACTTCATCCTTAACCACCTCCCTGCCACTGACTCTTTGTCACCTCCCTCTCACCGTCGGACGATAGCTCCTCACAATCGCCATTTGTGGACAGCGATCGCCTAGGCGACGAACCAGTGGCGACAATTGCCACTAGTTCTGAAGAAGACGAATGTCGCCACTGGCTCCGAAGAAGGCGAAAGTCGCTGCTTCCAAATGACCGCCGAGAACCAAAGATCGCAATACCCATAAGCAACAATGCAAACGCAAACTAGAAGACCCAACCAGAAAATCCAAGGAAAATCAAAACAATAGGTTTCTCTAGATGCTCAACCACACAAACACAAGCAACAAATAACTATCGAGCCTTCTTGTTTTCCAAATCTGGGTTTTCTAGATTTCTCTATACGCAAAACACAACTATTGCCTTACTACATCAATGGTCATCGTTGTCTGTTGGAATGGTTGGATATGTGATTCAACAATCATTGCCAACTCTCATCTTTAATGTTCTGGGTTCTCAAAAAGGATTAAGTATAAACAACAAACGCATAACATGGAAAACCAAAAGCACAAACCTGGACCCAAAACACTTTCCTCCCACCACTTAACAATAGCCATAAACACAAATCTAGGAATCGCAATCGCATAAATCATGCATTCTTTAATGCGCAATATTCAGTTTTCCTAGAAAAATTATATTCTCCGGGTCTTTTAAGAATCTAATATGAACTTTTCAGATTTCTAGGTTTATAATATGGACTCTTCATATTTTTCAATTCCAAAAATTATGAGATCAATCGTAAGAAAATAATTTAACCAAATTATAGAAATAAAGGTTGCTCTGATACTATTGTTAGGAATCTGGGTTGAGATTCGTTCCTGACCGCAGCAGAATAATTATGAAACTTTTTCATATTCTTTGATTTCCCAAAAACCAAGATCTCTTTAATGCTATAAAATGATTAACACAAATCATAATAAAGAAGAAACTTAATTCGTACCTTATTCCTAAGTTTGATCTTTATCTTTTTATATCCCTCAAACCGTTCCTGAAATTGATCCGTTTCAACCACAGTAGTTGCATAAATGTCCGGCCTTTAATAGTATCCACAAAATGAGTTAAGAGAACTCCGTAATTTTTACAGAGAGGATTAAGCAAGAACTGTTAGCTCTATAGAGCTTAAATTCTAATTTCATTGAAATTAAATTCTAATTTCAATTAAACTTAATTAGAATTATAAATAATTCTAACTAAGTGCCAATTATGCCCAAATAAGATTCAATATCTCATATTGATCCTTATTTATTAAATATCTCATATTTAATCATAAAGTTT
>JANZXR010000170.1:8683333-8710266 GCA_027575705.1 Erythroxylum echinodendron | reverse complement strand
TATAATGCTTATATATTTTACAAGTCTTGTGATCGATGTCAAAGAACAGGTGGTTTAGGACCAAAAGACCAAATGCCACTCATGCATATCTTGATATGTGAAATTTTTGATGTATGGGGAATTGATTTTATGGGCCTTTTTCCTTAATTTTTGGTAAGACATATATTCTTGTTATTGTGGATTATGTTTCAAAATGGGTTAAAGCTAAGGCTACTCATACTGATAATGTTAAAGTTGTTGTTGATTTTGTTAAGTCTCATATTTTTGTCCAGTTTGGAGTGCCTAAAGCAATAATCAATAACCACAGGACTTATTTTTGTAACCAAATTGTTGAGGTTTTACTAAGGAAATATGGTGTTACAGACCGAACTTTAAAAACATACCATCCCCAAACAAGTGGACAAGCTAAAGTTTCTAGTAGGGAAATCAAATCAATTTTGGAGAAAGTGGTTAATCCTAACAGGAAGGATTGGAGTTTGCATTTAGACGACGTGCTATAGGCATACAGGACAGCATATAAAACTCCTATTGGTATGTCGCCATAAAGGTTAGTATTCGTAAAACCTTGTCATTTACCTATAGAATTGGAACATAAGGCTTACTGGGATGTCAAACAATGCAATTTGGATTTAACTGAGGTTGAAATTAATCAAAAATTACAATTGCAAGAGTTGGAAGAGATACGTAATGAAGCTTATGAGAGTGCAAAAATCTATAAAGAAAAAACTAAGGCCTTTCACAACAAAATCTTAATTAGAAAAGAATTTTCCATAGGTCAAAAGGTCCTTCTTTATCATTCTAAATTATTCCTTTTTTATCACTCTAAATTAAAGCTATTTTCTAGTAAATTACAATCTCATTGGATAGGTTCATTTATTGTTACTAATGTTTTCTCACATGATGCAGTTGAAATTTAGAGTTTAGACACTTTTAAAGTGTTTAACGTTAATGGACACCAATTGAAACTGTATTATGAGAATTTATAGGTTGAAACTGCGGAAGAAATTGAACTGGCTGAGCTAGTTTACTCTAAATAAGTTAATATTTTTTTCGTCTAGCTAATATGACGTTAAAGAAGCGCTCTTAAGAGGCAACTCAAGATTTATTTTAATTTAAGTTTTTTTTCCTTTTTTCATTTCATTTTATTTATCTTAGTTTTCTAAAAAAGAAGGTGGAGCCACGTTGGTGGTTGCATGGTTCATTCTCAGTAATGTTACTTACGTTGTTTTGGTCCCATTTTTTGAAATTCTATTAAACAATTATCCATTAACCTATTAATTGTCCATTACACATTTCCCTTGGGTGTTGTTTTTGTTTCTAAATGGGATTTTGATAGTTTCCCTTTCCTTTTTACCCAATCAATAGACCACTCACCAACAGCCCAAAACCCTCTTTATAGCCACCAAAATAAACCACTCCACTGTAACACATCCTTTTGCAAGTGATCTGACTATTTTAGCACTCCTATAACGCATGGAGCGTAGATTGGACATCTTGGAGCACAACCAGCTCGCTTTCTTCTAACAGCAGAAATTTCAACTACGTTTTCCACCAACACCTTTACACAATAATAGAGAAGCTTCTTAAACCTTTATTTTCTTTATTTTCTTGTATTTTTCTTTTTACTTGTACATTGGGGGAGGGCGGTAGGGGTGGACATTGAATGTTTGTGTGACATTGTGTTTTGAATTTACTGTTTCTTTGTTCATTTTGATTTTGATTTTTTTCTTTTCTATCTTTTAAATTGCATGTGATTTTTGTTAAACTATGAAATTATATCTTAATAGTTGGAATGAGACTGAATTGCATGCTTCAAGTCAAATTAGGCCAATTGAATAAAAGGTGAATCAAGCTTATTGATTAAAGTAATCGGTTACATAAATTTACTCAGAAATTGATGCTTGAGCGATTAGGTAATGTATAGAAGCATAACGGATTTTTCAATTGAGCCTATGTGAATAATTGAGCCTATATGACTCCATTCAAAAGTCATTTCATTTCTTTGTGTGTTTGTTACTCCTTTTAGGTGATTACCTTCAGACCTTGCTCTGAACCGGTTTGAATCTATTAGATGCATGCTAGATAGAAATGATTAAGGCTCTGAACTGGTGGGGGAGGGGTAGACATTGAATTTTTGTGTGACTGTGTGTTTTGAATTTATTAATTCTTTGTTCATTTTGATTTTGATTTTTTTCTTTTCTATCTTTTAAATTGCATGTGATTTGTGTTAAGCCATGAAATTATATCTTAATAGTTGGAATGAGACCGAATTGCATGCTTTAAGTCGAATTAGGCCAATTGAATAAAAGGTGAATCAAGCTTATTGATTAAAGTAGTCGGTTACATAAGTTTACTCAGAAATTGATGCTTGAGTGGTTAGGTAACGTATAGAAGCATAATGGATTTTCAATTGAGCCTATGTGAAGAATTCAGCCTATATGACTCCATTCAAAAGTCATTTCATTTCTTTGTGTGTTTGTTGCTCCTTTAGGTGATTACCTTCAGAACTTGCTCTGAACCGGTTTGAATCTATTAGATGCATGCTAGATAGAAATGATTAAGGCTTTTTTTTAATATTTGACTTAAATGACCCCACCTATCTTATTTACCCTTGCAAACCCCCTTGAGCCTTTACTCCTTTGAGCCCTATTACAACCTCAAATAAAGCCCTTTTGATCTATTTTAGCATGTAATCACTTTAGAAGAGGACTGGTGTATTTGCAAGCCTATGGTATTGTGATTTCCTATAGGGAGTTTTGAGCGAAATACAACCTATAAATACTTGAGTGAAATGAGTGAATTCCGTTAGGAAAATCCATTGTGAGTTTATGCGAGTTTATGCTTATCTTTGAATGATAGAGTCATAAGTTGAGTTTGTTTATGTGCACTGATGAAAATTAATTATGATGTGTGTAGTAGCTTGACATTCGATTGGCCAACAGTTGAATGATTGCATGCGCTTGGTTTCTTTGAAAACAAATTGATAGAATTTGATGGTCGTGTTTATTTTGCTCGAGAGGGAGCAAAAGGTTAAGTGTGGGGGAGTTTATTAGTGTTTTTATTTTCTATCTTTTTGTGTGTTGATTTTCTTTCTTCTTGAGGTTTGAAGTTATGCTTAATGGGAATTAATCATGTTTTATATTAAGGTGTATTTTGGAACCAAATAGAAAGAAATGCGACAATTTTGGGACAAAAAAGAGCTGAACTAGGCATTGAACCTAAGTAGACATGGCCTTGTGCAACAACCAAAAGCATGAAACATAGCAAGTTGGAATTATAAGGTAAATGACGTAGCACAGGAATAGAACTTTGGTTTAAAGGGTGTGAACATTACCTATGGATCAAGAATTAATTCATAAAACCATTAAGGCCTAAACGTTGTCGTTGGATGGGGGTTATGCATAGGTTTTAAAGAAGTGAATAGTAAGGTGAAGGGAAGCTTTATTTGTCACATCAAGCAACAGTAGGGGGCTGTAGAAGTGAGGGGTGGAAGAAGAGAGTTTACGAGAAAGTGGTGAGGTGTGAATAGTAAGGTGGTCCATTAACCTTTAATGGTCCCATCATACAGTAATAGAGATAAAAGAATAGGGGTTTACGGTAGAGGGAAAATAAAGGAAAAGGAGTATCATGAAAAAAAGGAGAAAAATAGAAAGCACGACAGAACCAACAAGAGTGGCGGTGGAAGAGAAGACCAATGACAGCAGAACAGAAGAACAATGCCTGTGACAGTCTCAACAATGGTGACAGTTCTAAATAGTTAGGAAAAATTGTGATATTGGGTAACTAAACTTTTATTTCTTGGTTTATAGAATCCTAGTTATTGAACTCTGAATGTTTTGAGACTTTCGTTCTTTATTTCGATCGATTTATTAGTCAATTATTAATTATTTTTCTGCGTTATTATTTGATTGTTTGATTTTACAGCTAGGTGTGCAACTAGTTTGTGATTTTATTCAATCAATTACTAGATTAAACAGATTGACGTTCAATTCTTTAGTCAAAAGTAGCAACTAGGATTTTTGTCTACTATGTTAAGAACATAATTCTAGTAAAAATAATTGTCTAGGCTAAATATACATCGTATGTATGCTGTCTAGTTCATTGATTTTCTTGATTCGTAAAGTTATTAATTAATTAAATCTGAGATCGTATCCAAGTAACTGATTAATAAGAGTTAATTCAAATACATGTTTTGGTTAACTAAACATAAGAAAACATGGGTAAAGAAATTTACCACGACGAATGCTTAAACTAATAAATTGGTCATTTTTAGTGTCGATTATCAACGCAAGTTTAATAATGAAGGAGACCGGAAACCAAGATTTGTTCCTATTGATTGTTAGATTATCATTGTTTTGCTACTAGTTATTTTCAATTTTGTATTTCATTTAAATTCTGTTTAATTCACAATTTTAAAACCCCATTTTTATTGTGTAACTACTAACGTCTGAATTTCTTGTGGGAATAATCCCTACTTTCTACTACTACTTTAATTTGTGTTACAAGAAGTTAGTTTCTTCTTATATTTGGTTGCAGATAACAGCAATCACCAAAATATGAACCTAAAAATATATTTGCAGCTGCATGATTTCATTATTTATTGAAAGAAAATATTTCAACAGACAATCAGTAACAAAATTTCCTGTTCTGTAAGTGTGTTTGAATTTAATATAATGAATACTGACAGTGAACCTGCGACAATCCATCCTGCGAGTTCTATGGGATTGATAAGAATCATTAGCATGCTCTATTTAGATAGAGGGCTGTCATAGAGTCTGATGAATTGCACCAAGAACAGAATTAATTTATGCCAATTGTAATCTTCAAACCCTCTCTAGTCGCCTAAAGTTTGGCTCACAAATTAGCGCACTTGCATATGAAACAGGAGAACCCAGAATCTATTAACCATCGTACGTTCTAAAGACACCACCTTCTGCCACAAGATCAAGATTACCCTTCGTACATCCATCCTTGTTAAGTGTCAACTTTCAACCAATCATATTTAGGAGGATTCCATCTCTCCTTCTTACTAACAAGAAAGAGATAGGGAGGTCGTTGTTAGGATCTTTAGAAAAGGAATTTATTTCTTAGTGTTCATAAAATCCAAAGAACCTTAAGAAAAATGAACTACCATTGATCCTGCTATTGCTTGGACCTCTTAGAAACGATATTAAGCTTGAACTAGTCCTAAAGTGAAGCACTTTTGATATTATGAATTTTAAATTCTTTTGTCAATTTTAGGATCAGTTAACTTATTCTAAACCAGTGTATAGTGTATGTTAGTCGGTACATGTTGTAGGGATGTAAGAAAATGGATTTCCTCGGGAGATAAAATTTAATTAACAATTAAGATACATGGTACTCTTATATTATTAATTAATTTTTTATAATTTCTTCGTGTTTAATGTTTAGTAAACAATCATTTTATTAGTATTTCATAGATATATTCTCAATAATTGAGCCTATATGTATTAGTCCAGATGCCATTCCTTCCGTTTGTAACTTTTGATGTTAGCTCGATACTAGAATAACAATTCAAGATAATTTTATATCACTAGTTAATTGATACTGTAATACATAATATTTTTATACCACTAATTAAATATGCTTGCTTATTAAGCCAGGTCGGGATTGAAACACCTAAGTTGGCTCTTACGGTTGATACAAGATACTTTCGTCTTCGAATAATTAAATAAATACGATAACCTATCGATTGTTACGATAATACAAAATTGGAATTAATCACAATAAAATATCTTACAATTCGATCAAAATATCTTACAATTCGATTGTTTTATTTGAAATGTTTTATTTTTTCTTTTATTTTTATTATTTGTTGATAATTACATTACATAGGAGAGTTATGCGCGGTAGTATATAACTTTGGCAAAGAAATATCTTCAAATCTTATCTGTTTATAGTAGTAAAATATATTGCTTCCTAATGATTTGATTGTAATGAAAGAAATTAAAGAAGTGAGCATTCGTTTCACTGAATTTCATCACTAGCCCCAAATTTTGTGGTTAGAATGTAATATAAAAAAGCCTCGAAAGCATCGAGATTTTGTGGTGGTATGTTTTCTTTGAAAAAAAAAAACTTATTTGCGGCATCCAAATCTCAAGACTTTATATGTTAGATGCATAAGAATTTAAACATGAAAACAAGAAAATATGAAAATACGGAAATGCACAAACATTAAGCGTATAGAAAGTAAGCTTGAGCAGCAGTAGCATCACCAACTTTGCTACCAGCCTTTATTGAACCATAAACACCATACCATATCTTAAAATTTACTGAAAGCCACAAGTACTGCCAATTTCATACCGGTACATAAAACATATAATGCCAAATGGGAAGGCAGCAAACACACACTACCATCCAAATAAAGACAATTATATATATATATATATATATAGACACAAACACAATAAATCCCTTATTTTAAATTGGCATTGACTGGGTGCCTCTATATATATATATATATATATATATATATATAACTTTTAACCATTTTTAACAATGTATGAATCAACGTCCTTGGTGAGATTGACAGCCAAATCCTGAAATTTTTTAGGGTCTGGGACGTCGTCATCCACTTTCTCATATTCCCAAGTCCATCTCACCAAGCTACCCTCACCTTTGGGAATGATTTGGAGGATAACTTTGAAGCTTTTGTAAAGATTCAACACATCACCTTCTAAAGTTGTAGAAGTTATCGTCTTGTTTTCCTCATCAACTTCAATTTTCCCTTTTATAGTCTGAAATTTTCCATCTTGAAGATGAAACAAAAAAGATTATTCCAACAATAAAAAGAATGAACTGCCCACTTTGATCATACATTACCTAGGTTGTAAGTCCATGTCTTGATTGCTCCTGCAGAATCGAAATCCCCTTCATGAATCTCGACACCGTGCACGTTCTCAGAAGAGGTTTTGGGTACTATATGGGCTTTAGCCCTGTATGTGTTAAAGAATTTATCAGCTTGTGAACTAACCTCTACTTCAATCTGCAGCTTAGAAATATTAGCCATAACGCTACCAAACAATGTAACAAGAATCTCAAGTATAGGTTCTTCTAGGGTAAAGTTGGAAAGACGGTGCCAAATGAGGCTTGATGTTCACCTTTTATAGACAAATCACTTTATTAAAATGTCCTCTTCATTTCAAACCTACGATTAGTGATACTGATCCTAAAGCTTTTATACGACAACATGTACATGCCTGATTGTACATCTTGTCGCACAATTATTGGAATGTTAGTTCGATGTAAAGCAGTAGAGCTCGTTTTCCCACGAAAACTCAGTACTCAGTCTTAACAGTGTAGCATCTCCATAAATGATTATCTTTTTAAATGCACTAAGTAGTGTTTTTTTAATGTGTTTTAGGGTTTGAGTATATCAACTCGGCAAAAATAGATTACAAAATTTATGAAAATTTTGATTATAAATTGTTATCAATATAAGAATGACAAGAACGCTATGAAGAGATTGGCTTGATCTCTTTTTTGAGCCACTTTCGATTTTTCAATCAATTTTTTTTCATATTTTTATTACAACTATTGGTGTTAATAGGATGATAAGAATATTGTCAAGAGCCTGACTCAAGATCTAATTATTGATTCACTTTCTCCTCTTTATTTTTACACATTTCTATTGTGACTATTACTGAATTAGGACTTAATTTAATCCATAAAGTAACACGTGTTTTATGTTAAAACAATCGAGTCCCTACTTGAACTTTTATCTAAATTACCTTTTCTCTCAAGCCAAGGCTCCTCTTTATGCCCCTTTCTGCTTGCAGTAGTAAATGATGAGCTCACCAAGAATATTCAAGAGGATATACCTTGATATATGTTGTTTGCTAATCATATTATTTTAGTGGATAAGCCAAAAGAGAGAATCAGTGTCAAGCTTGAACTTTGGAGGGATGCGTCAGAGTCGAAGAGCTTTAGATTGAGTAGGATTAAGACTGAGTATGTGGAGTTTAACTTTGACATAGGGTTGACATCGATGTGGAGGTAAAGATTGGTTTAGAACTTATACCATAAAAGGAGTGTTTCAAATATCTAAAATCTATCATCCAATGTAACAGAGAGATTGATAAAGGCTTAGTTCACTGGATCAGATTCTGATAGCTTAAATGGAGAACTGTATCAGTATTTTTGTGTGACAAGAAGATACTACTAAGCTTGATGGTAAATTATATTATTTAGTGATAGGCTGACCATGCTCTATGGGGTAAAATGTTAGCCCATCAAACAAGTACATACTCATAAGCTAATGGTGACGAAGATGAAGATGTTCTGTTGGATGAGCAACCTTACTAGAAGAGATAAGGTCAGGAATGTAATAGTAAGGGACAAATTAAAGGTAGCTAATATTATGAACAAATTAAGAAAGACAAGGATTAGGTGGTTTGGAAATATTAAAAGGAGACATTCAGACGCTCAAATGAGAGGATGCAAGAAGATCGTACTTAGAGATTGTAAGAGAAAAAATGGAGGCTTGTTTTAAATTTTTCCTCATGTAGTTTGCCTAAACTTGTAAATACTACTACTACTATTGACCACCACCACTACTACTCCTAATATGCCTAATACTATTGCTGCATTACTACTGTTGCTACTTCTACTACTATTGCCACTGCAACTCCTCCACCTCCTTCTCCTACTATTACTACTGTTGCTCCTCTACTACTCCTAATACTACTACTCTACTGCTGCTGAAACATTTATTTTAGGATATTTCTTTGATTAAAGGCCTTCTTTTTTCTAAATGCAAATGCCGGCTGAATTAAAATAAGGCAGATTAGGTCTTAAGAAAACTTTTTTGACAGAATAGGATTTTTATTTATTCAAATTCACTCATGAAACTAATATGATTAAAGTGTTGGAGTAAGGTCCCTAGAACATAAATGGAAGTCCCTTATGTTCTAATTCTCTTAAAATATTGGTTAACCATTGGTTTGAGCTATTTGACTAGTTCTATAAACAAACCTTTATGTTTATATAAGAAAAATAATGAATTAAAAAGGATATGTTATGCCAGAGTTTACCTTAAGGTGGATGCGCAAATGGAGTTACCTAAAATGATGAATCTTAAAAGGTTAGACGAAGTAAGGGGATTAATGGAGTCTAAAATCTCTATATCCGACTAATGGAATCTTATTAAATAACGACATCCAAAACCTGGAAACTAACAAGGAAGAGTTTATCATATATGTTTCTAATGAGTTAATAGGGATCAACCTTAAGGATCCTTTAGTTAAGGGGAATTCTAAAGAAACTATAGCTCCTTTTGATAAATAGGAGATTAAGGAGATTAAAAAAAATGATAAAGGACCCAAACATGGTTAATATAAAGATCCTTAATGTAGAGACTGTAGATGAGTTGACCTTTGATGTTTAATTTCTAAGTGAGGTGTTTTTCAAAGCTTGGTTATTAGATCTAACATTAAATTTCCTTTTAACTCCCAAACTCTCAACAAGCTTATGCAACATAACGCACCCTTTTGGGGTAAGGAGAGAATGATAGTGTCACAATCAACTCTAATAGACACTAAATTAAAATAAGCTAAAGAAAGCACTTTAATTATCATTAGAAGGAAATTAGGTAGAAAACTAAAAAAGAAAGGGACTACCCCCAAATCCTTTGAATGTTCATAGTTATAAAAATATAAAAGACTAAATTGCCTTAATAAATAACAATTCTCCATTGACTTCCTAATCAATAGAAGGTCACTTATTTAGTCCTTTAAAGAGTAAAGTAAAAGCAACTTTCTTTAAATAAGGCCTATGATTTTGAGAAAAAGACACTCAATCACTAACTACTGAACCCACTATAATGGAAGAATATTGGTAGCATTTGAACCCAAGTAAGTCTGAATTGAAAATAGTCAGATATCATACCAGTTTGCCCACATAAAGGTAACCTTAATTAGAACCAATACCTTGGCTAATATTATTTTTATTTATGCATACAATTTAGACTTTCAAAGGTGGAATTACATTATAGCCTTAAGCTAATTCCTTTACTAACCCTTATCTTGTCCTTAGAAATTTCAACAATACTCTTTATGTCCATGAAGTAAATGGTATATGTTTGATCAAAGATAAAAATGATTTTAAAAAACACTTCTATAAGATTGGAATTAAGGACGTCATATATGATTGACATCAATATTTGTGAAGTAATAAGTAGGAAGGCAACTGAGAAAAAAGTTATATATAACATTAGTTACTCTACCTTATTCTCTTCCTTCTCCTTGAACATATGCCATTTTCACTCACCTATATAGTTAGACCATTCCGCAATTAAAGTTCATATCAACCGCAACTCTAATATTTGGAAATATACTTTTAAGTTTAACAATTATCTAATGAAGTACCTAAACTATAAGCAATTGTCTCAAGAGGTG
Source organism: Erythroxylum echinodendron (assembly GCA_027575705.1). NCBI lineage: Eukaryota > Viridiplantae > Streptophyta > Magnoliopsida > Malpighiales > Erythroxylaceae > Erythroxylum > Erythroxylum echinodendron. The sequence continues at coordinate 8,699,851 of JANZXR010000170.1, read as the reverse complement.
CTAATGCCATTATAATTAGATTTGAATCCTACAAATGCATAAGAAGGCTAACTACAATCAAACAAAAGCTTAAGAATATTAAAAAAAGATTTGGTAATAACACTATGTATATGATTAAGACCTTTAAGAACCATTTGTTAGCTCTCTAAACTAAACTCTCCTCTAACCTAGGGGATAAGGGTCCCCTGATATAAGAAAAACCTACTCTTTCTTGTTATATGGAAACATTAGATACAAATAAATCCATTTTGAGACAGAGATAAATAATTCAATAGTTCATGGATGGTGATAGAAACATAAAGTTCTTCTACAACTTCTTTCTTAACATAAAAAACATTAATAATATCATTTCTCTTATAGACAACATTATAGAAATCCATTATGGATTAGGAGAACCTAGGGATCTTGGCTTTTAATTTTTTCAAAAACATTTTAGGGTGCTATAAAAGTACTATCTTAAGCCTTTATGAAATTAAATCTTTTATACCTCAATTCATCAATAATGACTATATAGAGTTTCTAATTAAGACATTTATGAGAGTTGACATAGAAAGAGCTTTGTTCAACATTGATACAAATAAAGCCTTAAGACCAAATGGGTTGAATGCATTCTTCTTTTAATTTATCTTAAAGCTTTAAAGGAGATATTATCTTAAGTGCAATTGTGAAGTTCTTCTCTTCAAGCTAGCTATTGAACGCATTCAATAAAATATCATATTTCTTATACCTAAAGTCCAAAACCCCTAAACTTTCCATGATTTTAAACTAATTTCTTACTACAATATGTTGCACTAAACAATATGTAAGATATTGGATTTAAGAGTTAAGGTAATACTCTAACACATATTATCCTAAGCTAAGAAACATTCAATGAAGGGATAAATATAAGTGAAAATCTTCTACTGGCTAAAGAATTCTTCAAGAATTATTATGGAAAAATGATATAAATGTTATGCCTTAAAAGTGGAATTTTACAAGGCTTTTAACTTAGTGTAATGGAGATTCATGTTTAACTCACTAATAACATTTGGATTTTTCTTATAAAGATGGACCTTGCAAAGGCCTATGAATCAATTTTGGAGTTTTATTTTCAATACATTAGAGACAATAGGTTATACTCCTATGTTTAGAAAATAGGTAGAGAAATGTTTAACCACTGCTTCTATGCTAATCTTAGTGGATGGGGAACCTACTAACCTGACCAAAACAAGGAGAGGACTAAGGTAAGGGGACCTACTATCCCCTTACCTATTTATACTTTGCATAGAGGTCTTATCAACTCTCCTTGCAAGTAACATAAGGAGGCACCCAAAATTTTAGTTTTCATAGCAGATGTAAAGGTATAACGCTCACACATCTAGTTTTTACAAATGACTTACTATTGTTTTGCAGGGCTGAAAAAAAATCAATAGATTTAATATTGTAAGCGATGGAGGAGTTCCAAGATATTTTAAGCAAAGAAGAAATCCAATGAAGAGTTGTTTATACTTATCATGCAACTCAAGTAGAGAGACAGCCTCAAAATCTATAGAGATGGGATTAAAATAAGGAAGCATACTCTTTAAGTACATAGGGGTACCAATATGCCTAAGAAGAATCAATGCAGCATACTGTAAACCTTTTTTGGACTCAATCTATGGAAGAATCAACCAATGGAGCAATAGGTTTCGTATTTATGGAGGAAGGCACCAGTTAATTCAGACAAAAGTATCCTTAAGGAAGTAGATAGGAGGCCTAGAGATTTCTTATGAAATGGTTCAAACTAAGGTAGAAACAAAATGAAGATTGAAGTAAAATTTGCAGACCTAAGCACCAGGGCAACTAGGAATTCACTCTACAAGGATGATTAATAAGGAAGTATAGCAAGGAACTTGTGATGGATGTGTTATAAAAGGTAGAATTTACGGGTGAAATGGATATATAATGTATTTATAAAGAATAAGAGTATTTGGATACTAAAGCAAAGGTAGGAAATGTTTGGAACTTTAAAGGAAATCTTAGAGACAAGGAAATGGATGCAAAATCAAGTATTCCACAAGATTGGGAATGGAGAAAGTAAATACTTTTAGCATGATAATTGGCATTGTCAAGGTCCCCTATATAATTTGGAAAAGAAATAACCCTTGAAATTAGTGGTGAATCTAAAAACTAAAGTAATCATGCTAATTAGAAACAATTAATGGACATGGACCAATCATAATAATAGAAGTGCTACATTCATATTAGAAGAGATGACAAGATGCCATGAGGGAGAACAAGATGAAATTCAATGGTTAGCAGATAAATCAAAGAAGTTTAGCATAAAAGCATGTAAAACATTTGTACAAACTGCCAGAACATAAGGCAGGAGGGGACAACTTTGGTATGGGATATTGAAATCAATCTAACTCAATCATTCATTTAATGGATAGGAATCAATAGAGGGTTACTCACGAGGGATAAGATCAAGTTCTCAATTAACACATTGCACTGTGAGTTATGTATTATTGAACTGGAAAATTTGGAATATGTTAAATACAGGTATACTAGGCAAGTCTGGGGCCAGATGTAGGTTACTCTTAAAATGGGCAGACTAGTGGACTCTTGGAGTGAAACTATTACTTGGTTAGGGAAACTTAGAGTGCAAAATATAGCAACTCTCAAAGCAATCAAGATAAGCTAGGCAATATTGTGTATTATATCTGAAAAGAGAGAAATTGCAGAACTTTTAAACAAAAAAGTAGAAGCATCGAGATGGTTTTTTAGGAAATTTATCTTCAATGTAGATCGGCCATGTTAACAAGAGGAATGCAGTAAATCTATCACGTAGCATAAAAAGAAGATGGGGATTAGAATAATATTGGTATTTTTATGTTCATAAGTATCCCTTAGATATCATGATGTAGATGATTACTAGGAACTATAATCTTCGTAATATAGATCTTTTGGACTATTCTAGATCAATTTTACTCTAGATCATATATATTTTTATTCAATGAAATATTTTAATTTTTGAAAAAACATTTATATTTCTTATTAAATTCATCTAATGTCTAAAACAATGTATTAACTCTACCTGATTCAGTTTTCTAGTAAATAGGGAACCTACACAAACTTTCCAACGAGCAAAAAAAAAAAGACAAGGTGACTCATTATCCTTTTTCCTATTGAACATTTTCAATAAAGCTTTTATCAAGCTAGTAGCTCGCAACATTGAGAAGGAAAAAATTTTCAGTTTCATTTTAAGTGTAGAAAAATCTAAACCTTCAACCTTACTTTTACACATGATATACTATTGCTTTTTAGTACAAACTTAGAATTGATCAAGGTTATTCCTAACTCTCTTAAAAATTTTCAAAGGTCCTCAAGTCTCTCCATCATCAAAACAAGATCAACATTATTGCCTCAATTGTTACCATTAACTTTGCAGTAGAAAATATCGTGCTCTTAGGCTTTATCTAACTCCAACATTCTTTCAAATACTTAGGAATCCCAAATAGTAGGTTCAAGATTTACATTTATCAATTGATAACCCCTCCTTAATCCATTACTTAGAAATAAAAATTTAGTAAAATATATTCCTATCTTTTTTGGGGATATTATATTATATTTCTTTTTAGCTTTCAGGTGTACTAGTATTCACATCATTTCCTACCCTTTAACTTAACTAAATCTATCAAGAGACTACCAAAAGATTTCTTATGGTTTGAAAATTAGAATGTAGCATCTAATGCTAAAATCAAATAGGAAGGTGTTTGTAAACCTAATGTCTAAGAAGGGTTGGGAATTAAAACTATCATAATAATAAACAAGGTTTTATTGGCTAAAAGAATATGAAACTATTTATAAATCAATAACCCTTTGGGTGTAAAAGATACACAATTAATCCTTAAAGGTAAAAGTTTTAAAGAATTTAAGCTCAAACTAACACATCTCAAACACTTGTATATATTTTAAACCTTAGAGATAAAGTTAATGCTAACATTAAAAGTGTTGTCAAAATGGAGAGAACACACGACTATAGTATGCCAATTAGCATAACCTGGGTCCTTTGCATAAATAACTTAGTGCTAGATCCTTAATGGCAAGTATTCCAAAAACTATAAGCTTTAAGTTTATTATCTAAGTAAACAGACGGTCTTTACTAACATATCATAAAAAAGTCTGCTTAGGAATCATTAATAACTTGCCTAATTACCACCCTAAACTTGACATTACGAATATAATTATTTGATTAAGGTATTAATAACTTGCCTAATTACCACCCTAAACTTGACATTACGAATATAATTATTTGATTCAGGTATAGCTTGGACATGTTCACTTATTAGTCATGCACTAAACTCATTTTTTATGATATCCCTAGATTTTATTAGTTAGATCTAATCTGGTTTTCAAAAAGCATTCATAAAGTATCTTTTGTGCTTTAATTAGTATTAAAAAGGATATTAAACATCAAGTATAGATTATAATTTGGGTTTTTAGTAATCAGTATAAAATATTTCTTTAAATGTTAATACCTAACAATAATATGTAATAAGCTGCAAATAATTGCAATATATACTTCCTAGTGCTAGTCCCATATTATTAAATAGGCAAGCAATACAAAGTATTACAAAAAATTTCAGAATAATTCTCAGTTGTACAATATGTGCTATATAGAAGGAGAAGATTAAAATGATCTTCAAAGTCAAATCAATGGATCAAAACATTTTCTTGAAAGAAACATTTTTATGAATAAAGAGATCTTTTGTAACAATGAGAATTAATGATATTAAATAACAAAGACTTGATAGGAAGCTACTGATAAATTTGTATTTGGTTATGATAATTGCATTTATCTCTTTTATTTAGCTTGATTTTGATGCTCAAATGGGGAAATTAATATATATTTTATTTTAGGAGATGACAAGTGGAGATTGGATCAAGTTGAAGTATAATTTGTCAAAATCATGATTTGTGAAAAGTGGGCAAATTATTGTAGTGGATAAGGTGAGATAACATTTAATGCCATATTCACCCTAATAGTTTGAATCCAGTTAGGAAACTTATTTCCAACCTATTTGAATTTGTTTAGATAGGAATCTCTACAAGATAGAGGAAAGCTAGTTTTTGGGTTAGAAAAAGAAAGGAAAATGTTCTTCACTTTTCCATATCACCTTGTTTTTGTTTCTTTATAAATGTCTCTTAATCTTTCATCTTTTCTTGTACTTTTGGTGTTGAAACTAAAGCCATAAGTGACTTATTCCAAATATTCTGATTAAAGGGAATTTAAAACTCTAGTTGAAACATTGTGAGGTTTAGCTCTAAGTATAGATTTCTATTTCAATTCAAGTATTTCTTGTTTTGTGATCTTTTGTTTCACGAGCAATCAATATTGTTTAATATGAAAATTTAATTTGATTTTAATTGTTCTATATTGTCCATGAGTTCAATGATCTGTAATTGTTATGAAGGATTAATACAAGTAGTAAGTATGTTATTTATGAATTTGCATATTTGACTTATGAAAAACAAGAAAAGTAAATTGAATAGGTGTTATCTCAATTGTATTTTTTACTAAGTTTATTGCTATCATTTATTTGATATAGAATGTTATATAATTCATATAGAATGCTATCATACCCATTCAATTGATGGTACTTTTTTGCTAGGTTTGAACTAACTAATATAAGGAAATTTGGGAATTATTATAGCTATCCTAATATGTTTCAACGTAAATGATTGAATTGTGAAAATTATTCTTTATAATTAGATGAATTATTTTCCTTGAATCATAGTTAAGTAAAATTGAATTTCCCAATCTTTATTTTCAATTGATAATTTTGATAATTTATTCATTTTAGCTCATTAGTTAATTAATCACAAACCCCACATTTTCGGGAAAATTGAAATTAGGAAATTAGTTGTTAGTTCTCTTGGGATCCACCTAGTTCCATAATTGTTACAAGAGTTTAGTAAATCTGAATTAATTTTAATGGCTTCAACAATTAATCAAAGTTTTCACGTTATTGCCCAGGAGCTATTTTAGTTTCTTAGTTTTCTTGGGTTATTTTATAGTTTATTTCTAATCTTTTATCTTATATGACTCATTTTTCTCTGAAAGGTAAATTGCAATATAATCTTGGAATTAAGAAGACAATGAATCATGTAAGAAAAAATACTAAGTAAGGAAAAGATCATTCGCCTCTAGAAGCAAAAGTTGAGATAGAGTTAACGATTGGTAAAGATTCTGACCTTATGGAATGAGACAAAAAGTTGTTTTTGGATAAGTTCTCTCCTACATCATAAGTAACAAATATCAAAAGGATATATGTTTGATAAGACAATTTATATAATAATTAATGTATGAATATTGGGAGAGATTTAAGGAATTATGTGCTAGTTTGTCACATTATTAAATTTCTGATCAACTATTGATTCGGTACTTTTATGAAGGGTTGTTGCCAATGGATAGGAGTATTAGATGTAGTTAGTGCAGGAGTCTTAATAAACACTATAGGTCAATTGTAATTAGCATGAGTATGTGGAATATACTCATTCCTTGAGCATCCTATGAATATGTGCTCTATATTGCAAAAAGACTCTATTCAATAAGCCAGTGTAATAGGGGGATTTCCTAGTCAACCTCAATGGAAGTATTTCCTTTATTCTAACTACTATAATGCAGAATGGATGGATCATAAAAATTATAACTATGGAAGTTAAGAAGGGAAACAATACCAAAAACCTTAAAATTTCAATAGAAAACCTCAAGTACCTACTTATGCTCAATCTCAATATTCAAATTCAAGTATGTCTTTAGATGAGTTGTTAATGAATTTGCTACTAATATTAAACAATTTCAATAGGAAACACGAGCAAGTCTTCACAATTTAGTAAATTGGAAGAGTAGTATCAAGAAAATGAACTTTATAAATGGTGTTGAATCCTAAGGAGAATGTAAGAGCAATGACATTGAGAAATGGGAAGGAAATTCAATATGAATCTTCCTTACCAATGGAGGTAGAAAAGCATGAGGAAGGAAAGAAGAAAGATGAACCTCTAACTTAAGAATCAATAAAGGTAAAAGTTGATTTATCTTTATCGATATCTACTAATGTATGTATACCTCCTTTCCATTACAGATTAGCTAAATCCAAAGGAGAGCAATACGAAAAAGAGATCTTAAAAACCTTAAAAAAGTTATAAATTAATATACCACTTTTAGAAGCCATCAAGAAAACTCCAAAATATGAAAAGTTTTTGAAAGAACTATGCACAAATAAAAGGAAGTTGAGGGGAAAAGAGAGGATAATATTGGGTAAGAATGTATCAGCTATGATGAATAGGAAATCAACAGAAAAATGCAAAGTTCCTAGTATATGTACACTTCCTTATGTCATTGGTGATAAGAAAATTGAACGTGCCATGCTAGACTTAGTTTTATAAATTAATTGTCATGTCATACTTAATTTATCAAGTTTTAAATCTAAATTCTTTGTAAGAAACTAATATGATTATTCAACAAGCTAATCATTCTTATGTTCATCCTATTGGTATTTTTAGTGGACTTTTACATCTTAAAAATGGATGGTGATAGGGTTAAGCATTTGTCTTTTATTTTATTAAAAGGTAGTTTATAAAGAAGACTAAGGTAAAAATTGATGTAGAAGAGTATACTCTTTCCATTGAGTTTGATGAATAAATAATAAAGTTTAATATTTTTTAGGTAATAAAGTACCCTAATGTTTTCAGTCTATTTATCATATAGATATTACGGATTCAAGTATGCATGATATTTTTAAAGAATAAAGTTTTTATGATCAGTTGAAGTTTGATGTTAAACTAGAAGTAATCAAACAAGTTGATAAAACTTGTGAAGTTGTAGAATCATCATCAGTAATGTTAATAGATTCAAAAAATTTAAAAGATGAAATTTCTATAACTCTTTTGAGGATAGAGTTGAAGGCCTTACCTAATTACCTAAATTATGTCTATTTGGGTGAAGGAGAGTCACTACTTGTGATCATCTAAAAAAGGTTAACTACTATACTAGAAAAAAGACAAGTAGCACTTCTTAAGGAATACAAAACTAAACTTAGTTGGAATTTAGCAGATATAAAATGCACTAGCTTAGCAATTTCATGCATAGGATTCTTTTCGAATAAAATGTTAAGCCAATGAGGGAACCCTAAAGAAGACTTAATCTAATAATGAAAGATGAGGTAAGGAAAGAGATTTTGGAACTTTTTGATGTAGGTACAATTTATCTAATCTCAGATAGTGAATGGTTGAGCCTAATACATGTTATGTCAAAGAAAAATGGGATGATAGTGATAAAAATTAGGATGATGAGTTCATGCCAATAAGGGAACATAATGGGTGGTGAATGTGCATAAACTTTAGGAAGCTTAACTTGGTCTCTAAAAAATATCATTTCTTATTACCCTTTGTAGGTTAAATGTTAGAAAGACTTATAAGTAAATCATGTTTTTCCTTTTTGGATGGTTTTTTAGGTTACTACCACATAGTAATTACTAAGAAGATCGTGAAAATAGTACCTTTATATACCCTTTTGGAATGTATTCCTTCAAGTGAATGCCTTTCAGTCTTTATAATTCTCTAGGTACATTTCAAAGTTGTATGATGAGTATATTTCTAAGTATATTGAGAATTGCATTGAAGTATTCAGTAATGATTTCACAGTTTATGGACATTCATTTGATGATTTCTTAAATCATTTATCTAAGGCTCTCAAAAAATGCATTGAAAAGAATTTAGTGTTGAATTATGAAAAAATTCATTTTATGGTTAACCAAGGCATCGTTTTGGGATATGTGATTTCATCGAGGGGCATAGAAGTTGACAAAGTAAAAGTATATTTAATTATTAACTTACCTTATCCTAAAAATGTTAGGGAATATCTATCTTTTCTTATACATGTAGGATTTTATCACGAGATTAATAAGGATTTTTCTGAGACTGTGATAAATTTATCAAATTTACTGCAAAAAGATGTCTCATTTGAATTTAGAAAGGAATGCAAATAAGCTTTTGATAAGCTATAAGGAATTGTTGATAAGTGAATCTATTATTTAACCACCAAATTGGTATCTACGATTTGAGATCTTATGTAATACTAGCAGTTATAAAATGGGAGTTATTTTAGGCCAAAGGATTGAAAAACAAATTCATATTATCTATTATACTTTAAAAAACATTGGATGTTGCACATTTTGATTATTATACAATTGAGAAGGATGTTTTAGCAATTATTTTTACTTTAGATAAATTTAGATCTTATTTACTTGGCTCTAAAGTTATTCTATATTTTGACTATGCAACACTAAAAAACCTTTTGGCAAATAAAGAGTCATATCAAGGTTGATATAGTTAATTTTGCTACTTCAAGAGTTTGAATTGATAACAAGGGATAGAAAAGGAGTAAAAAAATCCAATAGTAGACCATATAAGTAGATTGGTAAGGTATGAAGATATTTTACCTATTTCTGAAACTTTTCCTAATGATAAATTGATCTAAATGAAATTTATGGTTCCATGTTAAGCAGACCTTATTAATTATTTAGTGATTAGAACTTTGCCTAATTACATTGATGAGTTTAGGAAGGAAAAATGAGTAAAATATCATATTTGGGATGAACCACAAATGTGAAAGTTCTACTCCTATCAAATTATTAAGCATTGTGTGCCAGAGGAAGAACATCATTATGTCTTAACTTTTATCACAATTATGTATGCAGTGGTCTGTTTCGTCTTAAATAAATTGCTAGAAAATTTTTAAATAGTGGTTTGCATTGGGAGACTTTGTTTATAAAAGTTTATGTGTTTTGTAAAAGTTGTAATAGATGTCAAAACATACGTACGTTTTCTCGTAGAAATGAAAGGCCTCCAACCAAATTCTTATAATTGACATATTTAATATATGTGGTATTGATTTTATGGGCCCTTTGTGATTTTTCTTACATTTTTTCAGCAATTGATTATGTTTTGAAGTGGTGGTAGCAAAAGCCAATAAGATTGATGATTTTGTAGTTGTTATAGGATTTATAAAGTCTTATATTTTCAATACATTTAGAGTTCTACAATATATTATTAGTGATTAAAGAAGCCATTTTTGTAACAAAGCACTAGCAACTTTGTTTAAAAATTATAGAGTGTATCATCAAGTAGCTACGGCGTACCATCCACAAAATAATGGATAAGTAAAAGTATCAAACAAATAAGTAAAGTCTATTTTGAAAAAGAGGGTAAATATTGGATGAAAGGAATAAAGTTTATGAATAGACGATGCTCTTTAAATGTATCATACAACTTATAGAACACCAATAGGAATGTCTCCTTATTGATTGGTTTCTAGTAAAACTTGCCATTTACTAGTGGAGGTTGAATATAAAGCTTATGGGGTGGAACATTGCAATAAAGAATTGGCAAAAGATAGGGAGGCAAGGAAATTACAATTGCAAGAGTTAGAGGAACTAAATTTGGATGCTTACAAGAGTGCAAGAATTTATAATATGATCTTGAGAAATCAATTTGAGGTGGGATAGAAGTGTTATTATATACCTCTTGACTAAAGCTTATGTCAGGTAAGTTACCTTTTAGATGGCTTTGTCCTTTTATTATCCTAATGGATTTCCTTATGCTACAATGGAGGTAAAAGGTCTAGATTTTGGGAAGACTTTACGAACATAGATAGAAACCATTTTATGAGGAGATGACAGTTTTAAGGGTGGCGGATATGGATTTGGCATTTCCTCAGTACGTAGAAGTTTGAGAAGAAAAAAGCTCTATCGAGCATAACGAATTTAAATAATTTCTCTTTTTAGGAGACAATCTAAAACATGATAATTTTTATTAGTTTTGTTTTTGTTATATAAAGTTTTCATTTTTTTTCTTTGAGTAGTACTTTACTCATTTAAGGGAAAATTGGGTCTTAAATTCTAGAATACTTAAATTCATAAAGGAAGCTCGTGCCTTATCTAATTTACCTATTAGGATAAAAAACCCAAAATTTTAGATTACTAAAATTTATAAGGCGTGATCACGCGTTATATAACTCAGGTTAATATAACAGTCATCTTAAATTCTTGAATACTAAAATTTATAAGGCGAGATTGCATCTTATGTGATTTAGCTTTCTTGAGTGAAACCCCTTATTTCCAAAATAATAACATTCATAAGGTGTGATCACAACTTATATATGTTAGTAATATGTTCTATATTTTAGAAAATGATGATTTTTTAAAAAATAAAGAAAACTTTAGTTTAAAATATTAATTAAAATAATAAAAAATAATAAAAAGAGATATAAATTAAAAATGATGATATAAATAAAATTTTAAAAAATGATAATTAAAAATAAAAAATTCAAAGGATAACCCTAGCATCCCAACCACCCTCCCAACACCTACCAATGTATATCACCAGCCATACAACACACAGACTAAGCAATCCAGCTTTCCACTAGTATTTTACTAACGTCTTTTTTATTTTATAGTTTTCTTTTACTTATTTTTATTAAATAATTTTAATTCCTTTCATTTTAAATTTGATTTTAGTTATTACCAAGTTGTTCAAGTTATTTTTAGGATTAATTTTTTTGTTTATAATTTTCATAATTATGGGACATTAAAAATATTAATTAGAGAATGAAAAAAGGCAAGCCTAAAGTGAATCCAACTTCACAAAATCAATATAAAATTGGACCTACGATAGGTACCCATAGGAAGCATGCTCAGATAACTAAAAATACATTATCTTGCCACCAGTTAAGTTGGACCTTTGTGAGTATCTCACTTTCATCTTTAACGAAAGAAAACAAAGATATTTTGCTCTCAAAACCTGACATATTAATTTTAGTAAGTATGTGCATTATCCTTCCTTAGAAGAATTATACATCAAAGAAAATTTTGACGATTTGATTACTTATATGAGGAGACATTTTGTATTAATCCGTTGTCAGATATTTAGTGATAAACTGGATAATTTCTCTCTACATAGTCCCAATGTGGTACAATACAAATTGATGGGTGTCAAATTTAAATAGAGCATCACTGAATTTAATTTTGTTTGGGGTTGATAAATGAGGAATATTCTTATATGACCCAATACAAAGAAACTATTATAGACTATAGTGATTTTGATTCTTATAGAGTATGGAAATAAATTTCTTCTAAACAGTTGGCTTATCATCCAAGTAAATATAAGGGAAATGATCTTAATGAACTTGAATGGATTTATATGCACCATTTCTTGGCTTTTAATTATTTAGGAAGGAAGGCCCAGAATTATAGTTGTACTAAATTTGAGTTGGTGTATGTTACATAAAATATACGTCAATTTGGGTGCTTGGTTGGCTAGGCAGTTTAACACTCTTATCTCTTCTAACAAGAACTTATGTCTTGGTTCCTTTATTATCGACCTGGCTATTAATATCAATTTGTTTGGTAAAACTGATATTGATATGCATATAGCTTATGAGATGGAACCATTGGATAAGGCTTGTTTAAGCAGAATGAGGTTACTCGAGCAACAAAATCCCCCACGATAAGGTTCATCATCAAATCAACAATAAGGTTTTGATGTTCCAGAACCTCCATATCTTCTGGTTCCAGCAATCTAACATGTGCATCACCTTCGACTGGAGAGGTTGGAACGTAAAATCTATAAACTGGAGAAGAATTTAGATATTTTACTACAATTTATAAGGGTGATAACTCTATGTCCACCAACACCATAGCACATCTAATTTCATATGCTCACAACTCAGGGGAGTCTTCTACTCTGTGCTTTGTTTTATTTTTTGTGGAATGTTAGCATCTTGTGCATACAATAGGGATAATGTATGGTTTAGGTGTATGGGAGAGGAAAAGTATATTCTATGATGAGCTTTGAGATTTATGCTTAGATTCAGTAATACTATAATTCATATGATGATTATTTCTCGTGGTAGCCTTAAAATTTTATTATTGTTGTTTAGAATTAATCACTAAGCTAGGGTACATTTTTGGTTTGAGTTTTAATGTATGAGAGGCAAGCATATTCAATTTTTTTCATTAAATTACTTCAAGTATCTCATTGGTTTTGTTCAACGAAAATGCATAAGACTTTTTGCATTTGGACACTTATATTAGCTTTTTAGCCTAATAACAATTCATCATACTTGTGCTCATATATTTTTCTTTTTGGTGTGTTATCAAACGTAGCTTGTTTATGCTAGAAATTGCTCTACAAATTATTTCAAGACTATAATTTTTTATGAATTTATGTATAGAATGATAAGAGCACTTAGGTATAACTCTTTTTTACTAGACAAACATAACTTGATTTTTATCCCTAGAAAACCAATTTAAGCTTAACCTTTCTTTTTTTTAAATACTAATCTTGTTACAAGTCACTTTTGCTCTTCTTTCTGTTGACGTCCTTAATAATTTTAAGCTCTTAAATTAATGGAATTATATCAAGCATATTTACATAGGATTTTGACTATTTTCATGAAAAGTAAATTGGTTGATTCAAGTTGCATTGTTTTAATTTTTTAGTTTTTAGAATGGGAAGGAGTATATAAAAAAAGATATATGATCTTTAATGTTCTTGTTAAAAAATAAAAATAAAGTAAAAGATAAAAAAGAGAAGAAAAGAAGAAAGAAGAAAAGGAAAAGAAAAAAATGATGAGGTGATTGAAAAGGATGCTATTTAAACAAGTGAGATTTGGACTGACTTAAGTTGAAACTTGTGTGCATAATTCTGTATTATTTTCTTCAATTTATTTAAACTAAAACTTCCTTTTTTTTCATATCTTACCTAAGTCACGTTATAACTTTTATCAAGGATTATTCATTAAGTTCTTTTTTGTTAGTGGTGGAGATATGATTTATGAGTAAGTTTATAGAAATAAATCGCTATAGTTTGACTTTAGAGCTTAATGAACCCTAAACACTTTAAATGTATAAAGACAAATCCATGAGAGGATGTCAAATCTTGTTTCAATTATTTTGATGGAATTGATTAAATACCACATTTTTCACTTTAAAATGTGTCATATGAGTGTTTGTTCTTTTAATTATTATTTTATTTTAAACCTTTAATATGTAGTAGCTTTTGGGATATTTCTAGATAACATGAAAGAAGATAAGAGGCTATTATGAGGATGATTAATATATTGAATTAATGTATAGTTAAGGACAAGCATGATTCTAGTGTGGGATAATTTGATAAGATGTTATTTGGTTATGATAATTAAATCTATCTTCTGTGTTTTGGCTTAATTTTGGTCCTTAAATGGAGAAATCAATATTTATTTTGTTTTCGAAGATGACAAGTAGAGATTGAATCCAATTAGAGCGTTATTTTTCAAAATCACGAATTTTGGAAAAAGTGGAAAGGTTATTGTAGTAGATAAGGCAAGATCACCTTATTCACTCCAAAAGTTTGAATCCAATTAGAAAACCTATTTCCATCCCTATTATATAGGGACATGAATTTTTTTAAATAGGAATCTTTATATAAGGACATGTATTTGTTTAAATAGGAATCCTTGCATGATAGAGGGAAGCTAGTCTTTGGGTAGGAAAAGGAGATGAAAAACGTTCTTCACTTTTCCATATCAACTTATTTTTGTTTCTTTGTAATTTTCTATTAATCTGTCATCTTTTCTTCAATTTTTGGTATTGGAACTTACTTATGAGTGGCTAATTTTGAATATTCAGATTAAATTAGATTCAAAACTCTAGTTGTAACTTTGGGAAGTTTTGTTCTAAGCCTAAATTTTTATTTCAATTTAAATATTTCTTGTTTTATGTTATTTGATTTTATGAGTAATCAACATTGATTAATCAGACAAATTAATTTGATGATTACTCTATGGCTATCTATAACTTTAATAATTCGAAATTGTCATGAAGGATTGATATAAGTAGCAAATAGGTTATTTATAAAGTTACATATTTGACTTATGAGAAATAAGAAAGCTAAATTAAATAGTTATAGATATTCAATTATTTAATTTAGGGTTTAGTATTTTTTAGTAAGTTTATTGATATAATTTAATTGATATGTAATGTTATCATATTTAACCAATTGATGGTAAGTTTTTGTTTGAATGCTGGGTTTGAACCAACTAATTTAGGAATTTTTAAGATTTGTTATGACTTTTCTAATATGTTTTGACTAACTACTTGAATTGTAAAATTATTCTTTTTAAAACAATGATCAATTTTTAATTAGATGACATATTTCCCTTGAATTAGAGTTATTAAAATTTGAATTTCTTGATTCAGCTAAAATTTGAATTTCTCAATCTTTATTTTCAGATGAATATTTTGATTCTTTGTTAATTTTAGTTCATTAGTTAATTAATCACAAACTTCCACTTTATTTACATTGGTTTATGCCTTACAGCTAATCGCTTTGGTTGAAGTTTAATGACAAATTATTTAAAGGCATTTTTATCTTTTACATGTTTAGATGTATATGATAAAGTCCATAGAATAATTGTACATTGCAAATGAAATTATAATGAGATTATAATTATGAGGTTCATATTGCATTTATGTATTATTTATAAATGCTCCTAATCATTTTTCTATTAAGATTAGACATTAACAGAATGTAAAAAGGCTAGCATACATTGTGTTTTTCCTTGTGAAGGAAGTAGTCGATCTCATAGGCTAAAGTATAAAGATACTTCAGCAAACGTGTAGATGCTTGTTAGAGAATAAGTTCATTGAATAGACCCGATATGAGAAATCCATTTGGAACATTACTTATATGTCTATGGAATTCTCATTGTGATGATTGTATAAGTGATCATTTGACTTGAGGTTATCAAAGTTATCTTGTATGGGGATCGCTATGTTTTGATACTACTTATGATCTACTTAATCATGGGTTGTTTAATCAATAGACATTGGATGTAGCATGAGCTATACGAAGGTAGTTAAGTGATCAAGATAAGATTCATCACCCTAAATTAATTAGAGAGAATGTTTCATTGTTCTCAATTAGTATTAATTCAGGAAATCCTTGGCCAAGGTCAAATGATGCTTTGTAAATAGTTTACAATTGTCATTAATTGAATCGATAGCTAATGGCAGAGAACTAATATGATTAGACTCAAAAATAGAGTAGACATTAATTTCATGCTCTATGTCTAATCGGAATATTGTATGATGAAAGGATTGAATTATACAAAAAATTATGCACGGAAAGGTTATTCAAAACTAATTTGACATTCCTAAATATTTGGGTGGTCAAGATGCGTTGCTAGACGCTAATATTGATCTATGATTAGCAATTGCTTAATTAGAGAATTGAAGATAAATTAAAAGGATTTTTAATTTATGTAATTCTACTTATGAATTAGAATTAGAATTTATAATCATTGTCAACATATTTGGGAAGATAATGGGTCTCACATATAGAATGGGTTGAAGAGAGCAAAGTTAATTTAATCAAGTTAGACTTAATTGTAAAGTTTGAGAAACTTTATGATTAAATATGAGATATTTAATAAATAAGGATCAATATGAGATATTG
>JANZXR010000170.1:8664134-8674352 GCA_027575705.1 Erythroxylum echinodendron | reverse complement strand
GCATGTAGCTATCAATTAAGAACATAAAAAGATACAATTCTTACCTATTTAAGCTCTCACTTCTTCAATCTACAAAATTTTCACCAATTCTCTAACTCTTCCCTACCATATACGTCCCTTTCATCATCTTGATGGGGTGAGGGTTTGGTTAGGATGTATGGTGAATCAAAGAAGAGACAACAAGGCCGGTGTTGACCATTCCATCAGGGACAGCAGGTTATGTAGTGTATAGCGACGCATCGCATCAGGGATTGGGGTGTGTTCTAATGCAGCATGGCAGAGTGAGTTATATTTTAAAAAAATTACTATGGTTTATAATTACTGCTTTATTATTCAGATTGATGTGATGCCATGTGGAGTAATTGTAGTGATTGTACGTAGCGCTCCTTTATCATAGGACATGTACCAGAATGACCTGCGAGCGTCCCGGTGTGTACCCTATGATAAGGGGGTGTTACACATGTCATCAAAGGATTACCATTTGGCAACGATTTTTTTGAATCTTCGTCAAAAAAAACGTAGCCAAAGGTCCTTTTGTTGTAGTAACATACTCCAGGTGTCAGTAGGATTTCTACTAGTTGTTATTGTTAAATTTTAAATTCTTTTGTAAATTAAAAAATATTTAACTCAAAAGATGTAATTTTATAAGCAATTTCCTCATTCTAAATAAACTTCACGGTTAGTTAAGCTAGTGTATAGTGTACGTTAGTCCTACTTATTGTAGGGATGCAAAATATTTGATTTCCTTAGGAGATAAATTTTGATTAACAATTAAGATAAATGTTACTTCTATATTATCAATTAATATTTTATAATTGCTTCGCACTTAATATTTAATAAACAATCATTTTATTAGTATGTCATAGAGACATGCTCAATAATTGAGCCTATATATATTAGTTTTGATATTATTTCGAACCTAATAATACCAGAATTACAATTCAAGATAATTTTATATCACTAGTCAATTGATACTATAATACGTAATTTTTTATATCACTAACTAAATTCATAAAGTTCTTTGAAAACAAAGTCAAACTATCGAAAATATCTTTTAGGGTATTGCATATCAAAAGGTGTCTTGTTATAATTATCACTAATATGTTTTTATTCTAGTATAGTTGTTATTAATATGTCATTTTGATGGAATTGTAACAGATATGAACTAATAGCGACATCTTAAGTGGATAAAAAATTTACAACTAGTTTTATGACATTAATTTTCTCTGCTACTAACTATTTGTATGTATTCGAGTACTCTATCCCTGATTCAATGTCATTTACTTAAGCAAAGGGCTACATCATACTATTAACTACTGATAAAAGGGAAAGGTCTATTAGCTTAAGGCTTTCTAAATTAATGATTTTGATGATAACAATCATTAACATTTAGTTACAAAATTTAACTTTATTTGGATTTATTAAAAAAGATAAAGATGTTAAAAGGATAATGTCTTTTATTTATCTATTTAAAATAAAAGGATAAATGCTTCTTTTGTAGGATTGTTTTAATAAACTTACTTCATTATTTAGAAACGGTCCCACTAAATCTGGAATGGATAAGCTCTCATCATTTCTGTATAAGCGAAGGATCTTGCTATTTACTTTATTCAATTATCGGCTCTAAGATACAATCAAATATTTATTCAAACGTCTGGACTTTTAAAGATACTGCTAAAGATGATATCAAAGATATTTTTTAAAGAGATTCATGGTAGATTTCAATTAGTTAAATAATTAAGCAAAGGCTAGTTAAAGAGAACGCCTATTTAACGAAAAGCTACTACATTCACAAAGCATGCAAGATTTCCTAAAATTCATCAGTAGCTTCAATATTCTTGAAAGTCATATCCGTAATAAACACTCTGTGGCTTAGAAAGGGAAAATACTCCATTGAGAGAGATTGTTATTTTTCAAAGTTCACATTGAGCAAATTCTATTTTTATTTGTTAAGAGCTTGTAGAGGCTAGCTAACTACTATTAATATGGAAGGTTGAAGAATCTTGAAAAATATGTACTCGCGAGCTTGAAGAGACTCGTCAAATCACTACTTAGAGATAATACTTAAGTTGGATACTTGGGCATTAGATGTAGGCATCGTTATAAGCCGAACCAATATAAATTGCTTGTGTCGTTCTTTCTTTTTCCTTAACTTTTATATTTTTGTATTTTAGTTACTGTTATTTTGATTTGTAGAAGGTTTCTTTCGTTTTAAAGATTGACAGGCTTCTTTCATTTTATTATGTTCCTTCTATTTTTTAAACTTTAATTGGTTCCTATCGTTTTAATAGGCCCTTATGATTTATAAAAATTGAAAATAACTTGAAAAAATTTTCAAGTCACACACAATTCACCCCCCTCTTGTATGTGTTTGCTTTATCATTTGTTATCAGAGACTTGGTTTCACGTTTGTGGTGTTTTACAACATGTGATAGATCATGGCAAATAATATGAGAAGTCTTGAAGGCAGTCTATTGTAAGTCCTCCAATGGAAACAATTATTCATATTAAAAGGAAAGAATGACAATTTATCTTCATTTTGTGGACATTAAAGTCTGGAAAGCTATCAAAATGAGGGATATAGTTCCTACTACTGATAACATAGAATTATGGACTGATGCTAATAGAAGAAATGCATAATTGAATGATAAAGCCAGACAACATCTAAATTGTGCACTCTATCTGGAAGAGTATGAAATGATTTCATACTATTCTACAACAAAAGAAATGTGGGACAAACTTCATGTTACCTTTGAAGGAACAAATGAGGTAAATAAACATAGGATAAGTCTTTTAGTACATTAGTATGAAAATATTTGCATGAAATAAGGAGATCATAGATGAATTCTTTAGATGATTCAACAACATCATCATAGCTTTGAAGAACTTAGGAGATATATATCCTAATGATGAGTTTCTAACAAAATTCTTGAGGTCATGGCCAAAGGATTGGAGACCCAAAGTGCCTGCTCTAAAAACTGCAAAGGATCTAGACACTATCTCATTCGACTGGCTAAGAGGAAATTTGATGATTCACGATACAGAACTTAAATAAGATGAAGGATCCTCCTATAGAGTAGGAATAGATCTAAAAGCAATTGATGAATCAATTTTATCAAATGGTGATGAAAGCAACACTTAGTTATAAATAGATGGAGATGGTGAATTCAATTTTAAGGTCAGAAAGTATGCACGCTTCTACAAAAAGAAACTAAAAAAGAAAAGAGAAGGAAGTAAAAAAAAACTGCAAACAATAGGTTCTTGTTAAAAGGCAACAACAACAGTAGCAATACATAAAATAATTAAATCATATGCTATCAATGTAAAAATCCTAGACATACTAGATCAGAATGTCTCCTTCTTCAAAAAGAAAAAACAGAGAATAGAAAAGTCAAAAAGCAATATACAATTGTAGCTTGGTCTGATGAAGATTTTGAAAACTTTAATGAAGAAGAATCTAAAAAAGTAAGCAATGTCTACCTTATGATTGATTCAGGTGAACACGAGATATGCTTCAGAACATACATTTATAAAAGAAAATCAATGGATAATTGACAGTGGTTGTTTAAGATATATGATAGGTGAAATATCATATTGCAGCGACGGAGGTAATGTTGACTTTGTTGATAAAAACAAGGCAAAGGTCATAATAATTGGTAAAATTGGTTCTTCTAATTCTACTTTTATCGATAATGTTCTTTATGTTGATGGTTTGAAACATAACCTAATGAGTGAAAGTCAATTATGTGATAAGAGATATAGTCACTTTCTATGCATCTCATTGTGAAATAATTGATAATAATGATAACCTTGTGTTTGTTGCAATTATATCAAATGGATGTCAAAAGTGTTTTTCTAAATGGATATATTAATGAGGAAGTCTTTGTTAAGCAACTTCATATTATGTGATGAAGTTGACAAAAGTACTGTATGGTCTAAAGCAGGCTCCTCGAGCATGATATGACAGGTTAGGTATCTTCTTGCTTGAGAATAACTTTGAAAGAGGAAAGATAGTTAAAACTCTACTTATTAAAAGGAATAAAAATGATTTACTTATTGTTTAAATATATGTTAATGACATAATATTTAGTGCTACTAATCCATCTTTCTATAAAGATTTCTCAACTTTAATGAAAGGGGAGTTTGAAATGAGTATGAAGGGAGAGTTATGTTTCTTTCTTGGATTGCAAATTAAGCAAACAAAAAATGAAGTCTTCATTAGTCAAGACAAGTATACAAAGGAAGTTATCAAGAAATGTCATTTTGAAAATGCAAAACCGATGGGAACTCCAATGTATGATGGAACTAAGTTGGATAAGGACAAAGCTAGCAAAGCTATTGATAAGACAAAATATAGAGGAATGATTGTTTAACTTCTATATTTCACAAGTTTAAGAGTTGATATTATGCTTAGCATATATCTTTGTGCTCGATTTCAGTCAAACCCTACCATCAACCAGTCAAGAGGATCTTTCGTTATCTCCTTAGAACTATGGATTTTTGTTTATGGTATCCAAAAAATGACTCCTTTGACTTAGTTAGCTATCGTGATGTAGATTATGCAGGTGATAAGGTTGATAGGAAAATCACAAGTGGCTACTGTCAATTTCTTGGAGGAAGTTTAGTTTCTTGGTCCTGCAAGAAACAAAATTACACAGCACTCTCTATAACTGAAGTTGAATATATAATAGCAACTAGCTATTTTGCACAAATCTTATAGATGAAACATCAGCTTCAGGATCTTTCTTTAAACTTTAATTATATTCGTATATTATGTGACAGTACAAGTGCAATTAACTTATCCAAAAGTCATGTGCATCATTCTAGGACTAAGCATATAAAAGTTAAACATCATTTTCTTAAAGATCATGTCTTAAAAGGGACTATTGAACTATTACATGTTAATACTGAAAATCAAGTATCTGATACTTTCACTAAGCCACTTTCAGAAGATAATTTTTTTTGTTAAGAAAAGAACTTGGTATGTGCATATTATCTGACATTTAAATCTATTCGAAGATGTTATGCTAGTCTCGTATGCAGATTTTAGTAGGCTTCTTCGAATAAGAAGGTCCCCTTATTAGGTACTACGGGTTACTTAAAAGGTTCCTATGGTTCAAATGGGGTATTTAGAAAGCCTTTATCAGTTAAAAAGGGAAAAGCAGTTTTTATGCTGAAAATCTTGATCACTAAACAATGTCGTTTTAGTCTATGAAAACACGCATGCTATTCTAAAAGCTTTTTGTACGTTACTGATAAAAGATACAAAAGAGATTATATCTTTAAGAATGTGTATAAACCTCCATCTCCACACAAAACCATCTCCTAGAAATCGCCTCTTAGAAACCATTTCCTAAAAATCATTTGGTTTATCTTAAGACAGTTCCTTTTCTTATCTTCAACACTCATTGTAGCTGACTTTCTTCTCTCTTCAGTAAATCTTAGGATCCTTTATTTTTTGATAATGGCACAAACAAAGTCCAAGGGCCAAAAGAAATCTTTGATATGTACTACTAGCTATGATGAAACTCTCCGCCATGAATAAGAGTATGAAATTATTATTTTTGAACCTTCTTTTCTGTCACCAATAATTAGATTGCTAAACACTTATGTTGAACCTATTTGTGTCACTTCTATAAAAAATCCTCGAGTTTTATAAGCATCCATTTAGGAAACTTTATATGAGAGAAAGAAAAAGATTTTGGCTTTGTTATCTCTTCTTGAAGAATTAGGTTCTGATTCATCCACAGGATAAAATGAATCAACTATTAAGAAACAATATGTTTCTGACTCTGGTGAAGAAAGTTTTGATGACTTAAACCCTAGCTTATTATAAAAAGAAAAAGAAGCAGAAGAATAAAAAGAAAAAGAAGAATATGAATCTTCAAGTGAAGAAGAATATACTCTTGTGAGAAGAGTTTCTAGTAAAGGGGAGTTAATGAAGAAGGTACGATTTCATTCTTCTTTGGTTTCAAGATCTCCATCACCTTCTCCTTCACTACCCACTCTCACTGTACCTACTCTTAACCCTAATATCTCTGCATCTCCACCATTGACTACTCCTTGACTTGTTTCCATGGGTGAAAAATTGCCTAAAGAATGTTGGATCATCATTAATGATGATTCGGATGAAGAGCTTGTTCGATTGCTAAGAAGTCTAAAAACCAGAGGAAGTCTCCTAAAGCACGCTGAGAAAATGCCTGAAAAAGAAAAGACCCCTGATGTTGAACTGAGGGAAGAAGAAACATCTCAGAAAAGAAACAGAAAAAATAAGAAAAGGAAAGGCGCCTATGATTGAAGAGCTTGTAGAGGATCCTATTGTTCGAGATGAATCAATTTTGAAGAAACTTTGTTTGAAGAAATTCCCAAAACCAAACGATCAAAAAACAGGAAAGCCTTAATACAGAAGAAAGGAGAGCCTTTAGCATCGATCAAGATTTTTCAATTAATGGAAGCTGAAGCAAGATACAAAAGGTGCTACAAGAAGAGAAAGGTGGCTACTGGATGCATTTTACCTGTACTCATGTTCGATGAAATTGGTATGCCCATTTCACCCTTATTTTCTTATTAGTAAATTTTTTTTAAAATTAGATTAGATAATGTGTGATGATTTAGTTATATCTTTTTATACCCATATGAGAAAAGATGTAGTTAATGGAAAATTGGCAATTGTTTCTTGGGTACATGAGTGTGAGATTCTTCTAATTGAGGAAAATGTGGGCAATTTGTTGGATATATAAAGCTCCTATAGGTAGAAATGATTTTCCTTGTCAAAAATGGGATATTACTGATATTGATCTGGGAGAAGCTGTTGACTTCATTTGCTTGCACACGGACAATACACAAAAAGGGAGACATTGATGTAGACAATTAGATCTAGTGTCGTGTGCCTTGCATCATTATCTGCCACTTCAATTTTTCCAAGAAGTAACTCAGTGGAAAGATGCAGTTTTATGGACACTTATATGGTCTACAACTTGTTAAAGGCAAAAAGATGAACCTCCTAGCCATGATTTTGAGATTTATGGTGGATAAAGGAAGTCATAAGAACACTACAGGAGGGTTGCCTTGTTGAATGTTCGTGACCAAATTTTTGCCTACTATGATGTATCTTTCGATGGTTTGGAATGGTCTACGCCTACTAAATTTCATTCTTCCACTCGTTATCAATTTGGATATAAGTTAAAGGACCATGTTTGGGTTAAAAGAATAGCAACTGTCTTAGGCCCTGCCCCAGTACAACAGCCTCCACCTCCAGCACAACAACCTCCTCCTGCAGCATAATAGCCTCCTCCAGAAATTAACAATTTGAATATTCAACAACAACTAAGGGAGATTAGACTAAATTAGGATCAAATGCACAAATATATTAAGGGCATAAAAAATCTTCTTCGTGTTCTTATTAAATCTCTTAAAGAATACTTTCGTTAAGACACATACATTTTTTTGCTAAAGGTTTTTCTGACACTGATATAACTATTTTTTGGTGCTTCTAGTTTATAAATATTTATGATATTTGTTTGTTACTAATGTTGCTTTTACATATTTTATGATACTCTGAATGCTTTAAAGTGGTTTATTGACTTTCTGCCCTTGTTTTTGATAATGACAAAGGTGGATAATACTGAGAGATATATTTTGATATTTTTTTGTGAAATTAGATGCCAATTAGAAGCTTGACGTAGTGGATTTTTAACTTCTCATTTGCACTTCAGTTCTCTACATGTAATTTTCAAATGATAGACTCCTACTATTTAGCACTAATAGAAGGCTCCTTCTCATCAAGATTATAGTAAGTTCTTATTTAAAAATTTCACCATTATTTAAATCTTTCACTGTTATTTAATTTTTTTAAATATATATTATTTCTTGTCATGATCAAAAAGGGGAGATTGTTAGCTCAAAGCTTTCTAAATTAATGATTTTGATGATAACAATCAATAATATTTAGTTACAAAATTTAAATTTATTTGGATTTATTCAAAAAGATTATTATGGTAAAAAGATTATATCTTTTAGTTATCTATTTAAAATAAAAGGATAAATGTTTCCTATTTTGCAGGAATTGTTTTAATAAATTTATTTGATTATTTAGATACGGTTCTACAAAATCTAGAATAGAGAAACTCCTATCATTTTTGTATAAGCAAAAAATCTTGCTATTTATTATATTCAACAGTCGAATCTAAGATACAGTCAAATATTTATTCAAATTTCTAGATTTTTGAAGATAATGCCAAGATGATATCAAAAAAAATTTTTATAGGGATTCAAGGCAGATTCAGTTAGATAAATAATTAAGCAAATTCTAGTTGAAGAGAATGCCTATTTAAAGAAGAGCACCTGCATTCACAAAGCACGCAAGATTCCCTGAAATTGATCAGTGGCATCAATATTCTTGCAATTCATATCTATAGCAAATACTTCATGCCTTAAAAAGGGGAAATACTTTGTTGAGAGAGACTATTACGTTTTGAAGCTTTTATTAAGCAAATTCTATTTTTATTTGTTGATAGCTTGTAGAGGCTACCTAAATACTACTAGTGTGGAAGGTTGAAGAACCTTGAAAAATATATACTTGTGAGCTTAGAGAGGCTCCTCAAATCACTAATTAGAGATTTATTAACAAAATACTTAAGTTGGATACTTAGAGACTGGACGTAGGCTTCGTTATAAATTGAACCAGTATAAATTGGTTGTGCTATTCTTTCTCTTTTCTTAACTTTTAAATTTCCACATTTTAGTTCCTGTTATTTTCATTTGCACAAGGTTACTTTCATTTTAAAGCTTGACAGGCTCCTTCTATTTTTTAAACTTTAACAGGTTTCTACTGTTTTAACAAGCTCCTATCGTTTATACGAATTGAAAGTAACTTGCAAAAATTTTTAGGTCACATATAATTCACCCCGCTCTTGCATATGTTTGCCTTATCAATGTCATGCTAACTGTGTCATTAGATTTAAAAAGTTTTACTATGGTTGGTTAAGACTTGAAATTGTCTAGCAACGCTGGCATCACTTTGCGCTCCAATGACTTAAACCTCCTTGTATTTGTAGTGATTCTACCTATGCAACTAGTACAATATCGACCACAAACCTCAAACTTGATCAACGATGGATAAATCGAAAAATCAATTCTTAAGGATGATCATTTTTGTTTAGAATTATCTTAGCATGTTTTTTCTCTCAACTCTTTCTCTCTCGTAGCATCAATTGTTTTCATGAAATCTTAGAGAAAGCTGACTCAGGTGGAAGGACTATGTATCTCCTTTTACTCTCAAATATATATTAAGGTTGATGAGCTTCGCAAAGATTATTATCTTCAAATCTTATTTGTTTATAGCAGTAAATATATTTCTTCCTAATGATTTGATTGTGATGAAAGAAATTAAAAAGTGCACATTCATTTCACTTAATTTTTTGAGTTGGATTTCAAATGTTTACCCTATATCCCTTAAAATGTTCATCACTAGCCCTAGATTTTGTGGTTAAAATGTAATATAAAACAGCCTCGAGAGCATCGAGATTTTGCAGTGGTATGTTTTCTTTGAAAAAAATCTTATTTACGAGATCCACATCTCAAGACTTTATATGTTAGATGCATAAGAATTTAATCAAGAAAATAAGAAAATATGAACAATACGGAGATGCATAAACATTAATCGTATAGAAAGTAAGCATGAGCAGTAGCAGCATCACCAACTTAGGCTACTAGCCTTTAAAAACATCATACCATATCTTAAATTTTACTGAAAGCCACAAGTGCTCATTTCGTACTGGTAAACAAACATATAATTCCATATGGGAAGGCAACAAACGCACACTAACATCCGAAGAAAGTATATACAAAATTCAAAACTTTTTTCAAATAGGGGAAAAATATTTAAAGTTTTTTGAATGAGGGAAAAATATTTAAAGTTTTTTTATGAGATCAAAACTTAAAATAATAATATTTTTATATGAATTTTTTTTGGAGACAGTGATATATAGACACACACACTCGCTCACAATAAATTACTTATTTTAAATTGGTATTGAATGGATGCCTATATTTTATATATAACTTTTGACCTTTTTTAACAATGTATAAATCAAAGTTCTTGATGAGATTGATAGCCAAATCCTGAA
Source organism: Erythroxylum echinodendron (assembly GCA_027575705.1). NCBI lineage: Eukaryota > Viridiplantae > Streptophyta > Magnoliopsida > Malpighiales > Erythroxylaceae > Erythroxylum > Erythroxylum echinodendron. Next base: position 8,664,225 of record JANZXR010000170.1, on the reverse strand, counting down.
ATTTTTTGGTGTTAGACCCCGATTCTCTCCATACTAGTAATGCATGTGATTAGATTTTGTTGAGGATTAATTTCGATTAATTTGATTTTGA
>JANZXR010000170.1:8652427-8664034 GCA_027575705.1 Erythroxylum echinodendron | reverse complement strand
CAAGCTTGGGTGTGCTGTTGTGTTCCTCTATAGATGTTTCGGCCTCCTCATGTACTTGACTTGTGATTTGGGCTTAAACAAAAGATTGCATTGCTTGTTTAAGCCTTGAAACTTGCTGCGTTGTAATTGGATCACTTGGCATGTGTAGCTTGTCAGGTTGATGAGTAAGGCATAGAACTCCATTGCAAAGGCTGGTTGTATCAATCTGCCTCCCTCTTTAACAGCCGGAGTGGTCCTTACACCTAGAGTGATACTAAAATCATCAACAAAGAAATGGAAAGTTACTTTAGTTGCGTATTTCCTTTAGAAACATCAATCATTCTCTCAGGTCCACCATTGGGCTAACATTAACTAGAAAAGGTTTGGACTAGAAAGTTTCGTTATTAGTGAAGTGGAGTTATTTGTCTTTAAATTTGTCTACGGGAAAAAATTCTAGAGATGGCCCTTAACATGTTCAAGAGAGACTGACGTTATTTCAAAATTGGAGACCTGGTCTCATTTTAGACGAAGCAAGCTTAAGAACAATCCCCCTCTAGGTGAATTTCCACAAGGTCCCATTGGAGTATTGGTATTCATAGGGATTGACTTCTATTATATGCGTGATACGTAAGCCTTTGAGTCTTGATGAGTACATTACTAATCTCAAAAGAATTTGGCCTGCACGTGTGTATTAAAATGGAACTTTGCACATCTCTCCCTAATTTCATCAAAATTGCCAATCTTGAAGAAAAAGGTAACCTAATAAAAGCCATAATACCGGTCATGTATGCAAAGAAACCATTATCTAAACCTAAATAAAGTGTGGATACTAAAGGTTAAAACAAATGTCATGAAGGTAGTGCACATATCACTGGGAATCAAGAAGAGGCAAAGCAAGATGATGCTACCTACACTATCTAATCAGTTGAAGAAATGGTTCATTCAGAGGGTATTGTTCAAAATATGGCTCCAATCACTAATATCCTTGTGGTTGAAGAGGATACAGTTAAACCAGGTGATAAGAATGAAAAACAAAAACACACCATAACCTAAACTCGGACAACACCTTCCTGATAGTGCCAACTTCAGGCATTAGTAGCCTTAAAGCTTCCTTGGAGAATAACCAAATGTTAATGTCATCTTAAGTCACTAAAAAAGCCGAGGACTTAATCGTAGGAGATGCTTTTTGCTTTAGCAAAATTCATTATTTGCCTCCTTATTTAATGATTGGAGCGGTCCTCGTGTATAGAAAGGTACTAAAATCATCAGCAAAGAAGTGGAAAGATACTCTAGTTTGGTATTTCCTTGAGAAATGCGAGACATTCTCTTAGGTCCACAATTAGGTTAACATTAACTGGAAAAGTTTTGGACTAGAAAGAGTCATAATTAGTGAAGCGAGTTATTTGTCTTTAAGGAAAAAAGCTAACAAATTTCTAGAGATTTGACCTTAGCATGTTCAGGGGAGACTGATGTTGTTACAAAAATGGAGACCCAGTATCACTTTAGAGAATGCAAGCTTATGAACAATCCCCATCTAGGTGAACTTTCACAAGGTCCTACTAGAGTATTGTCTTCATTAAGATTAAATTATATTGTACGTGAGATAGGCAAGCCTTGAGCCTTAGTAAGTACATTAATAATCTCAAGAGAATTCAATTTTCTTATGTTTATATTAAAGTGGAACTTGGCAAACTCTCTCTAATTCCAAAGGTAACCTATTAGAAGCCACAATACCAGTTTTGTATACAAAGAAGCCATTATCTAAGAGTCTAAATAAATTGTGGATACTAAACACCAAAATAAATGTGATGGAAGGTAGTGTAGATATCACTAGGAACCAGCAAAAGGCAAAGTAAGATGATACTACCTCCATTATCAACTCACTTGAAGAAATGGTTCGTTCAAAGAACATTATTCAAGATATGGCTCCAATCACTAATATCCCCATGGTAAAAGAAGCTATAGTTGAACTTGGTGATGAGCATGTAAAGAAAAATGTACCCCTGACCTATCATACTTAACCTAGATTGAAATTAAATATCCCCATATTAAGATCAATCTCATAAAAGAAGAATAAGAGTCATAGAAAGAGTCCTTTTAGGAGTTTAGAAGAGAATTTCTCATAAACAGTCCTCTCACCATCCCATTAATACACCAAACATCAGTAAAGCTAAAAATACTAGGCAAGTCAGAAAGAAAAAGCTAGTAACTCTTCTCTTTAATGAATTTTGTCATATGGAATGCTAAAGGCTTAAACAGCCTATATAAACTATACAGGTCCTTAAGGACTTCCTTATCCTTAAGAGACCTTATTTTATTGGTTTACTTGAAACCAAAATAAATGAAAATCATAAAAAAAAGAACCTTTAGTTTTCATAAAAATATTGGCCCATTCTAAGTAATTATAGAGAGCATCACAATGGTTGGATTTTGATATATTTTGATCCCTCTATTTTTCAACTTCAAATTTGGCTTTAATCAAGTTGTTTTATTCATTGTGATCTTAGAATTATCTAAACTTAGTCTCCTCTCCACATCACTATTATGTATTTGGAAAACCTTGAATTTCAAAAGAAGAAGCTTTGGTTTGACTTGAATGAATTCCTTGGATTTCAGAAGAGTCAAGTACACAATTTAATCTCCACTAATTTGGTGGAGATTTCAATTATATACTTGACTCTTATAAAATTTAGGTTATAACGTTAAGTTGAAACATAGAAGTGATCATCTTTTAAGGCTTACAAGAGATCTTAAATTATCTAACCTAAGTCAATTTGACAACATATTCACCTAAAATAATAAGTATTTAGGTGGATGGTTCATTTAAGAAAATTTAGACAAATGCTTAGTTAGCTCTGCATGGATTTCATTATATCCCTAAAGTTATACTGACTTCTGTAATCATCTTAGATTAGACTATACACCAATTGTTATCTAAGCTAAGTATTTAATATCAGTAGAATAAGTTGCTTTAGGTTTTTTTAAAAGCCACTTTAGGTTTTTTTAACTCACTTTTATCTCATAAATTTAATGAAGATATTTAAAATGGCTTTAAAGTGTATATGGTTGGATCCCAAGTCTTCATCCATACTCAAAATTTGAAAGCCATCAATTCAGAACTCATTATTCAAATCTAAGAGGAAGCAAGCAATCTATTAGATTAAGAGAAGTTGGATGCCTTTAACTCTCTTATGAGGTGTGAAGATTTATTTGCTTAGCCTCCTAGTGATCCTGGTATTAAAATTCAGGAGGCCTCTACTTTGAGAAAATGTAATGATACTCTAAATAACCTACGCTCCTAATTGAAACAAAAATAAAAAATCTTGTGGTTAAAAGAAGGTGATCGAAATTCAAGATTCTTTCATTATAAAAAGGTAAACTTATTAAGTATCAAGATGGACTTAAAGAGTTAGCTTATGAACATTACAGGAAATTTCTGGGTACAGTTATATGAGCACTTCTTATCGCTGATGTGTTACAGAATCACTTATAAGTGTCTTTCCTAATGAACGTTTAAATGATATAATTAAAGAGGTGACCATTATTGAAATCAATGATACATTATTTAGCTTCCACCTAGACAAAGCTTTTAGTCTAGATGGATTTGATTAAAAGCACACAGGGATACACAATTGATATGATAATCATGTTGGTAAATGAATTCTTCTTTAAAGGTAATATCCTTAATGAAATAAACAAGACTTATATTTTCCTTATTCCTAAGATAAAACACCTCCACAATAAATGATTACATATCAATAGTATGTTGCAATGTCATTTAGTAGATAATTTCCATGATTATGGCTAACATAACCTAGAGGATCTTCCTACAACTTATCAATTCTTCTCATAGAGCTTACATATAAGGAAGAAGCATTAAGGATAACATTATGTTGGCATAACAACTGTTTAAAAGTTATCATACCAAGAAGTCAATCAAAAGATATGCATTGAATATCGGTTTCACAAAAGCCTTTGATTCACTCAATAAGAATTTTTTGCTTTCCTCTTTGCAAATTATTGGCTTCCTAGATAAGCACATCAATTAGATCAGAAGGCGTATTACTTTCACTTTTTATTTATTATAATAAATGATGAAGAGGTGTTAGGAATTGTGATCCATTATCCTTACCTATTTTGCATCAACATTGACATCCTAACCAAGCTTAGCATCTCTAAAACTTTTGATTTCAAGTTCAAGTGTAGTAAGTTAGGTATCTTTAATCTCTTATTTGGTAAAAATTTAGCACTATTCTATGGCTTAAACCTTAAGTGCATTAACCTTATAATAAGTTCTTTGGATCTCTTTAAATCTATATTAAGTTTTTCCTTTAATCTTGGAAAGTGTGTGTGTTATCTATCCGTTAGTTCCATGCCTAATTTTGAGCAATTGATCACCTTTAAGGTCTTTACAATCTAGGTTTTTCCTTTAAAATATCTAAGAGTAATAATTAACATAAAAATAAATATATAAGTTGATTGTTATTCACTCATTAAATCAATCACCAAAACATTAAACAATTGGTGTAGCAAAACACTCTCATATAAGGGAACGCTCAAACTTGTCATATTATTCTTAGCCATATGCACCTGTCCTAGATTTCTCATCTAGCTATCCTAAATGAGATTGTGAAAATAATAGAAAATTTGGTCTGGAACTTTCTATAGAGTGGTTCTGAGGTAAAGGTAATGACTCTTAAAGTTAAATGGTTTGTGGCTTGCATACTTAAAACAAACAAAGGACTAGGCATCCAATCTACCAAATTCATGACCATAACATTTGTTATAAAGATGTTATGGAAGCTAAATGTTGATAAAGAGAACTAATAGGTGAAATGGATACATCAATATTTCTTAAAAGGAATAAATATATGGTATACTAAAGTTAATTCCATCTCATCCTAAACTTCGTACCAAATAGTACATACTAGGTCTACAATGCAAGCTCCCATCAAGCATAAGATAGAAAATGGTTAAGATACATCCTTCTCATTTGACAACTAACATGATAAGGGGCAACTCTACAAGGTGACAAAATTCCATACTAAATCCATAATTATAGTTTATACCTAGGTAAAATCCCTTATCCATGATAATCAATAGAGCTAGCCTGCTTATTTTACCAGGTTCTAAAGAGCTTATAGATCAAATGTCAAACTAACTATCTAATTCCTTAATCCTGGATAAATTTGCTAATTATATGATAATAAGGTGTGTTTCATAATTTCCACTTATAAGAAAATGCTTTAGGATCTCTATCCAAACAATCCATTTAGTGCAATTATATTATAGCCCTCTGTGAAAGGGAAAGTAGGCACTATGGACTCATTATTGTTTTATACAGAAAACAAGAAATATGAGCTTTGCTAAGATGTTGATGAAAACTTCAATCATTTGCTTTTTACTTACAACTAATCTTCAACACTCTAGTATTTAATTTTAGAACTAATCAATAAATAATATAGGCAGTTATAACTAGGACAACATCATCAATTGGGCCATAAATGTAAAATTCATCTACAAGAGCTAGATCCTATTTATAGTTATGTTTAGTTTATTGATATACCACATATAGGGAGAAAGAAATAGAATATTATTTAGGAAAGAGGAAAATCATGTGGATATTTCTATACTTAGCTTAATACACAAGATGTGGACAATTATAGTTACCAATAACTTCACAGAGACTATGAGTCTTGCATTGACCTTAAATTTGAGATTATAACTTACTAGTTTCCTATTTGGCCCTTTCCTTTTGATGCCACTACTCTATGCAAACAATAGTAGCTTTGTATAAATTGTTTTCTCTATAAGCTTGGCAATAATATTCTTTTAAATTCTAAAAAATATAGTTAATTTTGAACTTCTCCTTTAATATAAATTTTTCTAGACAAAAATTTTTTGGTAGTGTTTATGAATTTTTATTAGACAGAAAACAAATAAAATAGCTATATTTACATTAATAATAACTCCTTCTTTTATCTAATTTTCACCCTTTTAACTATTTATAGTAACATCAATATGCAATAACTTTCTTTTTGAGAAAATGCCTGATCCTTTACCATTTTAGGAAAGTGAACTAGGTATGAAACTTGGGAATTTATGTGACTCCTATCCTTTCCTGACCTCTTCAAAGATTTCTTTAGCTTTGTTCTTACCTTCCCCTTCAAACCATAGCCCTGGTCTTCTACCTTTAACAATTTTATCTCCTACTAACTAGTTGCTTCCTCCTTTTAAGCTTAACACCTCTTCCTATCCTTCTGTTATTGTTAACAGTGGGACCTACCACTAGTGTTTCATCCTTAAAATCCATTGTTACTTCTACAAATCTAAATTTAAGAAAAGGAGCTTAGAATAAGACTTTAAAACAAATTATATGCAACCATATCTTATATGAGAAGTTGAAGTTCATCCTTAATCCAATAGGAAGTGATTCTATAATTCTCTCACCTTTAGTGGAGATTTTAAAGGTAGATACATCTAGATGGAATATATCTCTAGTCAATTTTTTCATTAATAAAAGGTGCATTTAGTATGTTGAAGTTTTCGATCAAGTTCTATATATAATAAAACTCTCAGTATCTGCAAATAAACAGATTGTATCTTGTAGTATAAAAGTCATCATTCCCACAAGGAGTATGCAATAGCTAACAGTTTGAATCTAAATTTGTTTAAGATAACACAAAATTGATTTAATTAAATTTAAATAATAAAAATTGAAACAAATAAATAAACAAAACAATTAATCAAATAACAAGTGAGTTGCCAATTAAAATTAGGGTTTAATCAAGATTGAATACTTAGGAACTATTCTTTCCTTATTTTAATTACTTTAATCTTATTAATTCAATTTATATGTTTGATCCTGGATTTCATAAGGTTTGATTACTCTCTCTCTAGATCTAATTAGTTAACCCTAACTAAATTCAAAGTTCACAGATTTTCTCTCGATTCACAAAATTATTCCTAACTTATTTAATTAGATCTGAAGCAATCTATTAGATAATCAATTTCACAACCAAGATCTCTCTTCGATTGATCATTAATTTGATAACTTTAGGTCTCCTAAATTGCCAAATCTTTTTGTACAAACTAACAATGATTATTTTGACTCTCTCTCTATCTCGATTATTGTCAAGTTTATGCATGAACAATTATTACAAACATCCATAAATATATTGAAATCAACAATAACTAAAAGTCATAAAATAATTCTAGAATAATTCCTAATCTAAATTTATAAATCTATAGATTTGTTTTACATCAAAGAATTCCAATTATACATCAAGGATAATGAAAAAAATAAAGAAAAAGAATAAAAATTATGTTGAAGCCTTGATTTGGAATGCCAGAATTTCCTAAGCCTTCTTGATCTCCCTAACTTTGATTCATTTTTTATTAATGGTTTTTACTTTTTTTTGTTATCCTTCACGTTCTTATATAATGCTTTATGGTTCTGGGGTTGTGTCTAGGGTTTTAACACTTTGTTCGGTTCCAAAAATAGCCTCGAAACCAAAAATAGACAAAAAAAACTTGCCCTAGAAATCTCCTATCATTATCGCGACATTAAAGTCATGATCTTGCTCTTACTATTTGCCTCTCTATCATGATCATACTTACATGTCTGTTATGATCATGCTCCTCAAACACAATTGTGACACCCTTTAAGCTTCGTCCATCTTCTTTGTTCTTCAATTTTCTTATTTGCAACACTCACAAATACATCGAACATCTCATAAAACATATAATTAAGATTGAATTCATGCTCTAAACCACACAAAAATTTAAAATATAATCAAACACTCACAATAACACAATTCTAAGCCTATACATATGATAATCATCTAATAAACACTTAAAAACACACTAAAACACCTAGAAAAATTTAGTATGATCTATACTTATCAACATCTCCACACTTAAACTTTTACTTGTCGTACAGCAAAAACACAAACACAGGTAAACCACTTAAACACATAATCACTCATTTGTGCAACATGCAATAATGATACAATGGTGTCGAATCTTCTAGAATCAATTTAACTACAAACATCAATCATTTAAATTATGCCAATATACTAACCTCTTCCTTCCATGTTTAAGTGCTTTGAATTGAATATACCTTTTAATCAAAATATTAACACCTTGTTCATACACCTATGGCATTTGCAAATATACGTTTATAATTAGTGATCAATCAAAAAGACAATTATCACTAAGTATCATTTCATGAAAAGTTTTGTTGTTTTCAAAGATCAGTAGGTTTTATTTATTGAAACACCACTTTTTAAAATTTCTTTAACGTTGACCTTATCTTTTGATGCTAAGGCAAACATTTTGTGATGAATGTCCCGCGGTTACTCAACTAGGTTATTTTTTATCATTTAACTTGGTTGGAATGTCATTTTAGTCTTTTTATATAAAGACAAATATTTTATCATGAATGCCCCTGGTTATTTAACTAAATCACACTCTCAATTGGCTAACAGATCTATTCTTAATCTAATTTTTTCAAAAGAGCTAGTGAAATAGGAATTTTATTTAGCACCATTTTTATCATAATTTCTTAACCTACCTTATTTCTTTTTAATCAATTATTCTCATGAAAGGTTACTAATAATGTTAACCAATTTAATTGACTTATAATTATAAATGTATACAACAAATTTTCTAATGTGAAGAATATGTTTATATTGTAATTAACATCTATATTCTTCCAAAGATACTTAAAACACAAAGATCACAAGTTAATATTCCTTTACAAATTAAATGACCATGTTCGAAGCTAAACTAATTACATCAAATTCTTACCATTGACATATTGACACAATTCACACACATGTAACAAAATATTCACAAAATGTCAACTTAGTCTAAAACTAACACAATATGATATGCACAATTCACACATACATGACATGTCAATGCATAAACGTCCCCACACCTAGATAACACATTATCCTTAATATGAGAAACTAAAAAACACACATTAACATAAATAACAAATAATAAAAAGTTTAGAGTAAAAAACCACTTATGGAGATTGAGGTGGCGAAGGTATGGGTGAATGAATCTGAACATCTTAAGTAGCGAAGTACTTTAGAATCTTTTTTATATTGTATCACTATTGTCATTGTTCTCACTCCATCTCCTTCATTTACATCCCCATAGTGTTCATGTGCTTCGCCATGAGTTTATTGCTTTCTAAAACCAAATTGAAGACTGTCTACCAGCCTTCCTCGTCATCCTCATCTGTTTCTTCACTTGTAGAGACCTAGTTTGTTGTTGTGTTGGTGTAGAACTAGAGCTCGCTTATCCTGTCCTATATTCCACATGATTTCTGGAACTAATATCTCGATGTTCCCTGTGATGGACCTCCAAGATCTCAGCTTGCCTTAAGTGAATGTGAATAAGAAACTTAGGAAAAGCATTAGTTAGTCCCTCAATAGATACACTATAATAAACAACAAGTGTGGTAACAAGATAACCCATGCTAAGATAACTACTTTTTTTTAAAGAGAAGTAGCTATAGTATGAAGAATATGAGTTAAAGTACAAACTTTGACATTATTGTCCATGCACCATAGTATAAATAAGATTTTAATAGAACATTTGCTACTTTCAGATTTGTCGAACATATTATGAAACAAAAATTTATGTTGTAACAGATGCTCAGGACTAAGAAAGACATTATTATAGGCATTTCTAGCAACAAAGTTATCCAACCCCATTAATTGTTTACAATATTGCTTAGCACAAAACTTACCATGTTTTTATATTATGTTTGATTTATGAAATCCACCAATTTCTTTCTTCCATAATATCATAATTCAAAATATATGGGTAGGCCCTTAGTCGAAACCAAAATTCATCTAAATTTCACAGCTCAAATTATAGAGTAGTATAAAATTTGAGGGTTAATTCCTTATACACAACATAATAAAATTATTAAAATTTTCCCTTTCAATTTTCAGGCTCAAAGTTTCAATCTTATCTTTCAACCTAGATTTTCTAAGATTTCAAAATCAAAAGTATCTAGGCGAACTAATAATTCTAGAGTGAAGAGTTTAGAATTCGATATCTTCTTCTTCTGAATAAATCGGAAAGCCTCTCCAAAATCCACAGCCCTATCACGTGCACCTTCCCCAACACTTGAGCTTTTTCCTTCAATTCTGAGCATTTAGCAACTTATTTGATTCTTGGTGACATAAATAAGTGTATACCTGCAAAATCAACCAAGAACACATAAAAAATACACAAAACACCCAAAAAATGAAAAGAGAGAAAGTTCAATGAAATCTTGTAACAACCAGTCTAAAGATGAGATATTTGTGTGGAGATTACTAGATTTATGTTGTAGGGATGTTTATCTAGGTGAAAGATGAAAGAAATAAGTAAAAATGCTAAGTAAAATGAAGAGAGATGTGAGAGAGTTTGAGAGTAGCTGCTAGGTTTTAGAGAGAAAACGTAGGTATAAAAGTAGGGAAAAGATGAATTTAAAGAGTTGGGGTTAAGAATGGAGAGGCAAAACAGGGTTTGAGTATGGTTTTTCACAAGAGTTTCTTATCTGCCAAAGTCACGATCATGACTTACCCCCTTTGTGATGATTGTGACAAGGTTGAACACACCATGCACGATCATGATACCTTAAGGCACGATCATGACATGCTAAAAATGTCATATCTTATCCCGTTTCATTTGTTTTTCAATATATAATACCAGAGCTTGATTCCCAAAATTATAATAACTTCAAAAACATGAAAATTAGGAATCCAAACCACTTCAAAATATGAAAATTAAATACTAGAATTCAAGAAAAACCTAACTATATAAAATGCTAAGTTAAGGTATTTAGCTTGACTTTTCATCATTCAAAACTTTTTTGATGAGTAGGAAGGAAAGAAATCACCCTCTTTCTTGTGAAAATACTCCTCCAACATACAATTTGCACCTTTTTTTGTTCACCATGAAGGTTCCTTGTTTTTATTTTTCAATTCCATAGCTTCGTGTGTAAATACATGTGTCATTTTAAAAGGTCACTCTATCTTGATTTCAACATTTCAAGAAACAACTTCAATCTCAAATTATAAAGTTACGTTGCTTATCCCACTTTGAACTCTTTCTTCTTAATATGAGAATTATGCCACTTCTTCCAGTAAATAGAAAAATGAATGGTCGCCACCCTTTCTATAATTTGATCTATGAATGGAAGAGGAAAGTGATCCTTTTAGCACTTTGTTAAGTTCACTACAGTTGATGCATACTCTCCATCCTATGAATGTTCACGTGGATATCGTCTCCCCACTTTCACTCTTCATAATAGTCATTCATTCTTTCTTCGGTATGCATTGTATTGAGCTGAGTGACTCACTATCTAATATTGGGTATATGATACCCATGTTAGGGTTTAAGCTTTTTTGATATCCCCACTTTGCTCTACGTCTGTAACATCCCGTTACTCATGTTAAGGCTAAAATTGTGATTTATAAGAAAGTACAAAGAAATTAGGAAATAAACATCATGCTTTAGTTAAATATGACATGCACATTTTTGCACATGCATTCATTGACATTTTTCGGGTATAATTGATTTATAAATACGATTAAAATGTGAATTGTGAGTTATTTG
>JANZXR010000170.1:8630023-8642918 GCA_027575705.1 Erythroxylum echinodendron | reverse complement strand
AAATGACACACGATGTTGCTTCCCAAATAAACAATAATCACAAGGGTTTATTTTTCCATTTGCTAGTGGAATGAGGGGCTTCTTAGGCAAAATATTCAACCCTTTCTCACTTACGTGTGCCAGTCGTCTGTGCCACAAATTTGGTGAAGCATCATCCTCAATTGTATTCAGTTAACCAGCACATATCACTACGTGCGTCTTGTACAGTGAGCAGCATAATCTTCCTTTCGCCACCACCAAAGATCCTTTAGTGAGTTTCTAGTTACTGTCACCCATATGATGGTGATAACCTTCCTTGTCCAGTACACTACCAAAAATCAGGTTCAACCACAGATCAGGAATATGTCGCACATCTTTGAGTATTAATGTGCACCCGACATTGGTCTTCACGCAGATATTAACGATCCACACTATTTGCGAGTGACTATGATTTCCCATTCTAATAGTGCCAGTGTGTCCTGCTTGATAAGTGGTAAAGTATTCCCTTTTTGGAACACAGTGGTATGAAGCACCGGAGTCTACTATCCACTCATTATCTACATTTATAACATGACAACAATCTGCATCATGAGAAACTAATGTTACCTCGCCATCTTCTGCCAAAGCTGTAGTAGTTGTGTTTTTGTCATTGTCCTGATTTTGATTTGCATTCTCCTTTTTGAGAAGATAACAATTCCTTTTGAGATGACCCGGCTTAACGCAATTGTAACACTGTCTCTTCTCCCTAGACTTGGATCTTTCCCTGAACTTTCCATGCTTTCGACCTCTACTCTTGCTCCAACCCCTATTCTCTGTAATAAGGGCTTGTGAACTGGTAGTAGCACCATCTCTTCTTCACAGTTTTTCGTTGAGTAGTCTATTCTTTACCATCGACGTCGATACCACACCATTTGGAGCTGAGTTTCTCAAAGATACCACAAGAATATCCCAACTATCCGGCAGAGATCCCAACAACAGGCATGCTTGCATCTCGTCATCCAAGGACATACCGCTAACTGCTAACTCAGTTACGAGTCCTTCAAAGTCGTTTAAGTGTTGTGTAACTGATCGGCCCTTTGACAACTTCAAGTTCATGACTTTACGAATCATGAACACCTATCCTTAACCATTCGTAGCCTCGTACATACTTTCTAATTTCTTCCAGAGAACTTGGGGATCTTTTTCATTCCTCACACAGTTGTATAGGCTTGCATCTATACATTGATATAATGTACCCAGTGTCTGCTTCTTTAACTTGTTCCACTGATTCTCGGTCATATCCTCTGGCTTAGCACCGTCACCTTCAATTGGATCGTATAGATCTTTGCAATTAAGGTAGTCTTCCATTCTGGATTTTCACATTGAGTAATTCGACTATGTCAACTTGATCATAGCCCCATCGTTCGCCATGTCAAACTCCTGGATCTGTCTAACCAAGAGTTCTGATACTAGTTGTTAGGCTTTAAACTCCAATTCCGTGTGAGTTGTTAGCCCACTAATTAGTGAAGTAAATCGATTCGGTAATACCCAGGATGATCACAATAATCTCCTAGACAGTATTACCATTCTATGTAAAATATCAGTTGGCCGGAGGGTCATAAGCGGTCCCTCTTAAAACCCGGCCTTTTAGACAGAAGTTACGTGCACGTTGTATTTATCACAACTTCACCCACAGCAGAATGCCTCTAAATATTGACTGAAACTTAACCTGTTGAATCCTCCAGAATAATAATCACAGTAAAATAGAACAATTACCGTGAATAGTAACTACAGTAAATAGTGACTCATGAATAGTAACTACCGTGAATAGTATCTACCATAAATGACAGATAAAAATAACAAGAATGAGAATTTACGTGGAAAACCTCCTAAATAATTAGAGGGAAAAATAATGGGACCGAGCCGGTAAAATTTTCACTATATGTGTGGAGAAAATTTCTTACAATCACTCAAATTTCTCACCTACTAGAATATGATCACAATTCTAGCAACCCTTGTATTTTACCGCTCTATTTTTACCTCACACCTCTCTATGGATGTAATCCAAAAGTACAACAAAAAAAAACTCACTAGAAACTCAACACAACAAAGCTCACTCAAAAACTCTCTCTTTTGTTTCTTGTTTTTCTTCTCTTGTTATGTTTAATGTTGCAAAACTTAAAGCTATTTATAGGCTCCAAAGAACCTGATTTTGTGGCTTCATATTAGGCCACATCTTCAGCTAGCTAACACCACATAACTAAAAGCAAAACAAAACATAGCATTGTCCATGTCTGCCACCATTTGTGTGCTCCTTGTCATGGGTTGTTGGGATGGACCCTTCAAGTTCTGCCTGAACTTTTCAATGGCCGACGGTGATAGAAGAAAATTAGGCTTTTTTTCTATTTTAGCTGTGGATCTGCTTAGTCTCAGTTAGATTCTACAGTGACAACGGTAGGATTTAATAGATGTATAAAAACTATATAATTGATTAATTTTAAATTGAGAGTTTAATTAGAATAGTTTTAAAAATATTAAGTTTTTATAATTAAAATATAACATAAAAAATTTTATAATTTAAAAGGGATTTTTGCCTATTAATCTATTCAAATCATGAACACTATTTTACTTTCTTTTTTTATAAATTATTACTTTTATATTAGTATAAAATCTTTATTTACTTTTGGTTATTGTCTATTCAATATTTTTTTTGTTTAGGTAGTTCATTCTAATCATATATAATATTATGATCTAGAATTTTAATTTTTTTTCATAAACTGATGGAATTGAAATTTTCAATTTGGAGAAAAATAAAAATAATTAGGTGGACTCTTGATGCAAATGTTAGTAGTATATGTGTGATTTCAATTTTTAAATAAATTTATTGGATTGAGAATTTTAATTTGGTGAACAAATTCAAGTGAATCCTAAATTGATAGGCAAATAAAATACCTAACACAAAGGTGAGACTGCATTTTTTAAATACTTGGTGAGAAAGAAAACTTTAGTTTGAAGGAACGAGTTTAAAGAAATGTTACATAAAAATTATTTATTAAGTTGAGCTAAAAACTTTTGTTAATGAAGGCAAAGGTAGAAAACTTTCAAAATTTATGCATTTTTACGCCATTATAAAAAACTAACTTGCTAATGATGTAAAATGAATATTTTTGTTAATATTCTAGTTAGCTATTAACGGAGACCAACAACACAACGTGTTATTTAAGAATGGAGGGCTACAGGTAGGAACTTTCAAACTATTTTCTTGAATGAGCTACTAGGAGTTAGTCTTCTAACTCCCTGTCAAGTAGATCAACCCCATGATTCAATCCCTTTATACCTTTATATTGCCTATAAACTTGGTTTTACCAATGCTTAGGTTTTTCCTATCCCAAATTTAGGGAACTTCTTATCCCCTTATTAACACTTTGCATGAAACAAGATAATACAGGTGCAACATCCTTTTTAAATGTTAACTCTTACTAACTAATAAGGCCTTCTCCACCTTCTTTTATGCTGTTACCCTAAATTTGATATTGAAATTTACTCTCACTCTTCTCCTTTCATGAGGGCGAATTCTCTATTATCACCTAGAAGAAACCAGGGCATAAACCAAAGAAAATTGGCCTCCTATCCCCTAGCTTTTTCTCATTGATCATAGCCTATAATGTTAGACGCTCCAAAACAATCTAAAAACAAAGAATAATTGGTAATTAGATAAATAACAAAAGGCTTACTTTACTAGGTCTCTTATAGACCAAGCTCAAACTTAGCACAACGGAAAAGAACCTTAGTTCCTGCTTAAGGAGTTCCAGTTTATCTTAAATCACAGCTCACGAATATGGTAGAAGTGTGATTTATTATCACCCTAATATTATTTCTATAGCTTATCATTTTTTATCTTACTAATTTATTCATTTTAAAATGAACTTCATTACTTTTATGACTTAAATGGAGGCCACTTTTATATATCATTCCAACTTTAGTTGCAAGAATTTTTATAATGAATTAATCAAAATGGCTTCCTCCATAACTTCTCCTTGGTTAATGATAAGTGACTTCAACATCAACTTATTTATTTATAAATTAGAAGTTATGATAATGTCTAAGAAATTGCATAATGTAAACTTTAAGAACTTCATTACTCAATATGATCTGTCTAATCTCAAATATAATGGTCAACTCTTCACTTGGAGCAATAAGCAATTTGATAAATGACAAAGTAGAAAGAAATTATATCATGCCTTAGTTACCTCCTTATGGCTTGCAACTTTTGATAGTAAGAGGGCTCATTTGAATATCCTTTTTTTTTCATATTACTCTCATATAAAGGTCTACTTGCATTTGAACTTATCCCTAAGGAATTATCCTTTTAAAATTCTTCAATTTCTTAGTCAATGTTCTTGTCCTAGAGGAGGAAATCATAGAGGTTTCAATAATAAGGTAAGTGAAATGGATTCCTTCAAGTGTATCCAAAAAACTACAAGCCATTAAACGAAAATTAAAACAACTTCACAAGAGAAATATTAACGATAAAAAGGAAGCTCTAATAAAATATAGGGACAATCAATCCTCAGTACAAACTGAGTTAAGTTTCAATCTTGTGTTCTTTGTTGCATGATAATATATGAATTCTAAATTATTTTCATAATGCAATTACCATAAAGGTGAACATCAGTAGAAGAGGCAAATAAAAGGCTTTTTATATGGATCAAGTTTAACTTTTAGCTCACATAAGTCACTATATTGAGTAGATATTAGGCACTTCAAGTTTTACCATCCGACATTTATGGATATTCAATCTCTCATTCCATATTCTATCAGTTCAGCTCAAGTTGATTCATTTACAAAGACTTTCTTAAAGAAGGAGATAAATGAGGCATTTTTTAGCCTTAACTTTAATAAGGCAATAGCTTTAGATAGGTTGAATGCATATTTAAAAAACTTAGATATCAATAACATATTTAATTACTAAATCTATGTTAAGGAAACTATGCAAAACTAATATCTACCTTCTTAGTTTTTCAATCCACCCTCTTTTTACAATGCAATTGATGAGATTATTTCTAAATTCTTGTTATTAAATTAAAAGCATATTAAATTCTCTTATTAGTTCTTTACCAACAAGTGCTTTTTTAGAGGAGTATTATTGATAACATATTGATTAATTCATCTTTACCAACAAGCTATTCTTTATGTAGCTTATATAAGGTTGATCATCTTTTAAATTCATATGTATCAAGATTCAGTAGATGTCTTTTAAATATTATAAGATTCCCATCTCTATTACTAAGTTATTCCGTGGTGAATATTAGCCTTTATATGAATTTCTTTTCAAAAGAATAGTATGTTAGAACAGCATATGCTTAACATAAGCAGGCTGATAAATTTTATCCTAATTAGATTAGTGTTTGTTGGTACTCCTTTTTACCCTATCAATCAGTCAAACCATGGTTATTAAGAATATGCTAAAAATCTTTATTTATATTGGAACACAAGATGATTACTCTAAATCCAAAGTTAGTTAGAATGAAATTTGCATTAAGGAAGAAGAAGGGGGGTCTATAGATCAAATCCATTATAACAACGAACAAAGTTATTTCAGATGGAAAATTTCTTAATATCTTATGGATTCATAACAAAATATTTTCTTTGCATAGACGTCAAATTTTTTGGGAGAGTGCTTCTATTCAAAAGGATTTGGAAGCATTTGCTACCATAATTTCCTATAGATACGATGGATCTATTAAAGGAGTTAGCTTTTGGAAAATCAAACCCCAAAACTACATGCTTCTAGTCAGTTTAGAAAATTCTTAATCTTAAGGATAATACAAAACCCTAATTGGCATCTTAAAGGCCTCTTATACAATTTACCAAATGCAAGTAAATTGATGTTCATTAAATCTAGGAATATAAGGGTAGAAATTGTCATTCTTACTAACTTATGGAATTGACATCTACTTAATTCTAAAGGGTTTAATGCTAGAATATTCCCAAAACCTATCTATTAAGGATAAAATATTTTTTGAGAAAAATGGATTAGGAATTTATAATAATCACTCTTATTAAAGCATTTTTTAAGCAATAAGGAACATGTTTAATAAAACGAATTGGTTTGGCTTCCTTTGAATCAATAAAAAAGTACATTCATCTTATGGTTGGCCATTAAAGATAAGCTATAAACTAGTAATAGAATCAACTTTACACTCTCTTCACCATACCTATATCCTATGCAAAAAGAGCCTGAATCACTTGAACATCTATTCTTCACTTCCTAGTTTTCAAGTTATCTATGGACTAATTTTCAACCTTTATGTAAGAAGAGATGTCTACTAAGCCATTAGAAAGATACAATTCCTTGGTATACTATAGTTAAATATAAGCATTATAGAGATCTGAATATCTTTAAGCTTTCTCTCAACCATAGCCTTTATATGAATTTGTTTTCAAAAGAATAGCATGTTAGAACAACCTATGCTTAACATAAGCAGGCTGATAAATTTTATCCTAATTAGATTAGTGTTTATTGGTACTCCTTTTTGCCCTATCAATTAGTCAAACCATGGTTATTAAGAATATGCTAAAAAACTTTATTTAGAACGGAAAACAAGATGATTGCTCTAAATCCAAAGTTAGTTAGAATGAAATTTGCATTAAGGAAGAAGAAGGGGGTCTATGGATCAAATCCATTATAACAATGAACAAAGTGATTTCAGATGGACAATTCCTTAATATCTTGTGGATTCATAGCAAAATATTTTCTTTGCATAGACGTCAAATTTTTTGGGAGAGTGCTTGTATTCAAAAGGATCTGGAAGCATTTTCCACCATAATTTTCTATAGATATGATGGATCTATAAAAGGAGTTAGCTTTTGGAAAATCAAACCCCAAAACTACATACTTCTGGTCAGTTTAGAAAATTCTTAATCTTAGGGATAATACAAAACCTTAATTGGCATCTCAAAGGCCTCTTATCCAATTTACCAAATGCAAGTAAATTGATGTTCATTAAATCTAGGAATATAATGGTATAAATTGTCATTCTTACTAACTTATGGAATTGACATCTTCTTAATTCTAAAGAGTTTAATGCTAGAATATTCCCAAAACCTATCTATTAAGGATAAAATATTTTTTGAGAAAAATGGATTAGGAATTTATAATAATCACTTTTATTAAAGCTTATAAAACAAATTGGTTTGGCTTCCATTGAATCAACAAAAAAGTACATTCATCTTATGGTTGTCCATTAAGGATAAGCTATAAACTAGGAATAGAATCAACTTTACGCTCTCTTCACCATACCTATATCCTATGCAAAAGGAGCCTGAATCACTTGAACATCTATTCTTCACTTCCTAGTTTTCAACTTATCTATGGACTAATTTTCAACCTTTATGTAAGAAGAGATGTCTACTAAGCCATTAGAAAGATATAATTCCTTAGTATACTATAGTTAAATATAAGCATTATAGAGATCTGAATATCTTCAAGCTTTCTCTCAACCATATTGTTTACACTTTTTGGTTAGAAAGGAATAGAAGGATTTTCAAAAAGGAAACTAGAGAAATTAACTCCATCATTTAAAGAGTTTCTTTGCTTTTGAGAGAGCTTGATTCTACTAAGAATTTGTATAAATCGCTCAAGTTTGAGATGGCAATATGTTGATGTATTCTTGCTCCCTTTGACTAATTTATAGCCTACTTATCTCCAGTTCTAGTTTCTTAGTAAAGAAAAACTTTATAATATGCTTTAGTCCATTTATGTCTTCTTTTAGTATATCAATTTAGAGTTAAGGCTTTAGCCCTATTATTATAACTTGCCTAGCTTTTAGATTTTAATACAATTTTCCTTTTATCCTCTTATCATATGTTGATGGAGATAAGTCACACATACATATACCTAATTTCTTAAAAAGCTAAATCCTGATACGTTAGTTGACTACATACCTAGCTCTTGTTGCAACATGGTCGACAAGGTAATTGCTAAATTTCTTAGTAATAGATTAAAGATTACTTTATCTTCAGTGATCACTTCTACTCAAAGTGCTTTTATACAGGACAAATCTATTAGGGACAGCATACTACTTATGCAAGAGCTTTTGAAAGATTATCAATCTGGTAGGAATATTAAAAGTTGCTACTGGAATAAGGCTTGTGAAACTGCTAATTGGAAGTTCATACAATTTTCTATGAAGGCTCTTGAATTCCTAACTAAATTTATTATGGGGATCATGATTTGTTTACAAACTGCTTATATTAGTATTCTGGTTAATGTAATTCCTACCAAACCACTATCTTATGCTCAAGGTATCAGACAAGGTGACCTTCTCTCACCTTATTTATTTAATATTATTATGGAAGGCCTTTCTTGACTTCTGAACAAGGTTATAGGACCCAATGGTCGGTTTTACTACCATAGTAAATGTAAGGCTTTGAAACTCACCCATTTGATGTTCACTGATGATTTAATCCTTTAGGGGTTAGACATCCACTTAGTGCAGTGACTTAAGGATCTTCTAATGCAATTTTCCAAATAGTCTGGTCTGATCATAAATGTCCATAAAAGTAGTTTATACTACTCTAAAGATGTGAGGACCTCGGTGGAACTCTATCAGATTACTGAACTTTAGCTTTATGATCTTCCTCTAAAACATCTAGGAGTTAGCATCTCATATGCAAAGCTGAAGTACTCTAATTGTATTTCTCTTATAATACGATTCCAAACTCATATTAATGTATGGAAAAATAGTTTCTTGTCACTTGTTGCAAAGGTTACTCTAATAATTTATGCAATGGGAAACCTCTATATTTATTGGATCTCACATGCCATTCCTACCAAGAAAGTCATTAAGGAGATTGATGGCATAATGAAAGCTTTCTTATAGACTGAGAACTCTGAAAACTCAAAGAAAGCTAAAGTCAAATTGAGTGAAGTGGACCATCCCTAAAACACAAGGGGCCCTAGGGATTACCCATATATCTCTTATGCAAAAAGTGCTTTTATGCAAAAGGATCTAGAGGCCATTTTTTGATAAATATACTATTCGGGTGAAACGGTTAAATGAAATATATCATAGTAATAAAAGCTTTTAGGAATTATCTATCTTAAAGGATTACTCTTGGTTCTTCTTACATATGTTGAACTTAAGACCTATGGTTTTTCATTAATTAAGCATTTGCTAGGCAATGGAGACAATATTTGGGTACGGTTTCATAATTGGACTATTCATAGTCCTCTCATTTAAGGGATTGAACTATTCAAGCTCCTAAACAACATCCCTCTTGACTCCAAAGTTTCTTCCTTGATAAATCAAGCACAATGGAATGGAAACTTCAGAGGATTCTAATTACTAAAGGACTTGTTGCCTTAGATTAATGATACCAGTAGGAAGGATTCTTTCACTTAGTTCCCAGATGCCTTAGGAAATTTTACCAATAAGTCTTGCTTTAAAGCTTTGAAGGAACGTGAAAGGAATTTTCCTCAATTCAATCTTCTTTGGAAATGTTCTCTCAATCACAAAGCCCCTATCTTTACTTATCTAGTCATTAAAAACAAGATTCGTACTAAAAATAGGTGGTTTAGAACTTATGACCCAATTTGTGTTCTTTATAGGGAATTGGAAGAAAGTAGAGAGCATTTGTTCTTTCAATGTAATTACTCTTAAAGCAGTTTGGAGCGAAGTTTTACATTTGTTGCCTGATGCCTTCTCAAATTATGATTGGAATTTATCTCTAAATTAGATCATCTGTACTAGCCAATTGAGGTTGAACGATGCCCCCTTGTATAAAATGACCTTTACAAATACTATTTATTCTATATGGAAGGAAAGAAACAAGTGGATATACAAAAATGAAGAAGTTCACAAGTACAACTTAGTTGATGATATAGTCAACTAGATCTTATGATACGTAATTCCAATTAACTTACACTATATATAAGCATAAAGACTAGAAGGAATCTGCAATGCCTACTCTTAAATTTATTTCATTATGTAATTTGATTTGCTTTTAGCTTTGTACGTTAGTTTGTTATTTTGCTTATGGTAAACTCATTGTAATGTCGATATAACTTTGTCATAGTTAATTCAATTGTTATTTAACTTTTGAAAAAAAAATCCTTTTAATTTCTAAAAAGTTAATTATTTACGTGTCATTTTTCATAAATAACATCAAATAATACATAAAATAATTATTTTTATATCTTCATAATATTTAAAATTATTAAAACTTTATTTATAAGAAAATTAAAATTACTATTAGAATATAAAAATGTTATACAATTTTATTTTATATGTATCATAAATGAATAAGTTTATTCATGATCTACTGATATTAGGTAGTCAGATCTTTTAAAATGATGCTTGTTAATAGGAAAGAACTTTAGAACCTATAATAGGCCATGAAAATAACTTTAAGAATTCATTGCATGTTAAGTTTATAGATCAAAAAGTACAAATGAATGAATAAGGGACAAGTTAAGATATGGAATAATAGTAAATATATAGTCACTTTAAGGAACATAAATTCAACATCTGAGGAACTCGTTAAAGGCTCCTTATTCATAACTAATTTCAAAGAGTTATGGAAAGAAATTAATGAGGGGTATAGAGAAAAATATGATCCTTTATGATCTATTAGAATTAGATAAAGATAACATCAATTACCCAAGAATATAATAACATGACTAGATATCATAGAAAATTGAAAAGGCTATGTGATTATTTAAATAGTCTTCATCCTCTTATAATAAGTAATTGTAGAGAAGCAAATTAGATAGAGGAAATGGAAAATAAAAGCAAACAAATTCAATTTCTAATAGATGTACATGAGATTTATTATCAAGCCAAAAATTAAATACTACTAATAGGTTGATTATAACATCAATTACCTAAGAGTATAATAGCATGGCTACATACTATAGAAAAACTAAAAATATATATATAAGGGATGAGTTAAGTAGTCTTGATCCTATTCCAACACAGAATTGTAGAGTAGTAAATTAGATAGAGGAAACATAAGAAAGCAAATATATATGATCAGGGGAGGACTTAGGATTTGAAGGATGGGGTGCGCAGTTTAACGGAGAATATATTACAAGGCATAGTTAAACTAAGTTCTAGATTCACATACATAACTAAAGTACATCATAGAAGGTAAATGCACAAACAAAGCACAACAAAGACGACATTCCACTAACCTGTTACAAAATTCAACAATAAAGTATCTTGACTCTCACATAAAGGCTCGCTAGGTTCTTGTGATGGTCTAGCCCCCAACAGCTCAATCTCCATATCTTCATCTCCTTCTTGATTATGAGAATCCTTCAAGATAACACGCAATCATTGTCAAGAAACTGAAAAAAAAACAAACACACATGTGCACAAACACGCTAAAAACATAACATGGAGTCATCCAAACTTGATCGTTACCTTTACTCATTGCCACTACGACGATGTTTCATATTTTGGAATTATCTTGCAATATCTTTATCAGATACACCTTCAAAAAAATCTCGCTCCATATAAGTGACTAAATTATCATTTAAAAATTCATCACTTATGCTATTATGAAGTTTGTTCTTTGATATATGTCATTGCAGAAAATGCTCTTTCAACGGATGCAGTCGTCACTGGAAGAGTCAACGCTAATTTTAAAAGGAGATACACCTTTGCATGCGTCAGATGCTTCTTCAACTCAACAAGCTTCATACAAAGCTCATTAAGAGTCTTTACACCCCAAAATCTTTCATCACTTCGGACATCATAAATGAAATTTTCAAGTTGATACTCAAAGTATAATAAACCAATAGTTGAAAACTCATTAGGATAGCATTGAGCAAGTCGCAACAACTTCTTGAAATCAAATGCAGCAAATTGATTTTTTGGGTGAAAGCATGACACGCAAATAAGTAATTCCTTACTCGCCTCATCAAATCGATCATCTAGCTCTAACAAAATTTGATCAATCAAGTTAAGAAAGACTCCTACTCGAAAATGGTGGTCATTAGTCTCTTAGACTTAGCCATGTCTATATCTCCTGGGAAGAACATACATGTCATCTATTTTGAGAAAACCAATGTCATAGTTAGCACAAAATGAAGTAACCTTCTCCAAATGATCATCCCACCCTTTATCTCTAAGGTTTTGCAATTGTTTCTTAGTTACATCAATAAGTGCCATAGCATTCACAATATCTTGCTCCTTTCTTCGTAAAGCCAAGTTCAATTGATTTGTAATCCCAAAAATTGTCAACATCAATTGTGCACCAAAAACAAAATCAAACCTCCTCAATGCAAATGCAATGGACTCCACCTTCACCTTTTCAGTACTAGTAGAAGCTTCTACGATAAAATCAAGTACATCAAGATTCGTAGGATACAAATGAAACACACCCAAAATTGTCTTTAAATGAGAACTCCAACGAGTGGCACTAGGCCTACTTAAACTAAGCTCTTGATTCAAACCTGTACTAGACTCAATTTCACTAGAATCTAATGCTTCTAAAATATATTCTGCTTGTCTTTCTCGAATAATCTCCTTACGCTTACAATAACCCCCCACCAAATTCAACAAAGTAGCAAGTGTTTCAAAAAGCCAAGCACAATCATCATTTTTACTAGCAATGGCAGCTAGTGTTAGTTGAAGTTTGTAAGCAAAGCAATGAATGTAATATGCACAAGGAGATTCATTCAAGATCAAAGTTCTAAGGCCACTAATTACGCCTTGCATGTTGCTAGCACCATCATAACCTTACCCTCGAACTCTTGACAAAGTTAAAGATTGCTTCATAAGCAATGATTAAATAGTAGGTTTAAGAGTTAGAGAAGTAGTGTTACCCACATGTACTAAACCAAGTAATCACTCTTTCACCATTCCTTTCTTATCAACATATCTCAAACAAAGACTCAACTACTCTTTATCAGCAATATCAGCGGATT
>JANZXR010000170.1:8585480-8607699 GCA_027575705.1 Erythroxylum echinodendron | reverse complement strand
ATTAAGTATAATAGGTGGGTAATATATTTATGGTTTTGTGATGATGAACTAATATTTATGTGTATGTATGATAAATATGCTTCTTTATTTCTTCAGTGAACGTATGCCATGTTGTTTGTTGAAGATTTTGTTACTTTGTATGGATGGAAAAACAAAGGACTTTAAGAACTATGGAAGCATGAACATATTTGGAAATGCATGAACTTTGCAAAACCTGTTATATGGGCGAGAGAGAATCCGTCTCATTAGTCACATGCACTTTGACCTATAGCCTTCTCCCGGCTGCCCGTTTGTGGCCACGAGATCCTGAGAAATCGGACTCGTTTTGTTCTACAGTGTAAACTTCGATTTTTTCGTTTCATTCTACGGAGCTCTCGAGCCATTGTGTGTGCATTGCATCTTGGATATGTCACGTTATGATGAAAAAATTTTGTATTATATTGATGGTAAATCCATTCAATATGTTCTACATGATGAAGTGTGCGATATGAGTATATATTGTGAATGGTTCATTATCACTAGCTATAAATATGTTAGCCACTGAGCTGTGTAAGCGATAATGACCCCCTGCAAGGCATCGAAATCTCCTCATTAGCTAAAGACATTTGGACTAAGTCTGTTCGGTTATAGCAAATTTGGCATATCACCATGGAACATTTTGTAATTTGCATTAAGTTGATGTGTAATATGGTTTGTAACAACTCTAACATTGTTTTCCAAACGAATGTAATGAAATTAAATTCGGTGGTATGATTTTGTTATTCGAAAGATTTGGATAATGATATGTGTATGTGCATGTTTTGTTTAACAAGTGTGCCAACGGTTATTAGTCTTAGAATAAGCACGTAAGAGTAAGACAGATTGCATTTGAAAAACACAGATGAAAGGAATCGTCTGTGATGAAGTCACCACACAGAAGAAAGGAAAAATATAGAGGAAGAGTATCATCTGTGCTGACGTCAGAACACATAGGCAAGAAGGAAAAGAAAGGAGGAGTATCATCTGTGCTGACGTCAGAACACAGAAGCAAGGGAAAATATGAAGGAGAAGTATCATCTGTGCTTACGTCAGAACACAGACGCAAGGATGAACTAAGAGTAAAGAGAAAAAGGATCGTCTGTGAGGACATAAGAACACAGAGGATAGATCACAGACGATTAGGGGTTAACACAGAGGATAAAAGCCAACTACAGAGGATAGAACATAGAGGATAGATTATAGGCCAAGGATAAGAAGGAGTAAAGAGTTTATATTGGTTGAAGGATTCGTCTGTGTTACTGTTCACAAACTTAGTCTGTGTTACTGTTCACGGACGAAGGAGTTAAGAGGTTATGTTGGTTGAAGGATTCGTCAGTGTTATTATTCACAGACTTCGTCTGTGGTACTGTTCACTGACTTCATCTGCGGTATTGTTCACAGACTTCGTCTGTAGTACTGTTCATAAGGATTCGTCTGTGTTTCTGTTCATAGACTCCTATGTTTCGCTTCTTCTAGGTTCGCCTATACCGATTTTCTGTCCCATTGTTGACTCCACAGAAGGTAGAATTGGACTTAGATGTCTTCATGGAAGTGGTAGATTTTGGAATCCTCTTTCGATTTATATAAAGAACACTTCGATCTGATCCCTCTAGAGAAAGATATGGCAATCGGAAAACATTGTCTGTGTTATTGTTCGCAGACTATGTTCACCTATACCTATCTTCTATCCCACTATTGACCCCTCAGAAGATAGAGTCAGACTTGGGTGTCTTCATAAAAGTTGTAGATTTTGGGATGCTCTTTCGAACCATATCAAGAATACCTTGATCTGATTCCTCTAGTGAAGGTTATGGCAACTGGAAAAAATCTTCTGTGTCACAGACTTCGTCTGTGGTACTGTTCATGCTATTGTCTAGGTTACTATTTATAGCTATCTTCTTTCCTATTTTTGACCCATCATATGATATAATTGACCTTTGATATCTTCATGAAATTTGTATTTCTTGCAATTCTCCCTCAGTTGGATGTTTATCGTAAAAGTTATGCTCACAACCCTGAATCATGTATATGTAAGGTAAGGACTCTCCAACGTTGTCCTTTGAAGTTCTTTCGGTTGAAATGGATAAATGATGGTCGAAAAGCAGTGATGAAATAAGAAGGAGAGCTATTGAGGGCAATTATGGGTGATGAATATGTGTAATCAATATGTGATAGTGGTAGTATCGGAGAAGAGAGGATAAACATGATAATAAATAAGGTGTTCAATTTCAGAGAATAATTCACGACTTAGGATACGTTGCTTGCGAGTTAGACTTCGGTAATGGGGTCCAACATATGGCACCAGAGAGAAGACAAGATATTTCACAATCAAGATTCAGAGCACGATTTGGAGGTACTTACTGTACAGTTGAATCATCTTATGGTGTAGCAGCTGGAACTGAATCTCCTCCTCCCCCTCCAGCTACTACACTTACAGATAAGGTACCTTCTGTAGATGCTGCACCATCTACAACCCCTACATTATTTACTACCCATATACCAATAGAGGTATCAGGGGTAAATAACGATGATGAAGGAGGAGGCCACCGACCTGGAGCAGAGAGACCTGCTGGAATAACTTACATTAGAATTATCAATAATATGTAAGTGAAAATACATTAAACACTATATGTTTATAATTAAGTTATAAGTTTGAATATTCATAGCGGTATAATAATTTTCAATCTTATATTAGGTTCATTCTATCTGGACCGTGTTAAAGAAACATGATATCAAAATTTAAGGAGAAGATTGATATTGAAGGCTTTGCTTGGAAGAATATCTCCTAGGAGATAAGGGAATTTTATTACCATGAGTTTGAGGTACAACAACAATTATTATTTTCTTTTTGAATTAAAAATTTTGTACATTTATTAGATAAATAATATCATTACATCATAAGTATTAGTTGAATGTTTTTCCTTTTGTTTCAGAAAGATTTTTTTTTAGATACTCAATTTGATGCAATCGTCTATAGAGTATGGAAAAGATGAGAACTTACACGTTATTGCTACTTTATTGCTGTGATACATAGAGCAGGTGTATGATCACCTTACATTTCTGAAGAAATATGGAGTCATTAATAGTAGTATTGGACATCACCTAAGGCAATGTCCCTTTTAGTAAGTAATTCGGCCAAAAGATGTGGAGAACTAGGGAGAGAGAGTCTTCACGTACATACGAGAGGATCTATTACCTACCAAGAGTATGTATAGAGACTTGTATGTATGTACACTTTAAATTTATATTGTCATTTCTTTACTTTACTATATTTCTATTGAATTGTATGTGTGAATTTTGGAATGAAAAAATGTGTTTCTTGTTAATAATGATAATGTTATAAATGTTTGGTGTCATATATGGCTGTATTTTTTAGTTTTATTCTTTGTTCAACAGGGGCTAGATTTCATAAAAATAGAGAAATCTCTGCCAAAATTTTTATAAATTATAATTAACTTATAAAATTTTATTCTTATGCAAGAAAAGACTATGGGCATGAGGCCTACACCCCGTCAGCTCTTTTTTCACACTCACACAAAGAAGCATGGTGGTGTGACATTCGTCATCAACCATTGTAGAGAACTCAATGTATGTGAAGTTTATGGTTTAATATTAATGTTTAATAATTATCACTTACCAATATAAACATTGCCTTCTGATAGGACCAAATACAAGAAAGCATTTAACAACAGTCTCAACATTTTTAAGATGTTGATGAGACTTAAACTATCTTCATGCAGTGGGTGGTAAGGATCATCGGGGAAGGATATTCAGGTTAGGCTCATTTACGAATACCTGTTATTCTCAATCCTCCAACTCCAGTACAGCTGCATCTAGTAGGCGGTCAGCATCTGATGAGAGAGTTGTTCAGCTTAAGAGCACAATACAGATGCTGACAACTCAGTTGCAACAGTCAATGGAGTACATAGCTCAGCTCCCTAATGAGAAGGATGAGTTGAAGGGTAAGGGTAGCACCTCATCGCATCCGCCGTCTCCAAATTAATAGTGTACTTTAAAACATTTTATTAGAGATACGAAAACTTATTATGTACAGTTTAATGTTTTTATTATCAATTAAGATATTTTCATCTTTATATCATAAATCAATTTTGTGTTTAAAAGATTAAATTTATACTATTATATTAATAGTTGTTTCAATTATGCAAAATAAATTTATTGATGGTATTGCAAGTACATTTAAAAAAAACTTTTTTAATTCATTTACCTACGGACATATGAAAATCCGTAGCTACCACTAAAACATTTACTGACTAATAAAAAATTTCTGTAGGTAATCACCAACGGAACAACAAGTTCCATTAGTAAAGTTGGAAAACTTTGCACAAAACTACCGACAGAAAGACAACAATCGTCTGCTACGGAATATCCGTTGATAACTTTGTAACAATTTACCGATAGAAATATTCCAATCGTTAGTAAATATACCGATGGAAAACCATTTTCCATCGATAAATATGCCGACGTAAACATACTCCATTGGTAAATTTACTGATGTAAGGATATTCTATCGGTAAACTTATCGATGGTAGAAATGATTCTGTTAGAAAATTTACTGATGGTAACTAATTTTCCATTGGTATTTATTAACTACGGTTGTTTTTACGACGCTTTTCTCCATCGGTAATGTTCATTGCTAATCTTACATACTGACGGAATGTCTTCATTTTCTATCGGTGAATATCATCGCAAAAACACACTTTTCTAGTGTATGTATAGTTTACTTCAATTCAATGCTGCTTCATACATGATAGGCACTAGAGCAATTATCTTTTTTCTTCTTTATGTTACTTGTTTCATAATTCCAATGTTCTTTTGGAATTAAGAATGCCTGCAAAATATCTGCATCTAGCTCTTACATTACACTGAAAGACTCAAGTTGCAGATTATAACGTAAATTAAATTATGAGTTACAGTTTAATGATGTGTATTATTTATTTTACAAAAATGCTTACTTGTTAAAAATTTCTATTTACATAATAAATTATGAAAACAATATTAATTATAAGATTAATGTCAAACTAGTTTTATAATAAATGAAAAGTTTTAACATTTTATCAATACTTTTATTAATTCAAACTATTATTATTCATTATTTTAAATATAATTTGCTCTATTTTCTCTTGGGTATGTTAATTTCTTATTTTTATAGAAATTACTGTTTCTTTATCGTAAAAGTTTACTCTTTGTTTTTCTTTATTTTTAAAATAGGCTATTAAAATTTTCTCTTTATTTTTCCCTCTATCACAGATATTATGCAATTGATATATCTTTGTTAAGCTATTGGGGTTCTGTTATACCTGCATATTTGTTTCCAATTTCATATAGGTGCTTTTGTTCTTTTTCTAGTCTAATTGTGTTATAATTGGTTCATATTATGTTTCCTAATAAGCATTTTTTTGGAAGTGAAAAAGGGGGAAAATTAAAACAATTAGCATGGTTAAAAGAATCCAAAAAAGGTGCAATTAATAAATATATTAAAAGAGTAGACTCCTCTAGTGAGAATTTTGAGAAATTACTTGAATATAATTTTGATCAACATAGAGAAAATTTCATTGATGAGATTCATATTCATAAGGATACTCGTAATTTGAGTTAGCACAATCATTTATTGAATTCATTCTTTTTAGAAAATTTAAGGGTAGATGAGCAGCTAATCCTTATATTTGGTATTTATGATTCTATAAATTGGAATAATCTTAGATAATAAAGTAAGGGACATTTTAATTCAAAAGGGTCTTGTAAGATAATTGAATCTTGTGTTTCCTTTAGACAATGCCTCTTCGCATTTTTCATATTCTTATTATTCTAGGAAATTGAGTACTGGAGAGATTGGCAATAGAAACGGTTGGTTTACTTTAAACTTATAGATAAAGTTTATTGTTTTTGTTATAATTTGTTCAAATCTAATAGGAAAGAAAATGTACTAGCAATGATGGATTTAGAGATTAGAAACATCTTAGTGAAAGACTTAAAGAATATGAAAATAGTGTTCAACTTATGACTAATACGAGAACATAAAATAAATTGAGAGTAAGATTAAGTGAAAATAAAAAAATTGATAAAGATTTGCAACAAGAAATTGTTAAGGAGAAAGAAGTTTGAAGACAAGTTTTGATAAGAATAGTTTCTATTATAAAATGCTTTGTTAAATATAATTTGGCTTTTTGAGGATCCAATAAGAAACTTCACCAAGATAGTAATGACAACTTTTTGGGATTGGTTAAGATGATTGCTAAATTTGATGTAATAATGCAAGATCATATTAGACACATTCAAAATCATGAAATTCAACACTATTATCTTGGTCAAAAAATTCAAAATGAATTGATTTCTTTATTAGCCTATAATGTTAGAAGCTTTATCATAAGGATCATTAAAGAGGCAAAATACTTTTCTATTATTCTTTATTATACCCTAACTTTGAACCATCAAGAACAAATGAGTTTGTTAGTATGATGTGTGACTATGTTAAATAAAAAATAAAAATAGAGAGGTACTTATAAAAGTTCTTGAAGGTAGATGACACATTTGGATTGGCACCTTTTAACGGATTATTGAATGCATTTAAGTCTCTTAATCTTAATTTCCATAATGTAAGGGGTAAAGTTATGACAATGATTCTAATATGAAGGGAAAACTACCAAGGGGATCAAAAGTGATAACTTGAAATAAATTTGAGAGTATTATATATGCCATGTGCTTGTCATAATCTTAATCTTACTCTTAGACATATGGCACATTCTTGTTTTAAAGCTTACTCATTTTTTTGAAGTTGTGCAATGCATATATGCATTATTTTCAAGTTCTCCTAAAAGGTGGAAGATTTTACTTGACAATGTTTTAGGCTTAACCATGAAATCATTATCTAACACTCGTTGGGAACTATTAGATTTTAAGCTCCTCAAATAAGATTGGCTTTGATGGAATTATCTAGACGTTATGACGGTTTCAAGTTAAAGAGTGAAGTGGAAAGTTTGGTTAGTGCACTTAATAGTTTTAGCTTTTTACTTGGTATAGTTATTTGGTATGATATTTTATTTACTATTGATATGGTGAATAAAAAGTTACAGTCTAAATCTATGTGCACTAATGCTACCATAGAGCAATTAGAAGAGGTGATGGTATTTTTTGAGAAATATAGAAACAAAGAGTTAAGTGTATTAGTATATCGTTACCATTATCGACTATAATTTCGTTACCAACATAATATGCACTAGAGTTAAGTACCATATTGTTATGATGACTTGATTGTCCTTCTACCATATGTGCTTATGGGTGTGAAGAATAAGAGGAACATTATCCAAAAGACTGACAAATTTTTACAATATGACCTAATTTGTCACATAATTGAACGAGAGTTATTTTGATGTATTTGATAGTTATTATTCCATTTTTGACCACTAATATTTTTGATTTATGAGTGGTATTATCCTAATTTTGAATTCTTTGATAGTAAGGAATCACTTGAACTAGCATTGATGTTGTTTGAGTCATGAGTGATAATGTTATGATTACCATGATAATATTCATAACTAACACAATGTCTTCCTCAATTACTGCAAACGTTTAGGTAAATTTCGATGTGACATGTAGTTCTTGTTCTTTTAACTTACCATGGTTATGGATTAACTCCTTATCAAGTAGCTTTTTATAAAGATCCTCAAAGGAAATAGGTTTATCATGAACACGAATTGCAACAGTTAACTCTTTAAACTAATCATTTAAGTTATTTAATTTATAAGGCATAATTTGTGTATTATCCAAAGGGTGTCCTATAAGTGCTAAATAATCAACTAAACTTTTCATCATGTTCGTATATATGGAAAAGATAGTACCTTCCCTTTTGTTTTTCATAAGATAAGATAGGAGGGAGAACACTCATGTATTAAATTTATTGGTAAAACTTGCTTATAATTTCCTCCAAGCATTAGTTAAAGTGATATAACTATTCATTGTCAAGTTGATTAATGTATTAATAGTAGCTTAAATATTGAGATGTATAAGATGATCTTGACATGTCCCAATAAGGTATCAATGATAATTTTATGGCAGGAAAGGATTAGTTCCTACAACCAAAAAGTTTGTAAATAACGAGCAAATTGTTCATTTTAGCTTTTTAAGAAGCATAATAGTCACAATTTCTTATAAGGTTGATTAGGATTAAAGAAGTAGTAATAGGAGATATCAAATTCTCATTACTAAAAAGGGAGCTACCTTAAATTTTTTCTTTAAAAAATAAAAAAAAAATGACTTGGTAGAATACAAATGAAGTACAACATTAGGAGAGCAGTATTACTCTCGTATAACAAAACAACGATGTATGACATTGTAATTTCTCAAACAATAAATCACAACACAATAAATAAGTAACCAAACTAGAATACACATATTCTAGACCAAAACAAATATGAATGACACTGTCACATATGCGATAAGTTATTAATTTACAGATAAATTTAGGATATTTTTGGAGCATATTGGATGGATATTGTCTGATTATAGTGCTTTTACATTGTTTTAGGAGGTTAGGATATGTGGAGCTATTTTAAAGAAAAGAAGCAAAAATTGGCTAAATGGGAGAATGAACCAACATAACAAGGGCCAGAGAAAATAAAAAAGCCTGTAGTAGCACTCTAAACCTTAAAACAACAACACGCAATAAAAGAACAAAACATGCAGCACAGGTGAAACAACAAAGCAAAAGAAATGAGAAGTAATATGTAGTGAGGAAATTCAAAATGTATAGGATAAAATAGCTCATTCATCAACCATGAGTAATAAAATAATGGTATAGCAGGAAGAAGCAAGAATACGTAGTAGAGGCCAAGAGGAATAAAAAGATAGTAGAGAGTAGAAAATATATAGTAGCTGGCAACATCAAAATGTTGCAGCAATGAAGAAAAGTACAAAATGCAAGGACTCTAAATGTTTAAGAGCTTCATAAGTTTTAACTTATGCAGGGTTTGTTTTTGGATAATAAGACATTTTTTAGGAGAGTACGGGTGCGGCTCACTTAAGCAACAAGCGGTAGCTGTTGGCTTCGGAGACATGTTTTGGAGAAGGCCTAGACACATGCTCATTTTTTTCCATATTTTTTTCTTAAGGGAGAGAACATATGTGGGTGAGTTGTGATAATCCTATAACAGTTCTCTTCTCGAAAAATGACAAATACCTTAGAGGCACAAATCACATATCAATATTATTCAAAAGAAAATTTATTCTTACGAAAGAAGTTTCAAGGATGATATTGAAAACTTGATTCTAAATCAATTGTGAGATTAAATAGGTTTTATTGAATTAAATCATCCATGGGTATTTAATGATTTCCTGAAGTCAGATAATTTATATTGGTTTTGAGTTTTATTGAATAGATGCATATATTTAATAATCCTGAATTAATCTACTACTAATTAAAATGGTAAATTTGTAATTGTTTATTGGTTTTAATAAGTTTATTTCCTCATTAAAATACTCAGTCTGTGTCATGGAATTAACTAATTTGATTACAATAAACCATCTTTTGAGTTTGTTGGCTAGAATTGGTTCTTTCTAAATCTTAAGGACGTCGAAACTCTAAATCCTACAAGTTACCTCTAGGTTTGTCTTTCGATTAGGGAGTAATTATTTGATCCATTTGTGATCACCCTATAAGGTAAGAAAATTTTGGTTATTATAGATTTGTTCTTAATAACTAGAACAAATTTATTCATGAATGTGTTGAATTACTTTTGCATCAATGATCAGTTGCATGAATCGAGGTGGAAATAAATTTCTTTAATCAGATGTCTGTTTTATTAAATTTCAAATTTGTTCATTTTGTTATTTTTAATATTAAGTTTTAAACATAATTTCGAAATTCCTTTTTTATTCTTTTATTTATTTGTTTAAAAGAAATAAACCACCATTCCCTAAGGAGACAACCCTACTCCACTTTGCTACATTAATATTCTGAACAGGATAATTATTTTTGGCTAGTTTGAGACGCACCAAATTTTTGTGGTGTTGTCAGAGATTGGTGTCAAAGATTTATTTCTTTGATATTTTCGTTTTATTTTTGTTCTGGTTGATGCCTCGCTCTTCCCATAGAGGTGAATTAATTTTTGATCCAAAACTTGAGAAGACAAATAAGGCTAATAGAAAGGGAAAAAGATAAAAAGATCATCTGCTTGCTTCAATGTCTTATTCTGAAGAATTAGATCATTAGTTTAAAGTGCAAGAGTCTGAAGAGCCAATTATTGAAGAGCCAATCATTGAAGAAGAGTCGATGGGTGAATGACCATAATAATGAACATTAAGGGAGTTAGAAACTCCCAATGTTAACCATTAACCTTTGTGTATTGAATTTCCTAATAATGCACCTTTTGAGCTTAAATATGGTTTGATTCACTTATTGCCCACTTTTTACAGAATTGTAGGTAAGGATACCCATATGATTATGAAGCAATTCCATGTTGTTTGCTCATCAATGAAGCCATAGCGAGTTATTGAAGAGCAGATCAAGTTTAAAGTTTTCTCATTTTCATTAGCCGACGAGGCCAAAGATTGGCTTTATTATTTACCGTCTAGTCCATAATCACTTGGAATGAACTAGAAGCAATTCTTATTGAAATTCTTTCCTACTTCAGATGCTGCAAACATCAGAAAATTTATATGTGGAATCCAAAAATTTAGTGAAGTGACAATGTACGAGTATTAAGATAGATTCAATCAACTATGCACAAGTAGTCTTTATCATCAAATTCCATACTAACTACTTATTCAGTACTTTTATAAAGGTTTGCTACCAATGGATCGAACTATGATTGATGCTACAGATGGAGGAGCATTGGTGAACAAAACCTTAGATGAAGCAAGGAGTTTGATCTCTAACATAGCCTCTAATGCCAACAATTTAGGACTTGACAAGATAGCATCCCACAAAAGGTTAGTGAAGTTAGTGTTTCTTCTACTGATCAAACCTTAAATGCTCTGACTTCTTTGTTTTATTTTTGTTCTGGTTGATGCCTCGCTCTTCCCATAGAGGTGAAGTAATTTTTGATCCAAAACTTGAGAAGACAAATAAGGCTAACAGAAAGGGAAAAAGATAAAAAGATCATCTGCTTGCTTCAATGTCTTATTCTAAAGAATTAGATCATTAGTTTCAAGAGCAAGAGTCTGAAGAGCCAATTATTGAAGAGCCAATCATTGAAGAAGAGTCTATGGGTGAATGACCATAACAATGAACATTGAGGGAGTTAGAAACTCCCAATGTTAATCGTTAACCTTTGTGCATTGAATTTGCTAATAATGCACCTTTTGAGCTTAAATATGTTTTAATACACTTATTGCCCACTTTTTATATAATTGTAGGTAAGGATACCCGTATGATTATGAAGCAATTCCATGTTGTTTGCTCATCAATGAAGCCATAGCGAGTTATTGAAGAGCATATCAAGTTTAAAGTTTTCTCATTTTCATTAGCCGACGAGGCCAAGGATTGGCTTTATTATTTACTGTCTAGTCCATAATCACTTGGAATGAACTAAAGAAGCAATTCTTAGAGAAATTCTTTCCTACTTCAGATGCTACTAACATCAGAAAAGTTATGTGTGGAATCCAAAAATTTAGTGAAGAGACAATGTACAAGTATTAAGAGAGATTCAAACAACTATGCACAAGCTGTATTTATCATCAAATTCCATACTAACTACTTATTCAATACTTTTATAAAGGTTTGCTACCAATGAATCGAAATATGATTGATGCTACAGATGGAGGAGCATTGGTGAACAAAACCCTAGATGAAGCAAGGAGTTTGATCTCTAATATAGCCTCTAATGCATAACAATTTAGGAGTTGACAGGATAGTATCCCATAAAAGGTTAGTGAAGTTAGTGTTTCTTCTACTGATCAAACATTAAATGCTCTGTCTTCTTTGGTGGAAAAATTAGTTATAGGGCATATTCAACAAGTCAAAATATGTGGTATTTGCTCTGTAATGGGTCATGCAATAGACATGTGTCTAACTCGTCAAGAAGACCCCAATGAATAAGCAAATTCTATAGAAGGATTTCCAGGGCTGCCATAAAGGAGATATGATCCAAACTCAAATCACTATAATCCAAGCTAGCGAAATGACCCTAATTTTAGTTACAATAATAATCCACTGGGATTTCAGTCACATCCACCTCAAATGAGACCACTAATTCCACCACCTTAAGCTTGATCATTTTTTAATACAGGTATGTATTTAGAAGATATTTTGAAAAGTATAGCTACTAGTACTCAAAATTTCAATAAGAAATACAAGCAAGCATCCAAAATCTGGAAAATCAAGTGTCCCAATTGGCCACAGCAATGAGCAAAATGGAAGCAGGGAAGGGCAGGCTCCCTACCCAGGTACAAATTAATTTAAGGGAAAATACTAGTGCCATGACACTATGAAGCAGAAAAGAGGCGCAAATACCTATACCTAATGTACAAGCAAAGCCTTAAGTTGAAGAGAACAATACCCCTTCAAATGAATCAACAAAGGAGGTAAGTAAGGAGTTGGTTGACACTAAGCCTAAAATTGTGATTTCCCCACCTTTTCTTAGCAAGTTAGCAAAACCAAGGAAAGAAGAGAAGGAAAAGGGAATTTCAGAGACTTTGTAAAGTTGAAATCTATATCCTTTTACTAGATGCTATTGACAAATACGAGGGTATGCAATATTCTTAAGGACATATGTTCTAAAAAGAAAAGGCATGAGATTGAGGACAAAATTATAGTTGGTCAAAACATGTTAGCTATAACAGCCCACTCCCATCAAACATTTGTGCCCATACGTCAACCTGACATTTGAGCACATGCCCAATGGAAGCAGTGTACTAGGGTAGTCGGTTTCACTTATCTCATGGCATCATAAATTAAAAACACAACATCACAATGTCTAAAAATCCAATTCCTCATTTCATTTCATAAAAACACAAGGTATATTGTAGCATTACACTGCACAATCTATACATATATGCACAACATTAAAACTATAAGAGTCTATTGCTTTTTTACATATTCTATATGAAAGAGAAATTATATAAAAATCTATCTATATCCTTCAGTCTCAGTTTATTAGACTTTGAGCCATTTCTTCTATTCAAAAGCAGTATTATTAATCATCATATAGCATCATATATCACCTTATTCATTTATTTCGCATTTCTCATTCAAACAATTCAAGCAATACATTTCAATCACTTAAACATACATATAAAATGTATATCAAATACACTCACTTTCAATTATTACGTTGTTCTGACTGAGTACATTTTGCACTATCCCGTATCCATTATTGATACCAGGCTCATTAATAATTGTCCCTTATCCGTTGGAGATACAGGGATCATTATACATAGTGAGCTAGAGAATCTTACCACATTTTGAACTTTAAGCTCTTTTTCACAAGCGACTCTGGTTACAATTGCCTTTATCTTATTATGCATTCATGTAATGAAATGCATTACATGTATTCAATCATTCACTAATGCTCAATTTTTCACATTCACATTCACATTCATCATCAGACCTTGGTCTGGCATTCAATGATTAACTTGAGTATCACTTATTCTATCTAATTCACATACAATGAGCACTTCCAATATGATATTCATGCACCAAATGCCTCTGACATTCAATGTATGGAATCAACACATTCACATAATATAATAATTCAAAACAAAATTTAAAACAAACAACAAATCAATGTGAGACCATCTAGGTTACTCACAGTTTGCTCTAGATAGTTTATTTCCTCAATGTCCCCGCAATGTCTAAATATTGTCGCTTTGATTTCTCTTCTATATCATACTACACATGCACATTTACACATTACTAATTTGCACATTCAGAAGAATACCCATTCATATACATATGTATATGTGTTATGTATAATGCATGCTCATTGACAATCTCGGGTATACTTTCTTAATTCATATTTCAAGAACATTTACACTTCATAATTCATATATGTCTAAATAAAACTTAGGTTTACACCTCATTTGTACAAGATTATTCTAAGTTCATCATTCTATCATTCATTAAGGTTATTCAAGCATTTTAAGATCACAAAACATCCAACTTATCATTCATCTTTACTTAATACACATCATTAATCTTATTTGAATCATATTAGCCATCATAAACTCACTTTCATTCTCATAACATCTCAAAATTCCAGTTTTAAACACTTAATGTTTAACAATTCATTCTTAATTTTATATCCTCATTCATAACCCTAAACATATCACATATTCAACCACTTATTCAAGATTCATTTAAGCCTAAATGAATCATATAAAAGTACCTAACTAATTGTTGTTTCAAACCACATATCAAAGAAGCATATTTCATGTATTGACCATTCATAGGGTTCAATAATAGAAATTTTCAGCCCTCATTAGACATTCCCATGTTTGTGGACCTATTCCAATGATCGTGGGATGCTTCCATCCAAAAAATCCCAGCAGTTTTCTTCCTTTTTTCCAACTTTTTCATCTTTTCAAGTTACATCCAACATCTCTTATGCCTAATCTATCATTCTAGCTTATTTCCTCTTCATTTCCGCTTCATTTCTACTTCCGTTTCAGATCAATATCATTCAAAAACAAATCAAAATCTATGATTGATCATAAATACCAAAAACAAAATATATAGATATACACATTCATCATCAATTTTCTGCATATGTTCCACTTCATTTTCACCTCCATTTCATCTCTAACTTATCATTCTAATTTACCTCATTTGAAGACACCAAACTACTCCTTTTCTTTAGCTTTAAACTCATTTTATTTCACCTCTATAACCAAAAAATACATTCACGTTATTAAACAAGAAAACAAACCATGAAACATCCATTTATCAATCAAATTTTTCTGCACTATTTCCTACATCATTATAATGATCTTTCCATTTCAAAACCATATCTACAACAACTTATGAATCATTAATCATCTTATTTATAAATGTAAGACATTTATATGCTCATTTCATAACTCATGATTCATATATATACACATCACCATTTCATGTTCATTTAACCTCTAACTATCATCAAACATGTTTCATTTAACAAATTATAAAGAACAATGCTTTACACTTACTTATTTTAGCTTCAAGATCTTCAAATCACACTTAACCCTAGCTTCCCAACATCACACGATCATCATCATCCCAAAGGTGTAGGGTTAGGTCTTTAGTGACAAATGAAGAAGACAACAAAATCAAAGTAGCAAATGAAAGGTGAGAATAAGGTTCACATTGAGAGGGTGAGAAGTGAGTATTATAGATGAAGAAGATGAAGTAGAGAGATTAACAAAGATGAGAGCAATGAATAAAGTGAAAGAAAAATAAAAAATAAAGAAAGAAAAATAAAAAACGAAGATGTTTTTTCGTTTAGAAGAAAATATCGTGGGGCTAAGACATGGCTTAGAAAGTGACACTTGTCACTTGCCACATGTCCATTTTCTATAGGTCTCCACTTGATCCTCTTATTTAACTAGTCCATTTATCTCCAATTTCTACTCCAATTATCTCCCAATTTTCCATGACATTTGTCATTAAATGCTAATATCACATATAAATTATTTTCATTGTCATTCGTCAATTATTTCTATTGTCATTCGTCAGTTATTTCTACTACTATAAATCAATTATCTCGCCACTTGGTATTTTTCCTAGTTTAAAAGTACTCAAAACTTCATAATCTTTCTAATTCTTCACCAAAAATTCTAAATGAACAATTATTATCACCAAATCTATTTTCAAGACATATTAACCATAATTCATATCATAATCACATTTATAAATCAATTATAACTGGTAAATGTCAAATGAGTGCAGGAATAATCTTTGTAATGTGTGCAACAATCAAATTCACGGGTATGTGTGCTTATTGTGCATGAGCTGAAATGCATTTCCTAATTTCTCATTGCTAATCCTCATGTATAATATTCTAGGGTTCCAACCCTTAGCTTGGGATAACAGGATGTTACATTAGCCATAAGGAAAGTTCCATCAAAGTGTGGAGATCAAGGTATGTTTGCCATATCGTGTATTATTGGCACAACTATAATCAAAAAAGCTATGATTGATCTAAGATCTTCAATTAATGTCATGCCATTATCAATTTGCAGTTTTTTGAATTTAGGACCAATGAAGGCAACTGATGCAGTAATTTAACTAGTTGGTAGATACGTAATTTATCCTGAAGGCATGATTGAAGATATTTTAGTTAAAATTGATGAACTCATTTTTCCTATTGATTTCTACATTATGGATATAGGTAATGATTTATCTCTTAATGCTGTTATTATTTGACTAAGAAGGTCATTCATTAAAACAACAAAAACTAAAATTGATGTCGATTTAGGTATTTTAACTTTTGAATTTGATGGTGATGTTTTCATTTTTAATATACCAAATGCTATAAAATACCGAGATAACCATGATTTTGTTTTTCATGTTAATATGATTGATGCTATTGTGTGAGAGCATTTTGAAAGTGATTTGATGCAAGATAATTAATTTGGAGGTTGTTTTAAGGAACAATCTAAAAAATAGGGATGTCGAATTGAAAAGAGAGAGATTAAGCTTAAAGATGGTATTATGGCATTTTCATCCATATTAGAGATAGAATCTTGTTTAGTGAATAGTCATATTAAATTACCCACTATTTCTGAAGGAATTCTTCCACTATTTAAGGTGATAACTTACTAGTCATCAGTGCCAATGATTTAACTATGTTATAAGAGGAGAATTTGATATGAGTGCTGAAGGACTATAAAAAAGCCATTGGTTGGACCTTGGCGGATATAAAAGGGATCAATCCTTCAGTATGTATGCATCTCATCCTCTTCAAACCTGACTTTAAACCTATGAGATATCCTCAGTGTAAGTTGAATCCAAAAATTAAAGATGCTATGATGAAAGAAATTTTAAAATTATTAGACATAGGGATAAATTATATAACTTTTAGACTTAGGGACTATCTTCCTTATTTTTGATAGTCAATGGGTAAGTCCAGTGCATGTGGTTCCAAAGAAGTCCGATTTTACATTGGATAAAAATGAAAGTAATGAATTGTTACCTATGAGATTGCAAACTGGATGGCCGATGTGTATTGACTTTCACAAGTTAAATGCTTCCATAAGAAAGGATCATTTTCCACTCCCTGTCATTAATCAAATGCTTAAAAAGCTGGTAGGTAAATTGTTTTTTTGTTTCTTAGATGGGCATTTTGGTTATTATCAAATTGTAATGGCTACGAAAGATTGGGAAGAAACAATCTTTACTTATCCATTAGGTACTTTTGCATATCAACATATACCTTTTGGATTATGTAATGTCCC
This sequence comes from Erythroxylum echinodendron, assembly GCA_027575705.1. NCBI lineage: Eukaryota > Viridiplantae > Streptophyta > Magnoliopsida > Malpighiales > Erythroxylaceae > Erythroxylum > Erythroxylum echinodendron. The sequence goes on along the minus strand of JANZXR010000170.1, from coordinate 8,590,296 downwards.
TGGAATTTTTCAAAGATGCACGATGAGTCTTTTCTCTGAGTTGATTGAAAATTGTATTGAAATTTTTATGGATGACTTTACAGTCTATGGTGATTCTTTCAACCATTTCCTTGATATCTTCTCCAAGGTGTTGAAATGTTGCATTGACACCAACCTTATTCTTAATTTTGAAAATTGCCATTTTATGGTTAAAGAAAGAATTTTGGGTCATGTACTTTCAACAAGGGGTATTGAGATAGATAAGGCAAAGATTAATTTAATTGAAAATTTACCATATCTTACTAATGTTAAGGAGGTTCGTAGTTTTTTTATTATGAAAGTTTCCACCGAAGATTCATAAAAGATATTTCCAAGATTGCTCAAACATTGTCAAGATTGCTACAAAATGTTATGACTTTTGCATTTGGTGAAGAGTGTCAAAATGTCTTTAGGACATTGAAGGCATTGCTAACGTTTGCTCCAATCATACAACCTCCAAATTGGGATTTGCCATTTGAACTCATGTGTGATTCGAGTCACTATGCCATAGGGGTTGTACTCAGGAAAAAAGTCGAGAGAAATAGCCATTTTATCTGTTACTCATCCACGCAATGCTACTATACCATTACTAAAATGGAACTTCTAGCTATTGTTCTTGCTTTTGAGAAATTTATGTCTTACTTATTAGGATCTAAGATTATGGTTTATTCTGATCATACAACTCTAAAATGCCTTATGGAAAAGAAAGAGTTAAATCCTAGACTAATACGATGGATCTTTTTTCTACAAGAATTTGCCTGGGAGATCAAAGACCATAAGGGAGTTGACAACCCTATGGCTGATCATCTAAAAAGACTAGAGTGTGAAGAAGATCCCTTTCCAATTTTAGTGTCCTTCACAAATAAGCAATTATAGTATGCTGATGTAGTGAATTTCCTAGTCACTGGTATACTTCCATATGATTTGGATAATTTTCAAAAAAATAAGATTAAAAGTGACTCTATATGTTACATATAGGATGAACCATACTTACGGAAAATAGGTTCAGATTAGATTATTCGTAGGTGTGTGCCTAACGATGAAATTAATTTCATTGTTATTTTTTTGTCATAAGTGGGCATGAGGTGGACATTTTGGTCTAAAATGAACAGCTAGGAAAATTCTAGATAGTGGATTCTATTGGACGACTCTCTTTAAAGATGTTGATAAGTGTGAATGACATCATGTTTAGGGCTTAGTTTGATGTGTATTTAATTGTTAATTCAATCGTTTAGGGTGTGTTTAGGTTAGAATTATGTTAGCTTGTCAATTATTTATGTTTTAAGTGTTTTATGGGTTAGTACAAGTCTTTGAGCTTAATTATTATGTTTTTGAGATACCTTGATGTGTTTGTTAGTATTTAAAGGTCAATATTAAAGAATGGAGAAGTTTTGGAGACACTCAGGTCAAAACAACAACCGATGATCATGGCATCAGCACCAAAGTTGGGCCACGATTGTAGCCCATATTCCACAATCTTGATGGAAGTCTAAGACATGGCCCATGATCGTGGCCTTCTCGCCACGATCGTGACAGAAGACTCGGATGTAGCCAACGATTGTGGTCTATAGGGCCATGACCGTGGCCTGCATTGAGCAAATGCTAGGATCAACCCTAGGATCAACCCTAGCATTGCAACTTCCGTAATTTATAATTTAGGTTTAATGGTTATAGCTCAAGAAAGAGTAATCAACCCTAGGATCGTCTAGAACTAATATTCTAGTGATTTATAATCAATTAGGTTAGCATTAAGGATTGGTAAAATTCTCTTTCTCTTAATTTGTAATTACTTTTAGTTGATTCTTGAGTTTGTATTACAAGAGCTAAATTATTAATATTTTCACGATTGATTCTTGAATTGATTTTCTTTATTGAATTGAATTCTCATTTTAGTTCTGTTGTTGGACCCTGAAACTTTTCTTAGAACATTTCGAGCAGTACATGAGAAGTGTGGATAGGTTCATGTTTTGTTTTGGTCACTTTGGTAGTAAGAGACTATAAAATGAGCAGAATTAGGGTGAAAGTGATGAAAAACACGTATATATATATATATATATATATATATATGTATGTATGTTCTGTTATTAGTGTTCATGATTAATCATGGAATTAACTTTATAGATGATATGAAGTTGAAAATGAAGTAGAGAAGATGATCTTGGAATGAGTTATGATAAGGAAAGAATTAGAAACAAAAGTGGTAGTGGTCTGGAAAATGTTCACTGAGTATGCTTCGGTCTATTAGCCATAGATTTTTTCTCTAGTTATCTAAATGAGATGATTATTTGCTTACATTACACTAGAAACATATGGCTACATTTCTTATGAAGAAATCGAATTTCAATTCTGTCTTTAAGAGTCTTAAAATTTCATGAAGTTGAGAACAGGAGGCAGTTCATTGGTGGATGAATGTAAAATTCGCCTTTGTGCTTAAAATGAAAATCTGGATTGATCTAGGCTGAATTGGATGAAGTTGCCTCTTGGAAATTGTAGATTAATTTTCTATCTTTCCAATGATATATAGCACGAAATTTTTGGACATCGGAGTCGAAAGTTAGGATCTTTACAAGTGAAGATGTTTACAAGTTTAGAGGTATCGTCTGTGATGATGTCATCTTCCTCTGGGTAATGTCATCTTCTTCTGTAAATCAACTCCTTCTATAAACAAACTTTTTCTATGATGAAGTCGTTTTCCTCTGTAAGGATGCATCGTCTGTGTTTTGTATCCTTTGTGAACTAACTTCTTCTGTGATGACGTCATCTTCCTCTAGGTGACGTCATCTCCTTCTATGTCACTGTTCATGAACTTCGTCTATGTTACTGTTCATGAACTTCGTCTATGTTACTGTTCATGAACTTCATCTATGTTACTGTTTATGAACTTCTTCTATTTTACTGTTGATGAACTTCTTTTATTTTACTGTTCATGAACTTTATTTATGTTACTGTTCATAAACTTCTTCTATATTACTATTCATGAACTCCTTCTGTGTTACTGTTCATGAACTTCATTTATGTTACTGCTCATAAACTTTTTCTATGTTACTATTCATGAACTTCTTCTATGCTACTGCTCATGAACTTCGTCTATGTTACTGTTCATGAACTTCGTCTATGTTACTGTTCACGAACTCCTTCTGTGATGACTTCATCTTCTTTTATGTTTGTTCTGTGCTGACGTGATCTCCTTCTGTGTTTTGCTTCTTCTATGTTCGGCTATCCTATATTTTGTCCCATTGTTGACTCCTCAAAACATAGATTTGACCTTTGAGGTCTTCATGAAAGCTGTAGATCTTGGAATCCTCTTTCAAAACATATAAAGAACATCTTGATCCGATTACTCTAGAGAAAGTTAAGGAAATCAAAAAAACATCATCTGTGTTCCCAAACTTCTTCTGGGTCACTGTTCATTGTATATCTTCTATCCTATTTTTGACCATTCAGAAGATAAAATTGACCTTTGAGCTCTTCATGAAGTTTGTGTATATTGATTCCCTCTTTCGAATCATGTAAAGAAAAATTGAATCTGATCTTTGTATAAAAAGTTATGCTAAAAAGAAAGCTTCTTCTGTGATGATGTCATCTTCTTCTATGTTTCTTCTGTGCTGATGTCATCTTCTTATGTGTTTTGCTTCTTCTCGATACTATCTTCTGTTCGATTTTCGACCCCACCAAAGATAGAATCTATCTTTGAAGTCTTCAAGAAAGTTGTAGAGCTTGAAGTTCTCTTTGAAAGAATCCTAATATGATCTCAATCCCACATCTCTAGTGGAAGTTATCTCATTTGTTCCGAGACAAGTTCAGTATGATTAAAGATAAAAATATGTTTGATTCTTTTGGCTATAACTTCTTCTCTAGACACCCAAATGACTTGCTTCTTGAACCAGTGGACTCATAATAAATTTATGTACATATATAAAAATAATCATATCCATCTAAAATGAATTAAGAAAGTTTGAGTGAAAAACGTGGGGCGGATATAGTGTGTGTACTCTTAAATAATATGAACTGGTATTATTTTACTGAACATACTTCAGTATTTTGATGATTTCTGGATCGGCAGAGCTCCAAATGAGATGATTTCTAATTTTTTGTAAAGTAGAGACATGGAGCTACAAATGGTATGAAGAAATGGGAATCTAATCCAGTTTCTATGATGTTGAAATTTCAGATGGACGTTGTTCATAGTATAATGTTATGGACGAGAGCAGTCCAAAAATATCTGAAGTATATCTTTCGAATCACTGAACCGAATTGAATGATTTTGGTGTCATTAGAAGCTTGAGACAACGGGGAACATTTTTTAGAGGAAAGTGTTATGTTAGAATGTTCAGGGGCATTTTTGGAAGACCATTTAAGGTTAAAAGAACCTAAGCTTATAAGAAAGGGCAAAGATGACCTTTTGCATTCGTTAAGGGCAAAATTGGAAAATCAAAAATTTTTTCTTAAGCTAATAAGACAAAGAAGAGAGGAGTTATGAGTGTTAAGGAAGTAAAGAAGGAGAAAAGCGTAGAAGAGCCTAGAAGGATAGAAGGAGACACCGAAACAAGGAGAAAGAAGAAGAGAAAAGAGTGTTCATCTGAAAATTTGTAGGGGATCAAGAAGATTAACGTCAAGAGCAAGGAAAAGAGCAAGCTTGACTCTTAGAAATGCAAGTAAGCGAAATAAGGTGGGTTTCATACTTATAATTAAGTAATGAGCCATAAATAAAATGATTTCAATTCCTTCATAACTACTGCTTTTATTACTTTTGCATGATTTGCAAAATTTCTACATGTTTCAGCATATAAATTTTGTT
>JANZXR010000170.1:8563267-8585380 GCA_027575705.1 Erythroxylum echinodendron | reverse complement strand
TAGGATTATGATATTCTTATTCCTAATAGGAATAAGGATTAGAGTTTCTCTATAAATAGAGAACCTATGTCTTATTAAAAGAGAGACGAAAACTCTAGCCACTAGCCGTTCGTTTTTTGAGAGAAAAATTATGAGGTGTTTAAAAAGGTGTTTTGGAAGGTGCTAGCACACATTAGACCCTACATGGATCGTTCATCCTCGTGTGGATACTGGTAGAGGATGTTCGCGCATCGCAGCTTCTACAAATCTGAAAAATAAATACCAATCCGCGTCAAGAGGTAAATCTGTACTTGTTGTGTGTTTTTGTTTATACTTTTGTTGTATAATACGGCCTATTCCGCTGCGTATTATGAATATATGGGCCACAGGCGATCCAATACTTTAAATATCTCCAAATTTGCAGTCATATGATTTGTACATCCACTATCCATAGGATATATTTTTGAATCATGTGCGGCAGCAAAGACTTCTTCAACTGCTATAAATAATTTTTCCTCATGGTTATTCTCAGTTTTAGCCACTTGAGCTAGTTGTGATTATACTGGCTTTGTTGCTTTCCCTTTGCACACCTTCTCCGCATGTCCAAATTACTTACAAGACTTGCATTCAAATCCAGATCTGTGCCAGCAAAATTTTTCTAAATGATTTGTTTTCTCACAATAGGAGCAAGGTGGAAACTTGTTTCTCTTAGACTTCCTCTTACTGTTATACTGATCAATCTTCGCTTTCCTTTTTTTGTCATTCCACTGCTTCCTTAGGCCACTAGACTTGAACTTCCAAGCTACTGTATAGGCAGTCTCACTTGTACTCTCCTCTTCCCTAAATTCTTTCCTTTGTTCCATAGTTTAAAGAGTATTAGCTAGCTTAGTGACTGTGATCGTGGCCATGTCCCAATTGTCTTCTAGAGAAGATATTTTGGACTTAAATCTCTCTAGAAGTGTGACCATTACCTTATCTGCAATTCTTTTCTCCTCCAACTATTCTCTAAGTAGCTTTATCTGATTTACTGTCTCATAATTCGATCCACATAGGCTTTGATTTTGTCCAACTCTTTCATCCTATGCATTTCGAATTCCTTTCTCAAATTCAATATATGCATATGTCTTATCTTGTCACTGTCTTGGAATTCCTATTTCAATCAATCCTAGGCTTCTTTGGCTGAATCATAAGCCATGATTCTTATGAAAATTACATCATCCACTACTGAATGAATACAGGACAGTGCATGATATTTCTTTACAGTTTCTTCTGAATGATGCTTAATCTGATTTACTGTTGGATTTTTAGGAAGATCATAAACTTCTTTTCCTTTGACATAATCCCAAAGATCAAATGATCTTAGGTATGTCTTTATTTTGAAAGCCCAATTTTGGTAGTTTGAGCCATTAAACACTGATGGTGAAGGTCCAGAAGGGGTTGAGGCCATGGTTAAGTGTTTTGAAAAACTGTTTAGATGAGGTTGAGTGTTTCTGGTTTCTTGGTTTTTTTTGGTCAAATTGAAAAAACAACACACAAGTCCCTTATAAGATCATAAAGGCTCTGATACCACGTAAAATTTAGAGAGGTTATATAATGCAGAACAACGTACATGAGAATTGTGCAAAATGGAAGTGTATTTCATTTCATTTCAATCTTACAAAATAAGTTGTCATAAGATAGTACAAAGAAGATTACAAATCCCAGATTTTCAGCAAAAACTGGATTACAAAAGATCATCCCTTAATTTCTGCATAAAGAAGACATACAATCTCAACTACCTAATCCAGTCTAGGAGTTTGCAGAAGCACTCAACCAATCATTTTTCTAACAAAAACCTTACTAATAGATTTATAAGGGAGGCGATGATAATAATAAGTGTGACAGTTCTAAGGTAAGGTATAATAAATCCAAGGTCACATGCCAAATTTGTGATAAACCAGCACATTTTGTATTGGAGTGTCATAATTGCTTCAACCACACTTTTATGGTTGAAAAGGCATCCAAAATATCTGCCTTGATAGCTTCACTAAGCTCAATGATAGAACCTGATTATTATGTCAATTTTGGAGCCATTAATCATTTAACTTCAGATCTTAATAACCTATATGTGAACTCAAAATATGTTGGAGATAAGCAAATCATAGCTAAAAATGGTATGCAACTTCCCATAGCTCATATTGAAAACACCGTTTTAATGCTAATGTTGATTCACTCTTATTGTAAAATATTATGCATATTCCTCAAATCAATAAAAAACTTATTAAGCATTTCTCAGCTTACCCATGAAAGTAATGTTTATATGGAATTTTATCATACTTTTTACCTTGTTAAGAATATGTAGGGAAGAGTGCTAATGCGAGGAATGCTTAATCAAGGTTTATATCAGCCAACTGGCTTCCTATATTCATCGTCTTCATCGAAACCTTCATTTTCTTATGCTTTTTTCAAAGAGTGCACCTCTTTACAAGGCTAGAATAATCATTTGGGCCATCCTAGTAAAAAAGTTATTTGAAGGCTTGTCTCTAATTTTAAACTTTTAATAAGTTGACATAAAAAGATGTTAGCTTATGGTCAGTTTCAAGTACGGAAAAGTCATCGCCTCCATTTGCCTCCTTCTCATATTTGTTTTGAGTTTATATTTAATTTAGTGTATTCAGATGTTTGGGGTCTAGCTCCCATTTGTTCAAATAATGGCAACTATTATTTTATGCAAAATGAATATTTCAAAATCATATATATTTATTTTATACAAACCAAATCTCAGGCTTTTTCTATTATTAAACATTTGAAAGTTATGGTTGAGACCAATTGAAGTGTAAAATCAAACAATTGCAGACTGATTGGGGATATTGTAATATTTCCTCTTTTCTTTATGAATTAGGCATTGAACATAGAGTTTCACCTCCACATACTTAAGAGCAAAATGGTGTTTTTGAGAGAAGACATAGAGACACTATAGAAAAAGGCCTATCTTTGTTAGCGTTAGAGTATACCATATTGACTAAACATGAAAATATTAAAGAGTTTATAAGTGGTAAGGGTCAACTATCCAAATGACTAGTTCTAGTCATTTTGGCAATGGTTGACCTAAGCCCAATTCTTATTAATAAGCTCTCCACTCTACCCATATTAAAAATTATAACATGGTATTAGAGCCTTTGTGACCAAGTGTTCTTGAGTTCAGATCCTACCACCTACCTATTAATAAGCACAAAGTAAAGTGAGCATGTGCAAGTTTCAAGCCCAAAGGACTTTCACTTGAGGGGGTGTGTTAGTGAATATATAAAACCAATTAAGTTGGCCTTACACAATATTTTAAGCTTTTGTGATGAAACGTTAACTTGGTATCAGAGCAGATTTAGTTTGGATTATTAATTTCCCAGTTGTTCGTCTAGATGTCTAGTTCCAGTGACCCGGTCTGGTTACCACTGTGTTTATTTTCAAGTGACAACTAGATGTCCAGTCCCAGTTGCACTTGAGGGGGAGTGTTAGAGTATCTCATATGGAATAAATATAAAAATATTAAAGGGTTTATAAGTGGTAAGAGTCAATTATCCAAATGACCAGTTCTAGTCATTTTGACAATGGTTACCCAAGCCCAATTCTTATTAACGGGCTCTAGACTCTACCCATATTAAAAATTCTAATAGTTAGCTCGTGCAAATTTACCACTAACTTTTTGGGAGTATAATTTTTCAACGACGGTATATTTGATAAATTATTTAATAACCCCGAATTTACAATATTCCTCTCCATATCATCGTTTGCATCCATTAACTAATAGGTTATACATTATATGTCATATTGTCTTTGAAGAAGAGAAATTTCCATATTTACAATTAGTTAGGGCACAAAATATTAATCACCTAGACACTCTTTCTATGTCTTTACCTGTTTCATTGATACAATTAGTGGAGTCTCAACCATCTCCTATACTTTCTTTTGTTAATCATTATCATCTAACAAGCCAAAATTCCATTTGTCTTCTTTACATGATACTTGATCTTCTATGTCTCCTAATTTGTCTTATTCTTTTAGCTTTCTATTAGAGACCTCACCTCATGATAATACAACACTGTCAAATAGATCTTCATCTCACATGCCAACTAGCAATGACAACAATAATACCTCTATTAATCAAACTTCCACTGCCTTCTCTTTCCCATCCTCATCACCCCATATCTCAAACATTTACTTCCTTCAAGCACCTCATCACATCCTATGACTACTCAAGCTCAAACATATTCCCTTAAACCCAAAGTGAATTTTGACTACTAGGCCTTTACTGTATCAAAATATCTACTACCACTCTTCCTGTTGATGACCAAAAACCCTTAAGTTTCTTTAAAGTCGATCAATCACCACATTGGAGTACTCCTAGTCACCTATGGAAGTAGAGTATTATTCTCTTATGAAAAATAAAACTTGGACTTTGGTTCCTTACCCTCCTAATACCAATATCCTGCGAAGCAAGTGGGTATACTCTACGAAAAGGTGCAGATGGTTTTATGGAACGTAAGGCTCGACTTTGTGGTGCTAAGATGTAATTAAAGATAAGGTTTATATTTTTTTGAGACTTGTAATCCTATATTTAAGCCTACTACGATTCAATTTGTTCTATCTCTAGTAGTACCAAGAGGATGGTCTCTTAAGCAACTTAATGTTAATAATGCTTTTTTGAATATTGATCTCTCTGAAACTTTATATATGTAGCAGCCACAGGGATTTGTGAAACCTCATTATCCCAACCATATGTGTCTTCTTCAAAAATCTTTGTATTAGCTAAAACCTGCATGTTCTTAGTTCAATAAGCTTAAGGATTTTCTCCTTCAACATGGTTCTTATAGTTGCTATTCAGATTCATCAGTGTTTGTTCATCAAACTCCATCATCTATTACATATCTTTTAGTCTATGTGGATGATATTATATTGATGGGAAGTGCTAAAATCTATTTAAACGAGTTTACTATGGATCTTAATGTACCTTTCTCTTTTAAAGATGTTAGCGAGTTAAATTATTTTTTTGGGTATAGCATCAAAGCATTTAGATTCTAGTTTGTTTCTTAACCAAACTAAATACATTCGAGGATTTTCTTTATCACACTAGCATGAATGAGGCAAAGCCTGTGTCTTCTCCGGTGGAATGGGGATCCTAATTAACAGTTTGTGATGAATCTATAGACGACCCTAAATTATACCGGAGTGTTGTTGAGGCACTACAATAAATCACTATCACTAGACCGGATATCTCGTGTTTATTATTTTTCAAATTATAAGCTAGGATACTATTGGATTCTTTGCTATTTAAAAGATACTCTACTTCATGGTTTTCTTATACGCCCAATTTCAACTAATCATCTTGTGGCATTTTCCGATGCGGACTGTGCTAGGGATCCAATTACTATAAGATCTACTTATGGTTATTATATATATTTTAAAGACAACACTATTATATAGTCTTCCGTAAAACAACGAGTGGTTGCTCAGTATAGTATTGAGGCTAAATATATAGCTTTTGTGTCAGCTACAAAAAAATTGATTTGGGTCCAACAACTTCTTTATGAACTTTGTGTTCGTTTACCCAAGTCACCTGTTTTATTTTGTGACAATTTAAGTGCAAAGTTTATGATTTCTATTCCTGTTTTTCACAAACACTCAAAACACATCTAAATTGATTATCATTTTGTGTGAGAAAAGGTTAAGCAGGATGACCTATATGTCTCATATATTTTGCTTCAGTGGATCAATATGTTGGCATGCTTACAGAGGCGTTATCTACTAAACATTTTGCTCCCTTTAGATCCAAACTTGCCTTTTGTGAAAGCCCGCCAAGTTTGCAAGAGGTTATCAAGGAGAATATCTCTCGAATAACTTGACAACAAGTGACTAAGTGAAATGTTGGTTAAAACTTAAAACCAACTCAATTGCTCCTAGATTTGCTACTGTATAATTTATTGTACCAAATTTTTATTAGAGGAAAGTTAAAGAAGATAAGAAGAGAATCAGAAACAAATGTTTGCAGTCCAAGATGCCAAATTTGACCAAATCTTATCCATGCTTCCTCCATCCACAACTTGGAGGTTCAAGTAGGTCAACTTGCTACTACTTTGTCTTCTAAAATTACTGGTAGCCTATCAAGCAACATTAAATCCATGTTCATTCAGCTTGTGGATCAATCTATCAAGAGGCCACTGGATTTGTAGAAGTTGTGTTAGTAAAAGTATATAAATTTATCATTCTTGTTGATTTTATTATGTTAGACTTTAAAATAGATAAACATTGTCTATTGATTTTAGGTAGGCCCTTTATGAATACTAGTAGCGCATTAGTTAATGTGCATGAAGGAAAGCTTGTTTTGAGAATTGGTGATGAGCAGGTTGAATTTAATATGTCTAAATGTTTTAAGAAACTGATGGATGGTACTGTATATATGAAAATTGATGTTGTGGATGAGTGTGTGAAGGAGGTTGAAGAGGAAGTTGATGAAGTTATTTAATTTTACAGGGATGAGAGTGTGATAAAAGAGGAATTATATGAGGAAGCTGACCTAGAGAAGTTAGAGAGAATAGTTACACCCACACCACCTTCCATTGTTCCCACATTAGAGCTTAAACCCTTACCTTCCTACTTGAGATGCACCTTTTTAGGTAAGAACCATACCCTACCCATCATTATTTTTAACCAATTAGATTGTGAGCAAGAAGATAAAGTGGTGTAGACCATTAAGAAGAGGATGAAAGCCATGGGGTAGCAAAATTTTGATATTAGGGGGATTAGCCCCAATATGGTGATGCATAGGATTAACCTTGAAGAATGGTGCAAAACAGTGAGGGAGAGGCAAATAAGGTTAAATCCAAACATGCAAGAGATTGTGAAGAAGGAGGTAGTGAAGCTCTTAGATACGGGGATTATTTACCCTATTTCAGATAGTGAGTGGGTGAGTCTAGTGCAGTGTGCCTAAGAAGGGTGGCATGACAGTGATGGAGACTGAACATGGAGAAAAGATTTCTATTAGAACCATCACAGGTTAGTGAGTATGTATTGATTATAGGAAGCTCAATTTGGCCACCAAGAAAGACCATTTCTTTGTGCCTTTTGTGGACCAAATGATTGAGAAGGTGGTTGGCCCTACACTTTATTATTTTCTTGATGGATACTCAGGGTACGATCAGGTGTTTATATACCCACAGGATCAAGAGAAGACCACTTTCGCTTATCCTTATGGAACTTTCACTTATCGGAGGATGCCTTTTGGTTTATGCGATGCACCTGCCACATTCAAAAGGTGCATGATGGCCATATTTCTAGACATGGATGAGAACCTCTTGAAGGTATTTAAGGATGACTTCTCTATCTTTGGAGATTCTTTTGATCACTGTTTGTTTAATTTAGACAAAATGCTTCAAATATATGAGGAGTCTTATCTAGTCTTGAACTGGGAGAAGTGTTGTTTCATAGTCCAAGTGGGAACTACATTTGGGTCATAAGATCTCATACAAGGGGATTGCAGTGGATCAAGCTAAGACCAAGGTGATTGAAAAGCTACCACCTCCCACTAACATTAAGAACATCTTAGTCTTCCTTAGACATACAAGGTTCTATAAACAGTTCATCAAGGATTTCTCTGTTATTATTAGACCCTTGACTCATTTATTAGTTAAAGATGTTCCTTTTGTGCTTGATGATGCTTGTTTGGCTGCTTCTAATAGGTTGAAGAAGGCCATTACAATAGCACCCATTCTGACATCACCGGATTGGTCTCTTCCCTTTGGGATTATGTGTGATGCAAGTGATCATGCCATTAACTATGTCTTTGGCTAGCGAAGGAAAAGAGGCTACACACCAACTACTATGAAAGTAAGACCTTGATGGGTGCACAACTGAATTACACAATTATAGAGAAGCAGTGGCTTACTGTAGTATTTGCATGTGAGAAATTTTGTTCTTATCTTTTAGGCTCATATGTTCTTGGTTTTATAGGTCATACAACATTGCGATATCTCTTTTCGAAGAAGGATGCTAAGGCTAGGCTCATTCGGTGGGTGCTTCTACTATAAGAATTCAACATTGAGATTAAAGATAAGAAGGGAGTAAAAAATGTTGCAGCGGACCACCTATCACGACTTAAAGGGTGAAGCATAAAGAAGAAGAGGAAATCGAGGAGAGCTTTCCTTATGAGGCTTTAATGATGGTAGAAAATCTTTTTCGTCCTTAGTTTGGAGATATTAGAAACTACCTCTTAGGTAGTATTTTTCCTTTTGATCTCTCACATCAATAAAGGAAGCGTTTCTTATTTTAGTGTTCTTACTATATTTGGGATGAACCTGTGTTATATAAAATTTGTGATAACAATGTTATTAGTAGGTGTGTCCCTAAAGATGAAACGCCTGAAATTTTGACTCCATATCATAGTTTAGTATATGCAGGACGTTATGGAGCAAACAAAATGGTAGCTCATATCTTGGAATGTGGGTTCTATTGGCTAATTTTGTTTAAGGATGCTTTAAACTTTGGGCCACAATGTGATAGATGCTAGAGAATGAGAAACATATCAAAGAGGGATGAGATGTCACTTTGAACATTAGGGAAGTGGAAATATTTGATACGTAGGTTTTAGATGGTTTTGGGACCATTCCCATCCTCCTTAGGCAAAGCATACATACTATTTGGAGTTTATTATATTTCGAAGTGAGTTAAAGTCGTAGCTACTCCAACCAATAGCTACTCCAACCAACGATGGCAAGGTGGTTCAAAGATTTATCAAGAAGATTTTCACTAGATTTGGAGTGCCTAGAGTGACAATCAGTGATGGAGGGAGTCATTTTTTCAATAAACCTTTTAAAACTCTATTGAAAAGATATAATATGCATCATCAAGTGGCGACTCCTTACCATCCACAAATAAGGGCCAAGTGGAAGTGTTGAATAGAGAAATAAAGAAGATTTTGGAGAAGGTAGTCAGCATTTCAAGGAAAGATTGGGCTTTGAAGTTAGATGATACACTTTTGGCATATAGGATAACCAAACTTTGAAGGATTGCATGATTTGATATTTGTGAAAATGAAGTGATGGAATTGATTAGTTGTGTTTGATTTTGCTTGAGAACGAGTAAAGATTTAAGTGTGGGAAGTTGATAGTTGTGTATTATTGTGTGCTTTTCTAAGTATTTGGCGTGTATTTCTTACATAATAGGTTATTAGTATTGTGTTTTAGGACTTATATTGTATGTTTTTGTTTAGTTTGATCTTCATGGTCGTTCTTTTATCTTTGATGTTGATTTAGGTTAAGAATTGATCGTTTTGATGTAGGAATGGAGGGTGGCGACCTTTAAGATTGAGCTAGGGACTAAAAGACGAGAAGAGAAGTGAAGGAGTTGTAAAACAAGAACTAACGATTATAGGATTCATGCTAATTCCTATGATCGTGGGATCCCTAACTTGAAGAGACATATAGGCTTCACTTATTTTTAGGATCTTGTGACTATATAAGGGCAAAATTCCACAAGGCCAAAGGTATCGTGAGAACTTGCCTCCTTGAGTTAAAAAATTGATTTAGAGCCTAGAGGTAGAGAATCAAGACTTCCATTCCAAATTGGGCAAAGAGCACACCAACTCCAAATTTTTCAGATTTGGGAAAAGAAAAGGAGGAGCTTGCTTCATCTAGTTCTTATTTTTCTTTTCTCTTTTAGCATCTTTATTATAGATTTTTTGGTTGTTGGGGATGTTAATGACATTATGAGTAGCTAAGTTATTTTGAGAGATTACTCTTGAGCTACTTATTGAACTGCTACTTTGTTAATTTGAATGAATGATGCTTTTGATGAATGTTGAGCTTATACCTTGCAATATATAGAGAAATTGAGTTAAGTAAATTATGTAGGGCTGTACAATGAGAATTGGCACTCTATAGACCTACATTCATCAAGTTAATTGATTAGCTAGAGAGAGATCTTGGCTAATTAGTTGATTACCCATAGGATAACTTCAAAATTAATTGAATTAGTGGACTGATTTTGTAGATTGAGAGATTACTTAATCATATCCATTTAATTTGGATAGGGAAAATTAATTACACCTTGAGAGAGGGTAGTTAATACATTAAGACATCTTAGGTAAGGCACAATTCAATTAACAAGGTAAGAGGGAGATAAGATAAGGAAAAAGTGATCTCTAATTGTTAAATTTTGAATTCTAAGTTTCTGCACTTTTGCTTTATCATTTGTTCATTGTTAGCTGTTTGATTTAGTTTAATTTTTCAGTTTATATTCATTAAAATTGGTTCTCAAATGAAGCCGCTTGAATTAAGTAGCATTTAAACACAATCTCTGAGGGATCGATGACAGCGCATGTCGAGTGCACTGCAAAATTTACCTAACTCTGCACACTAAAATTTGTAGTTGCGGTAAGTCGGGATCGAATCCAGAGGAAATGTTCGGTTAATTTTCGTAATGAAATTAATTGATGCAAGGAAAGAAAATGGGGGGTTTTTGGGTTTCAAACAATTTAGAGAATTAAAGTAAAGGTAAACTGTAGAAAATAAATTAAAACAATTAATCGAAAATGAGAAAAGTGTTGAGCATAAGTAAAGTCCGATTCTAGGGTCAATCTCTACTTAATCACGATCAAGCATATTCCTTCATTCTAAAGTCTTTACAATTCTTTTCGAACTATTGATCTGAGACTAATAGAACGCTCTACAAATCTCGATTTTACCTTACGTTGAATTTAATCAAGATACAATCATTAATCAAACCTAACTACCGAATAACCTAGGATACGATCTCTAGATTCAATTTGACAGTCGCATTATGAACTGGACAATGATTAATATATGCAGTAACCTCACACGTTCGGGTTACTCAACCTAAGTTATGTTGTTCCTAATGATTGACGATCATTAGACGCTACTTACAAACATCAAAAGTAATGATTACAGATTATAATCAATATTTTAGCAATAGGTTCAAATAAAGAATCAAAATAACATATTAAGATCATTTATCCTAAAACCATCCAAACCAATGCCAACAACATAACAAGCCGAAAAGAAATTACAACTTTAGAATGATAGTGATAGCTTAACCGTGACTTGGCGTCGATATCCCTGTGAAACCGGGGTCAGGAACCTAGCCTTCCATTTCTATTTTCATGTTCCAACCACAAATCATATCATCCATTGGCTTCGGAAATCTCAACCTTACTCTCGTCTATATGCTGTTCATGATTGGACGATTTAATGTTGGATCCTCCCTTATGCTATTTCCCTCATCTGCTTCACCAAGCCGTAGCCACTCCAGCGCTAGCCTCTTCTGTTCTGCCGCCACTGTTGCCTGCCAAAACAAATAAAAACTCTGCATTAAAACCCTTCCTTATGCATCTTTAAAATGCAGTAGCCAACACGGCTGTGTTATACAGCGTTAACGTATGCATTTAATGCATGCGCTGCTGCGATTTACACAGCATAGCCAAGAATTTTTTTTAAACAATTACTTTTCAATTTGTTTTAGAAAATCCACCTTTTTAGTCTCAAAAATATATCAATATATCCAACCTAACAGTCAACCCAAATTGAACACAAATTGAACATTTTATCTTAAAAATAGGATTGAAATCACATGTAAATACATAAGAAAATATAAGAAAATTCAATCCTGTCAAATACCCCCACACTTGGTCTTTGACCGTCCTCGGGAAAATCATCAAAATCAAAGTCACAAACCAAAGCTGTAACTCATTTTCCACATTTCTTAAGAATAGATAACCAGAAATAAAAGTGAATGACTTAAAAAAAACCTAAGCAAAAACTCAACATTCAAAGCTTTTACTCATGATCTGTTAACATTCAATATCTTCAAAAAATGAGCAATCTAATGGTAGACTTGGAAAATGGGTTTAACTAAAATATATTCATGGGTACACTCAACACCATTCATAATCATGACAATCCACAACTTTACATATCATTTCATTTCTCCACCATTAATGTTCACATGCAAAATCATGAATCAAAGGACTTTTCAAGGTTGTAATGTGGGCAAAGATAAGGTGAGATATATTTGGGTTAAGTAGTATGAAAGTCATCAAAGCTAGTGAAACAAAGCAACACTCATAAAAAATTAGGTACCGTCAGCTATGAAAAATGCAACATTTATATGTGTTAGTCAAATAAGGCTCAAAATCTCATTGGTTTTGTCTACCATTAGTCACTACTCTTCTAAAGATAATGCAAACTAACAAACCACAAAAGCAAAAGTATATGCCAAATTTTGCTATGGATTTTACTAATCAACTCACACTCTAATTATGGTTAAATAATCTTAAAAGCAATAAAAAACAAGAAAATTGTTGATTTTGTTCGTTCAATTTTGAAAACCGCATGAGGAGTCACGAAAGCTACAATTAAGCTCAAAAACATGCATCAAAACTAATGTACCCCACCCCCACACTTAAAAATTGCATTGTCCTTAATGTAAGATCAAATGACAGAAATGGAGTAGCTAACAAAAATAATAAATGCAAAAAAGTAAAAGACAAAAATTAACTTCCTTTGGATTGCCTCC
Organism: Erythroxylum echinodendron; assembly: GCA_027575705.1. Lineage (NCBI taxonomy): Eukaryota > Viridiplantae > Streptophyta > Magnoliopsida > Malpighiales > Erythroxylaceae > Erythroxylum > Erythroxylum echinodendron. The sequence goes on along the minus strand of JANZXR010000170.1, from coordinate 8,572,843 downwards.
CAAGTAGCGCCTTTGTTTAACGTCATTGGCTCGACCTCCAGTTGCATGCTTTAAGTGACGCCAGTCACATCCTCCAGCATTAACACCTCCAAATCCTCCGTTTGGAAGCCCTCATAATACGACTTTAAATGATGACCATTCATTCTGAATGTCTTGTCAGTTCTGAGGCTCCGTATCTCCACTGCCCCAAAAAGAAAGACATAAGTGATAACAAATGGAGCAACCCAACAAGAATGCAACTTACCAGGAAAGATCTTAAGTTTAGAGTGATATAGTAATACTTTCTAGCCCACTGAGAAACTTTTTCCTCGAAATCATCTTATCATGAAAAGCTTTCGTCCTCTCCTTATATACCATTGCATTTTGATATGACTCATTCCTCATATCTTCCAATTCCTGAAGCTGCAACTTCCTAGGCACTCCCGCATCATCCAAGTGCATGTTGCATCTTTTGATAGCCCAATATGCCTTATGTTGTAACTCCATTGGAAGATGACATGGCTTTCCAAACACTAGCCTGTACGGCGACATTCCAATTAGGGTTTTATAGGCCATCCAGTAGGCCCATAATGCGTCTTCCAGTCTTGCACTCCAATCCTTCTGATTGGGTTGCACAATTTTCTCCAATATTAACTTGATCTCTCGATTTGAGACTTCAGCTTGCCCGTTGGTTTAAGGATGATAAGCAGTAGAAACTTTTTACATGATGTGATATTTTCTGAACATTGCTTCCATCACCCTGCTACAGAAGTGGTTTCCTCTATTGCTAATGATGGCTTTCGGTATCCTGAACCTAGAAAGAATGTTAGCCTTAACAAAATCTAACCGTTGGCATTTATCACATGATTTGCAGAAGGCATATGCATCTTTGAACAATGTTAGCCAGTAGAAGCCACTCTCCAGAACTTTATAAGCTGTCTGTTTTACTCCAAAATGTCCTCCGCAAGCATATGAATGGCAGAAGGATAAAATTGATGATGAGTCATTGTTCGATACACACATTCTGATAACTTGATCTACACAGTGTCTCCAAAGATAGGGGTCATCCCACACATAGTACTTCGCGTCACTTTATAGCTTATCCCTCTGAACCTTAGACAAACCAATAGGTAATTCGTTAGTTACCAAAAAATTGGCGATGTCTGCGTACCATGGTGGTGTCGCATAGGCCGAAAACAATTGCTCATCTGGAAAGATTTCTCGTCGAGGGATATCATCTTCTTCCTTTATCAAACGACTGAGATGATCTGCCACCATGTTTTCTGCCCCCTTCTTATCTCTGATCTCTAAGTCGAATTCCTATAGGAGGAGAATCCATCTGATCAGCCTCGATTTTTATTCTTACTTTATGAGCAAGTATCGTATAGCTATATGGTCAGAATAAACAATCACTTTAGCGCCAAGTAAATACGATCGAAAATTTTTCTAAAGCAAAAACCATAGATAACAATTCTTTTTTAGTAGTGGAATAATGCAATTGAGCTGGATTTAAAGTCCTTGAAGCATCGTAAATGGCTTGCAAAGCTCTTCCCACTCTTTGACTTAAAACTGCCCCCATCGCATAATATCTCGCATCACATATGATCTCGAATGGGAGGTTCCAATCTGACGGTTGAATAATCAGTGGGGAAGTCAGAAGCTCTTTAAGTTTGTTGAATGCTTCTTTCCACCTCTCGTCAAACTCAAAGGGGACATCTTGTTAAAGAAGTTTACATAACGGTGTGGCTATTTTCGAGAAATCCTTGATGAATCTTCGATAAAAACCTGCATGCCCCAAAAAAGAACGCACTTCCCTCATAGTAGAGGGGTAAGGTAAAGAAGAAATGATATCAACTTTGGACCTGTCTACTTCAATACCCTTAGCAGATATCACATGACCTAGAACTATACCTTGGCCACCATAAAATGGAATTTTTTCCAGTTCAACACAAGGTTAGTTTCTATACATCGTTCTAAGATAATGGCAAGATTCTTAAGACATTCATCAAGAGATGATCTATACACACTAAAATTGTCTATGAATACCTTAATAATCTTCTCAACATATTCAGAAAAATGCTTACCATACACCTCTGGAACGTGACAGGTGCATTACATAATCTGAATGAAATCCGTCAGTAAGCGAATGTACCTAATGGGCATGTAAATATGGTGTTCTCATGATCTTCTAGTGCGATCAGGATCTGAAGATAACTTGAAAATCCATCTAAAAAGCAATAATAGTCATAACCAACCGATCTCTTAAGTATTTGATCAATAAAAGGAAGGGGAAAGTGATCTTTATGAGTAGCATAATTCAACTTCCTATAATCAATACATACTTGTCACCCGGTTTGCACTAGGGTGGGAATCAACTCACCTTCCTCGTTTTTTGCAACGATGATTCCAGACTTCTTTGGAACCACTTAGACAAGACTTACCCACTTATTGTCAGAAATTAGGTAGATAACCCCAGCATCGAGAAGCTTCAGTACCTCCTTCTTCACAACTTCCATCATTGGAGGATTCAGCCTATGCTGAGTTTGCCTTGTAGATTTTGCATCATCCTCCAAAAAAATGCGATGCATGTATATGGACGGGCTTATCCCTTGGATATCTGCGATGGTCCACCCGATGGCCTTCTTATGCTCCCTCAACATTCGAACCAACCTCTCCTCCTGAGTTGAAGTCAACTCTGCAAAAATGATAACTGGGAGAGTCTGTTTATCTCGCAAATAGGCATACTTCAGATACGTAGAGAGTGGCTTCAATTCCAATTCTGGGGCCTTCACATCAGAAGGTAACAACTTCTGGTAAGCTTCAGGTAGTTGAATAGAAGCCAAATCATACCTTTTTGAAGAGCTCTCTAATGAGTCCAAGGTGGTTGTCATTTCCACAAGCTCGTCTCCCATCTCAACATCAATGTTGGCTTCTACTTCCATATCCTCGGTTAAAGCTATTTCCAAATGATCCCTGTAGCTTAATTTAAACATCTCTTGCACTAAAGGATCAATTACATCAAGAGAAAAAACACAATAATCATTAGGAGGATGTTTCATGGCATTAAAAATATTGAAATGAATTACTTCCCCATCAAATTCCATTGTGAGGGTGCCTTTACTAACATCTATCTCAGTTTGAGCTGTATTAAGGAATGGTCTCCCCAACAAGATAGATATTAGATTGTACGAAGTGTCATCATTTATATCTACCACATAAAAATCTGCAGGAATCACTAGCTCGTTCACCTGCACCAAAACATCCTCAACCACACCATTAGGATAAACATTAGTGCGATCTTCCAATTGGATAACTATATTCATTTTTCTCAAAGGGCCCAAATTCAAAGAAGCATAAATCGAATAAGGCATCACATTAATAGAAGCACCCAAATCCAACATTGCTCTACTGATCATAGTATTACCAATGTTACAAGGAATAGTGAACATACCTGGGTTCCGACATTTTAGAGGCATTTTCTTTCTAAACACTGCCGACACATTCCACCCATCATCACTTTCTCATCACCCCTCAGTTTCCTCTTATACGTACATAGTTCTTTTAGGAATTTGGCATACCTTAGCACTTGCTTGATTGATTCAAGCAAAGGTATGTTAACTTCTACCTTTTGGGAAAGTCTCCAATATCTCTTTATCCTTGTCCTCTATGTTTGACCTCGTCAATCTGCTCGGAAAAGGTGGAGGGTTAGTTTTAATAATATTAGGACTTTTGACATTTACCTTTGTACTTGATGACGAATTTTCTTCCTTTTCCAATTCCTTCTCAATCTCTTCCTCGGTAGAAATCCTTGTTGGGGTTCTTTTGGGACCTTCAATCTCCTTTCCACCCCTCAGGGTTATGGCACTGACATTTTTCAGGTTCACCTTAGGTTGTGATGGCAATTTTCCTCCACCTTGTGATTCTAGGCGATTGAGCCTTACTACCATTTGACTCATTTGATATTCCATGTTCTGTTGGCTTGCTTTCATATCCTGTTGAAATTGCAATTACTAGTAACAAATTTGTTAACACGTTCTTCTAAAGATGCACTTGAACTTGAAGAAGAAGCTCCTTGTGCTCCTTCTTGCCTTGGTTAAAATCTTGATGGCCTTTGCGGGAGATTCTGGAAGTGATTCAGCTGTCGATTCCCTCCATAACTCAAGTTAGGGTGATCTCTCCAACCTGGGTTATATGCCTGTGAGTATGGGTTGTATTGGTTTAGGAAGTTCCCTCCTGCAGTATTCACATGCTACATACTCCCTTCTTGAAAAGCTGGGCACTTGTCAGTTTGATGACTTGTGTTTGAACATATCTCGCATGCTTTCACTTGTGCCTGTCCAACAACAATGGATGAAGTGCTTACCTTATTTACTCGTCGAGCATCATTAAGAGTGCTAAATTGTTGGGTATTAGCAGCCATCCACTCAAGTAATATCCTAGCTTCAATACGAGTCTTTTCACAAAGTGCTCCACCACTTGCCGCATCAACCAAACTCCTCTCCATTAGTAGTAATCCTTTATAAAAATATTGGATGAGAAGTTGATCTGATATGTTGTGATGTGGGCAACTGGCACATAACTTCTTAAATCACTCCCAGAATTCGTAAGGAGACTCCCCATTGTGTTGCTTAATACCACATATCTCCTTTCGAATACTTGCTGTCTTTGAGGCTAAAAAATATTTTTCCAAAAGCAATCTCTTCATCTTCAACCAAGTGCTCACAATTCCTGCAGGTAAACCAAATAGCCAATCTTTTTCTGTATCTTTGAACGAGAACGGGACAGCCCTTAACATGATCTACTCGTCCATCACCCCTTGAGGATTTATGCTCAAGCACAGCACATCGAGTTCCTTAAGATGCTTATGTGCATCCTCACCTGCAAGGCCATGAAAGTTAGGCAATAAATAAATTAATCCAGATTTTAACTCAAAGGTAACATGTTAAGCTAAATTCAGAAGTATTATGCATAATGGTCTATGAGTTAAATCGGGTGCAGCCAACTCCTTTAAAGTTCTTGGATTTGCCATTATATCTTCAGATTCTGCTTCCAATTCGTTAACCAAAGTTGACCTTGCTTCCCTACGTAATCTTTGCAATGCTCTCTCGATCTTTGGATCAAGTTACTCAATTTCTCTATGAGGAGACCTGGTCACTACCATGTACCAAAACTAATGGATAATTAAAAATTAACAATTAACAAAAAGAATGATTAAAAGCAAATATATTCACAAAACACCAACTAAAATTAAATTCAAAAATTAAACTACCACAGTCTCTGACAACGGCGCCAAAATTTGACGTGTCGAGTGCACTGTAAAATTTACCTGACTTTGCACACTAAAATTTGTAGTTGCGGTAAGTCGGGATCGAATCCACAGGAAATATTCGGGTAATTTTCGTAATGAAATTAATTGATGCAAGGAAAGAAAATGGGAGTTTTTTGGGTTTCAAACAATTTAGAAAATTAAAGTAAAGGTAAACTGAAAATAAATTAAAGTAATTAATCGAAAATGAGAAAAGAGTTGAGTATAAGTAAGGTTCGGTTCTAGGTCAATCTCAGCTTAATCACAATCAAGCATATTCCTTCATTCTAAGGTCTTTACAATTCTTTTCGAACTATTGATCTCAGACTAGTAGAACGCTCTACAAATCTCGGTTTTCCCTTAGGTTGAATTTAATCAAGATACGATCATTAATTAAACCTAACTACAGAGTAACCTAGGATATGATATCTAGATTCAATTTGCAGTCGCATTATGAACAAGAAAATGATCAATATAGGCAGTAACTTCACACGTTCGGGTTACCTAACCTAAGTTATGTTGTTCCCAATGATTAACGATCGTTAGACGCTACTACAAACATCAAAAGTAACGATTACAGATTACAATTGATATTTTAGCAATAGGTTCAAAATAAACAATCAAAATAACATATTAAGATCATTTATCCTAAAACCATCCAAATCAATACCAACAACATAACAATCTAAAAAGCAATTACAACTTTAGAATGATAAAGATAGCTTAACCGTGACTTGGCGTCGATATTACCATGAAATCAACATCAGGAACCTAGCCTTCCATTTCTATTTTCATGTTCCAACCACAAATTATATCACCCATTGGCTTCAAAAATCTCAAACTTACTCTCGTATATATGCTATTCATGATTGGAAAATTTAATGTTGGATCCTCCCTTATGCTATTCTCCTCGTCTGCTTCACCAAGCCGCAGCCACTCCAGCACTAGCCTCTTCTGTTGTGCCGTCACTGTAGCTTGCCAAAACAAATAAAAACTTTGCATTAAAACCCTTCCTCGTGTATTTTTAAAATGCAGCAGTGTTAGCTGCGTTGGGTTAAACACAACGTTGTGTAAACACTGCTGCGTTGCGCAGTGTTAGGGCATGCGTTTAACGCACGCGCTACTACGTTTTAAGCAACATAGCCAAAAAATTTCTTTTTTGTTAAACAATTGCTTTTCAATTTGTTTTAGAAAATCTATCTTTTTAGTCTCAAAAATATATCAATATATCCAACCTAACAATAAAAAATTGAACACAAATTGAACATTTTATCTTAAAAGTGAGATTGAAATCACATGTAAATACATAAGAAAATATAAGAAAATTCAATCCTATCAATCGTATCTGTTCTTTTCTATAAGTTACACCCTGTATACTTGTGGTTTTGAGCGTAAAACTAGTGAATTGGTTTTGCAGTCAACAGTTCCCGCATCTGTTCTTGATCGGCTTTAATGTTCTATAGTATTGATGGAATTTTGTAATATTTTCATCCTAAGGAGGAACATGATTTTGTTGGTCTGTAGTAGGATCTAAGTTTTCTGCTACTCTTTTAGATCTTTTGTCTACCCATACATTGTTTTGCAATTTGTATCCAAATGGATAGGGAATGGAAGGGTGAAACTTAGCCGATACATACCAATTGAGATTTGCAAAAGAAACTCCATAATGGTTAAAAATCTTGGTGAGCAATATCCCATCAGGTAGGTAACCGATGGTATTCTTATGATTCCCTATTTCCACCATGAATCTCAAGATCATAGCTGGAAGATTCATTATGTTCTCTTTTAGAAAAATTATACACCACATAAGTGTCTAGGAGGCTACACCTTTCAACTGATCTAATCCTAGGAAAAATTGAAATAACTGAAAGAGATGCAAGACATCGTGATATTAAGTCTAATTGCCTACTCCAGGGTCTTTCATCTTGGGTGTTCTCAGTATGAAGGAAGATGGATTTGACAACTTTGATTAACTCTAGATCATCAGCCTCCCACTTGTGACAGGGAAAATTAGTTATCCCTATAGTAGCTACTTCCAATATATCTCCTAATATTTCTTGAAAATTTAAAATTTCACATTCATGCACCCATGATACAATGGATAGCTTTTTATTAATTTCTTCCTTTTTCTTGTATGTGAAGAATATCTTGACTAGCTCATCGTATACTGTCTCATCTAAGTTTAGAAAATTTTCCTAAGCAGAAAACATAGTAAGGAGAGATGGATATACCTATGTCATCAAACATCATAGAAGGCAAGATCTACCTGGCAACTACGTTTCTTTTCCTATACTATGTTTTATAATGGACTGCCTCTGTGAAAACAATATACTCTGCCTCTGTTGTATATAATGTTACAATGGGTTGTAAAGATGCCTTCTAGCTAATTACACAACCTCCATGTGTAATGACATACCCAGTAATTAATCTTCTTTTATTAAGATCACTAGAAAAATCTAAATCAATAAAGCCTTCAAGATGTCTCTTTTAATGTCCAAACCGTAAATAAGAATTAGTGCTACCTTGTAAATATCGTAAAATCCATTTCACTGCTTCCTAGTGCTTTCTTCCAAGATTAGCCATTTATCTACTAATGATACTAACAATATGTGAAATGTCAAAACCTGTGCACATAATAACATACATAAGACTTTTAATTGCCCTAGTATAAAGAATATGAGACATGAGTTCCTCTTCTTCACTTATTTAAGGAGATTCAATAATTTGAAATAAGAAGTGGGTGTGGTACTAACTAATTTAGCTTTTTTTATGCCAAATCAATCCAAGACCTTATCTAAATAGCTCTTTTGAGTTAGATACGAAGTACCATTATGTCGATCTTAGATAATCTCCATGTTAAGAATTTTTTTAGTAGCCCCAACATTTTTCATTTCAAATTCACTTTTTGATTTTGTTTCAACTTCTTTATCTTCGTCATTTCTTTTAAGAAAATGAGCATGTCATCTATATAAAGTAGTAAACAAATGAAAAATCCATCTAAAAACCTTCTAAAATAAATGTAACTACTATAGTTACTCATAGAGTATCCAAATTGCTTCATAAAGTGTTAAAAAGCTTGCACCATTGCTGAGGAGACTATTTCAAACCTTACAACGACTTATTCAATAAGAAAACATAAAGTTCTTTTCCCTCAACCATAAAGCCTTTAGGCTAATGCGTGTAAATCTTCTTTTCTAGCTCACCATGTAAGAATGCGGTTTTGACATCGAGTTGTTCTAAATTTAAGTCATTCATGGCAACTAGAGAAAGTAAAGCACATCAAAGAATGTTTTACTACGTGATAAAAACATTATTAAATTCAACTCAAGCTTCTTAACTGTGTCCTTTCGTAATAATTTGTGACTTTTAGTTAGCACCATTTTCTATTGTACATTCTTTCTTCTTAAAAACCCACTTACAACTAGCAATCATTTTCTCTTTTAGTGGTTGCGCGAGATCCCAAATATGGTTTTTATAAATTGATTCCATCTCCTCTTCCATCACCACTAACCATTTTGCAAAGTCATCATAAGAGATAACTTCTTCATATATGGATGGCTCAATGGCATCTTCTATCTCCTATGCTACTAATTGTACAAAAGAAACTGTTTCAATTAGTCTTTAAGGTTTTTTGACATTCTTTTTTAGTCTTTCCTTTGCAATAGAGTGAACATCCTCTCGTACTAAACTTTGAGGTAATTCATACTCCTTATTTACCTCTTTAGCTTCTTTTAATGAAGTTTCCTTTGATGGAAATTTTATCTTCTACTTACCACTAGTCTTATTTTATCTAGGAAGTATAACTGTTTCTACTTTGTGAAGTATCACTAACTTATTAAAGGGAACATCCCTATTGATCACTAACCTTGGAGATTTAAGATCATCACACCATAATCCGTATCCTTTTACACTAAACTGATAACTAAGAAGGATGTATTTCTTGGTTCTCGGCGTAAGTTTCCCATCATTAACATAAGCATAAATGGGATAACCAAATATTCTTATATGTGAATAATTAGGAGGGTTACCATACCAAACTTCTTCTAGATATTTAAGTTAATGGCCAAAACTAGTGAGCGATTAACTCAGTAACAAGCAGTTTGTAACACCCCATTACCCTAGGGTACGCACCGGGACGCCCGTAGTTCATTCCGATATATATCCTAAGATAACGGAGCGTTACGTGCAATCACTATAGAAACTCCACATGGCATAACATACATTTAATCATAAAACCAGTAATTGTAAATTACAAGATTTTCAAAATCAAAATCCTTCCTCTTTCATTACTC
>JANZXR010000170.1:8490927-8523342 GCA_027575705.1 Erythroxylum echinodendron | reverse complement strand
TTCCAAATTTGGACTAGAATGTGGAAAAGGGTGTAGGGATGAACAGTAGCTCGAGAATTTAGTGATCTGAAACTTTGAGAATTTTTCTGGGTTGATTTAGGCAGATTTTGCTAAATTAGGGATGAACAGTAGCTCGAGAATTTAGTGATCTGAAACTTTGAGAATTGTTTTGGGTTGATTTAGGAAGATTTTGCTAAATTGGTCTTCATGAAAGTTATAGATTTTCTTGTTAGCTTTCTATCTCTATAAAGTATGTCATTTTTTGATATAAGGGTTGAAAGTTATGATCTGTTGACTTTTGGATGTTATGCCAAAGATTAATGTGTTTTGTTTGTGAAAGTGTCCATAAGTGTAGGTTTTGTGGATACTGTGTTTTGAGACAAAATTCTGGACTGTTATGGGTTGAATTGGAGCAAGTAGCCTTATTGAAAGTTATAGAGGAATTTCTTAGCTTTTCAATGATGTATAAAATGCCATTTTTAGATGTGGGAATTGAAAGATATGAATTTGTGAAATGTGGATATGGTTTAGGTGATATGTAACAGGGCAGAAACTTTGATTGAGAATTTGATCCTTTTAGAGGTTGAATTTGCTTCAAGTTCTTCATGAGAATTGTATATTGTGTTTTAATCTTTCCATTGATATGAAGTATGGAATTTTTGAATAATGGAATAGGAAGTTATGATTTTTAGAAGTTGTGTTACTATTTAGGATGAGATTTACAGGACATATTTGTTTGAAGTGAATTTTGACCCCTATAAAGGTGGAATTTGGCTGTGAGTCCTCATAGGAATTGTAGGCCTTTCTTTTATATTTCTATTGATATCAAATTTGTCAAATTTAGACTCCTGAGTGAATAGTTATGTGTTTTGGAAGAAGAAGAATAAGTGTGAAAGAAAAAAAACAATGGGTTGTCAGAGTAGGGAGCGCGAAGAGCTCGCGCTCGCGAGGGCGAGCGCGAGAACGCTCCTCGCGAGCACAGGAACTCGTGGGCAGAAGGGAGCGCGCTAAGCGCTCCTAGCGAGCGCGAGCGTTCAGCGCGCATCTCTCGACCGCGAGACCCTCGCGAGTGTGAGCGACCCATGTTTTAATTGTTCCCATCCGACCTTTTTTGCCATTCTTTTGCTTCTAACTTTTGCATCCGACTTCCGATTGACATGGTTTTCAAAGCATTGGACTTCGAAAAATTAGGGGAATATTTCGGGTGAAATTTACGGAGTGATACCGGGATTGTCACGAACATGCATTGTATACATTTAAATTCCTGCATGTGCATTATTATACATTTCTGACTGTACAATTTGTAATATATGTGTATTTGCATTGTTATAGAGACGCATTTGGAACGTCAACCTACCGACGTTGCCAAGTTTCCAGGCATTAGCTTTGAAATCTATTGGTGAGTAACCTAGACGGTTCTCCTCAATTTATTGTTTCTTTGTGATTTGTGATGGATAATGGTGGGACTGTGAATTGCTTGTGATTGTGGATTCCGGACAGAAGGTCCGATGACTGTGTACTGGGGAGTTGTGTTATTGAAGTGCTACTTGTATGTGAGTTGGAGACCTACATGCCTATGATGTGAAGATTTATGACATATGTGATCGTTTGTGTCATATGTGATTAATCGTGTACTATGCAAATTGATCGTGACATATGCATTTCATCCATGAATGCATGTTCAGATAATGACAGTTGTGACCGGAGCAGCCACTGATTAGAGCTTAAAGCTCAACGAGTGATTTTGAGCCTAGAGCTCAACAGTGATTTAGAGCCTCAGGCTCAACGTTTAATGAGTCCTATAAAGGACAGTTTAGGCGCTTGGTCACAACACTGTAATAATTGGAAAAGTGTCACATGAGTATTTCATATGTATTTGATTAACTATGCTTGATTGAGTGAAAGGCTTAATGCCTTATACTTATGTGAAAACAAAAGTGTTGTTTATGTGAAAAATGTTTGATATTTGATTGATGGATGATTGTGCTATGTGTAATGTGTTGTATGAATTGAGTGAACCATCGATGATGGTTACCTCACTAAGTTCGCAAAATTCACCAAAATTGCAACGCTGTCTTTTCAAGACTGAGAGTAGACTCCTAACTTCAGAGGGACTTTTCCAGCCGTGTAGATTGTGTTGGCGAAAGAAGTCATGGCTCACAGGTCGGTCATCTGGGACTTTTGGGATGACGTAGATAGATTTGCTACTTTTTCCTCTTTCATATAGCATTTTGTACTAGGGTATTGGATTTATGTATAGACAGTACAGTATGATAGATTTACAAACCTTTGATTTTGATGGAATGAAATGAGGAAGAAGTTGGTTTTAAAAATATTGTGGTTTTCTAATAATGCCTTATCGTTAAAATTAATGTGATGCCATGTGGAGTGAATGTAATCATCGCAAGTAGCTCTCCCTTATCATAAGATATGTACCGGAATGACCTGCGGGCGTCCCGATGCGTACCCTACGGTAAGGGGGTGTTACATAATATATAGAGGTTATTAGGTGAAACCAAATTGGAGCACTGGCCGGTTCAAATATTTTCTGGTCAGATCGGTTGGTCCATTCCAGTTTTTAAAACCTTGCATATAATCATATGCAGCTGAATTGCAAGAAGTAATAGCCTGTTGTTGCAACAGCTATCTGCTAATCTTTTGCCACTTACTAAACACTCTCCTTGTTCATTCTAACACCTTGCATCCATCATTAGTAAATTTAACAAATAGCCCATCATCACAAAGTTGACTAATACTTGCCAATTTGGTTTTTAAACCATCCACATGAAGCACGTTTTTGAAGTGAGTTAGTCCATCCAAGCAAAGAGCTCCTCCCAATCACTTTTGCTTTCTTCCCATCACCAAAAGTAACATGACCATCCATACAACTTTGATAATATATCAAGTAGCTTCTTTCACTTGTCATATGATGTGAACACCCACTGTTAAAATACCAACCATTATGAGAAGTAGCTGGTTTAGATTTAAGAGCTACAAGTGCTTGTAATTGACCCTTTCTCCCTCAAGTATGCTTTGGTAACATTGGCTACTGTTGAAAGTTTATCGAAGAGTGTCTAGATTTTCGATTTTGAGCACTTTTAATTGTGAAATATCCTTTGTAACAACTTGTAATAATTCGATCTTATGTGTCCATTTATCCCACAAAATTGACATGTAGGCACAAACTTTTGGTTCCTTTTTAAAGTTTCTCCTTTAACAAATTTAGCTTCACCATTTTGCCCATTATTCAACTTAGAACATTCACCTTTGTAACCAATACCTTGAAAATCCCCTTTGCTCTTACCAATTTCTAACAATTGTTCTAGTTGTTCGATACCTCCATTTGACATCCTTATTCCTTTTTTAGTGTTGACCAGTTTCAACCTTATTTCATTAAGCTCATCTATTGTAAATAACAACTTCTTCTTAAGATCTTGAACGATATTCTTCATGGTAGAATTTTCCTTCTTTAGGTTTTCATTCTTCTTACACACTTGCACTCATTTTACATACATTAACTCATAAGCTTTGCAAATATCCTCCTTTTCATATTCTAAATCATTTTCATTATTGCCATAATATGAAATAGAATTTTAAATTGATTCATTTGCATTTTTTCTGGAATTTTAGACCGATTCATCTAAGTTTTTCCTGTTAGTTTCTTCTCTGGTTATTGTTAAGCAAGCAACTAGATTTATGTTGCATAAAGCAACTAACTTAGCATAATTACTCACAAATTTCTCTTCACTACTATACTCACTTTCAGATTCATTCTCACTCCAAGTGCTCATATAAAACTTCCCTTTTCTCTTCTTCAAAGTGTTAGTACATTTTACTTGTACATGTCTAAAGCCTTGACATTCATGACATTGTATTTTATTTACCTTTCTTTTACCCTTTTAAGTTTTTGCTTACTATTTAAAATTAATGTTTGATGAATTCCCACCATGCTACCTAAACTCGAATCTATCTTTCTTCACTTTCTTTAACCACTTGTTGAAATTTCTTGTCAATAACTCCATATTCTCATTCTTATCAAATTCATCTCCTAAGTCATTCGCGACTTTTCCAACCTCAGCTTGCAATGTCAATCCTTTGTTCTTCTCTCTTGTTTATCTCTCAACAAGTTCATCTCAAAGTTGGTAAGAATATCAATTACCTTATCCAAAGATAATTTATTGATATAATGAGTGTTGGACCCCGAACTTTTCTCAGAAGTTAGAATTATTAAATGAGGATTTGTTGGCTTTTAGTCATGAGTAAAAAATTAGAATTTTTGAATATAGAAATTTATGGAGTTTATGAATATTATTATTATTTTAATTACATATGGTTGCATGGATCAAATGGAAGTGTTAGAATTAAGTCAAGGAGTTAGAAGGCATTAGATTAAAAATGGAAGGGTAAGTTTGGAAGATTAGATTAGTTTTTAGACTAATAGGAGAAGAACAAATGAAGGTGGATGAGAGAAGTGCTGGAAAAATAAAATAAGAATAAGAAAGAAAGAGATGTGTTCGTGTAAGAAAGAAAGAAAGAGAGAACTCGTAGAAGAAGCTAGAAGAAACTAGAGAAAGAAGAGAGGAGAGTCGTGTATAGTAAGGAAGAAAGAAAGAAAGAGAGAAGAAAAATGTAGAAAGAAGTAGAAGAAGAGAAGTAGAAACTGAACCAGAAGAGGAGAAGAAGGAAAGAAAGAAAAAGGAGATAAAAAGAGCAGAATAATATTCATGTGAGTTATAGGTAACCCCTATCTTCTTTTCTTGTTTTGATAGAAGAAGAAAATAGAGAAACTAGGTTTTTATGAGCTAAAATAAAGATGAAGAAAGTAGAGGAATAAGAGATTGATGTTTTTAGATTTTTTAGAACCCTTAACAAAATCTTATTTCCTCTAGTTAGATAAATCAAGAATAGATTAAGTCTAAGCTTCTTTTTGGATAGTAGAGATTTATGGAAGTTTTAGTCATGTATCTTGATTGAATGAACAATATGGTTGTTTGAAGGGAATAAGAAAGTGGAAGACAAGAATAAGAGGAAAGACAAGTTTTGAGCTTGGATTTGTAAGTAAAGAGTTGGGTAATACATTTATGGTTTTTGTGATGAGGAGCTAAAATTATTTGTTAGTATGTGTACTTAAATGATTGCTTTTACTCATTGTGAATGTGGGAAAAATATTATGCGAATGTAATATCATGATTGTTATGTAAGAATTCTATTGCTTTTCCATTATTGAAAAAAAAATTCAAGAAGCATGAAAAATATGAATATGTTATGAAATATGTATTCATCACAAAATCTGCTTATGTGGGTAAAAGAGATACCATTATGTTCATCACGTACATATTGACCAAAATCCTTCTTCTGGAAGCCCGCTTGTGGCATATGAACTTTGAAAATGGACTCATTCTGTTCATAGTGTAAACTTTGGTTTCGCCATTTTGTTTTATGGGATTCTCTCGAGTCATATTGTTTGTGCATTTCATTGTGATTTGTTGAGCATGATATATAATTGAATGCTTTATTGTAATGGTTGAAAAATGCATGATATAATTTATGTGATAGCATTTTTATTATGTGTTCTGTGAGCTGGAATTGTGGATAGGTTATGTCAAAATTTCCATATTAAGGTGCTATATATGTATGTATATGTGCTTGATTGTTTATGACTCATCACTAATGGCTATAAGTATATTAGCCACTGAGCTGCTTAACTCACCCCACAAATTTTCGATTCCTCAGGTGAAGAAATAGCATATCAGCGAACCTTGCAAAAGCTTCAGCAAATCTCCAAGAAATATTTCATTTGTAGCTAAATTAGCTTGGATCATTTTTGATAACTTTAAAAGCACATCAGGTATAAGCATCAATGTTGTATTTTTGTATTATGCTACAGATGTGGCTCTTGTTTGTAATTGGAGTAATGTACCTACTCTGTTTTATTTTGAGAAATGAATAACAGTAAAAATTGAAGAATTTCTTCTGTTCATGTTCAAATTCTTTTTCTGTTAAACTGTTATATTTTGATTGAGAATGGAATTGTTAGTTGTTTAAAGGCCTTTGGATAGATTTTTTTGAGTAAATTGTATATGGTTTGTATTGTTGGTTTTTAGGTCTTTTGAAAATTCTATAGAAGTATCGACAGTAGAGAGAAAATAAGAGAATAATGAAAAATGTGTTCTAAAACTACAAGGAATATACTGGATTGATCTAGGTAGAATTTGATAAAATAGTCTTCATAAAAGTTGTAGATCTTTCTCTTAGCTTTCTAATGACATAAAGTTTGTAATTTTTGGATTTCTATATTGAAAGTTATGAAGTTTTAAAGTGGGTGTGCGCGACTGGGATGTCGTGTCACTTATTCTCACGTGCGTGAGAATTTAAAAGTCACGCCCGTGACTTTTGCTACTTCTTCTTCTTCTGTTTATTCATAAATTCATAAGCTGATTTATTTGTTTTACTGATCATTTTTAACTTCTCATTATATTATTTTATTTTATTATTAATTGTTTATATTAAAAAGGGTCCCCTTCATGACTTCTTTTAATTTATTTTCATGTTAAATGTATTCTAGCCTATTTATTTTAATTGTTTGTGTATTTATTTTTGCTCCCACCAAGGAATTAAATTCTTTTTATTTTGATATTAATTATAAATATAATTATTTTTATTTTAAAAATACTCCAATTTTAGCACCTTGACGCCATGAAATAGGAACCGAGACCTGGGGCTAACATTTTTGGTATCAAAGCCTATGGTTTCTAAGGATTCCTAGGCTTAGAATATGTTATACTATAAAATATATGATGTATGATAAAGTGTTGTATTGCTAAATTATTTGTTTGCATTATTGAATTTATTGATTGCATTAAGTGACATGCATATCATACATACATGTAGGAAATAAGATTAAAATGAAAGTAAGATTAAGGATTATGTTTAGATTAAAGGAGTAAAATGCCACCTCGTGAAAGAACACGAGGAGTTTTTGCAATGATCTGCTGCACCTGATTCTCCACCATTAGAAAAGGACACTAGTGAGTATAGAATCCCAGTAATTGCAACCACGTGAGTCACACTATGGACTTTCGTTAAGAGTTTTAGCTATTAGAAACAATGAGAAGAATGGTGATTTGTTAGAGTGTAAGATAATGAAGTTCGTGGATATTTAGAAATAATAAATACTACATAATCTGATATGTTATACATAGATTCAGTATTTGTAGTTATGTCAGCGAATATGGTGATGGGATTTTATTATCGATAGGTACTTGAATTGATATGGATGTGAATATACTTTTATGAATTGACTGAGAAAGAAATAGAGACATAGGCAGAAATGACAAGATTTAAAGTGTACAAGCAAAGTGGAATTGAAAGGTTGAACTTGGAATTTAAAATGATTGGTAATTAATATGATGAGGGTTATGATATGGTATAAGATTGTGTTAGTGGATTTGAGATCAGAATTTCAAGATGGTTTAAGTGTCTATAATCTTGAATTTATTGAGAACGTATGTATGGAAGATGAAATAAATAATAATGATATATGTAGAAGTTCTCAAGGTTATGTTGATCAGTTATTATGAGTACACATTTGATAATGTGGTTACATTGGTGGATAATGTGATTGAGCACATATGAAATCTATATTTGGATATAGTATAGGAAGTAATCTATAATCCCTATAGTTAAAATTATGAGATGAATTAGAGTAACACAATAGAAGTATGAGATTAGGTAGTTATGTTGAAAAGGTAACTACTATGGAGAAGTAACTTTGAATAGTCATAAAATATTCATAGGTTGTTCAGAATCAATTGCGATGGAAGTATCATTAGCCTAATATATTAATTGATGATCTATTGAAAATATTTTTCTATTATGCTGATCGTATAAAGTGTAACAATAATTGAATTTATTGAAATATCATGAACGTTTGAAATTGGTCTGATTAAGGTATTAAGAATGGCTGAAATAGCAATGATGTATATAGTTGATTGATAAAGATTATGGAAATAGTATAGATAATTGAGGTGAAAAACCTTTTTGTGATATAGATGTTTTATCAAATCATATCGCATGAATTAAATGTTCCACTTCTAGGAGTGAATGACTATTAAACAAATCATAAGTAACTATCGGAGTCAGTCAGAAATAGGATCCAGGCATAAGAAGTTAAATATGCTATAGAGAGTGCATGGATTTTGTTTAATGTAAAGTATCCTACCTATATTATTAGCTTCGTGAATTTGAGGTGTTGTTTTTGTTATTGTCAAAGGAACTTAGGTTTGATAAATTGAAATGTGAAAGTGATTGTATATGATGAATGTAAGTGAATGATTTAAAATGAAGTGAAAATTGATCTGTAGTAGAATTTGCGTGCCTTGAGAAAAATAGAAGAATTAAGTGGATCAACGTTGAAGAGATATGGAATAGTAAGTAGAAGATAAAAGTGTTTTGAGAGTATCGTATCCTCTTGACAAGGTATGTTGGTAAGAATTTCGAGGACGAAATTATTTAAGGGGGAGAATTGTTGGACCTCGAACTTTTCTCGTAAGTTAGAATTATTAAATGAGGATTTGTTGGCGTTTAGTAATGACTAAAAAAATTAGAATTTTTGAATCTAAGAATTTATGGAGTTTATGAATATTATTATTAGTATTTAATTACATATGGTTGCATGGATTAAATAGAAGTGTTAGAACTAAGTCAAGGAGTTAGAAGGCATTAGATTAAAAATGGAAGGCTAAGTTTGGAAGATTAGAGTAGCTTTTAGACTAATAAGAGAAGAATAAATGAAGGTGCGTGAGTGAGAAGACGTGATCGTGTAAGAAAGAAAGAAAGAGAGAAGTCGTAGAAGAACCTGTGAGAAACTAGAGAAAGAAAAGAGGAGAGTCGTATATAGTAAGGAAGAAAGAAAGAAAGAGAGAAGAAAATTTTAGAAAGAAGTAGAAGAAGAGAAGCAGAAACTGAACTAGAAGAGGAGAAAAAGGAAAGAAAGAAAAAGGAGATAAGAAGAGAAGAAGAATATTCAGCTGAGTTATAGGTAACCCCTATCTTCTTTTCTTGTCTTGATAGAAGAATAAAATAGAGAAACTAGGTTTTTATGAGCTGAAATAAAGATGAAGAAAGAAGAGGAACAAGAGATTGATGTTTTTAGCTTTTTCTGAACCCCTAACTAGATCTTATTTCCTCTAGTTAGATAAATCAAGAATAGATTAAGTCTAAGCTTATTTTTGGATAATAGAGATTTATGGAAGTTTTAGTTATGTATGTTGATTGAATGAAAAATATGTTGTTTGAAGGGAACAAGAAATGGAAGACAAGAACAAGAGGAAAGACAAGCTTTGAGCTTGGATTTGTAAGTAAAGAGGTGGGTAATATGTTTATGGTTTTTGTGATGAGGAGTTGAAATTATTTATTAATATGTGTACTTAAATGATTGCTTTTACTCATTGTGAATGTGGGAAAAATATTATGCAAATGTAATATCATGACTATTATGTAAGAATTCTACTGCTTTTGTATTGTTGAAAAATAAAAAATTCAAGAAGCATGAAAAATATGAATATGTTGTGAAATAAGTATGTATCAGAAAATCTGCTTATGTGGGTAGGAGAGATACCAATATGTTCATCACGTACATGTTGACCAAAACCCTTCTCCTAGCTGCCCGCTTGTGGCATATGAGCTTCGAAAATGGACTCATTCTATTCATAATGTAAACTTCTTCGCCATTCTGTTTCATGGGATTCTCTCGAGCCATATTATTTGTGCATTTCAATATGATTTGTTAAGCATGATATATAATTGAATGCTTTGTTTTAATGGTTAAAAAATGCATGATATGATTTATGTGATAGCATTTTTATTATGTGTTCTGTGAGCTGGAATTGTGGATAGGTTATGTAAAAATTTCCATATTAAAGTGCTATATATGTATGTATATGCGCTTGATTGTTTATGACTCATCACCAATGGCTATAAGCATATTAGCCACTGAGCTTCCCAACTCATCCCACAAATTTTCCATTCCTCAGGTGAAGAAGTAGCATATCAGTGAACCTTGCAAAAACTTCAGGAAATCTCCAAGAAATATTTCATTTGTTACTAAGTTAGTTTGGATCATTTTTTGATAACTTTATAAGCACATCAGGTATGAGCATCAATGTTGTATTTTTGTATTATGCTACTGATGTGGCTCTTGTTTGTAATTGGAGTAATGTACCTACTCTGTTTTATTTTGAGGAATGAATGACAGTAAGAATTGAAGAATTTCTTCTATTCATGCTCAAATTCTTTTTCTGTTAAATTGTTATATTTTGATTGGGAATGGAATTGTTAGTTTTTTAAAGGCCTTTGGATAGTTTTTTTTTGAGGAAATTGTATAAGTTGGGATTTGTATGTATGGTGTTGTATTGTTGATTTTTAGGTCTTTTGAAAATTCTATAGAAGTATTGACAGTAGAGAGAAAATAAGAGAATAAAGAAATGAAAACTGTGTTCTAAAACTACAAGGAATAAACTGGATTGATCTAGGTAGAATTTGATAAAACGGTCTTCTGAAAGTTGTAGATATTTCTCTTAGCTTTCCAATGACATAAAGTTTGTAATTTTTGGATTTTTGAATTGAACGTTATGAAGTTTTAAAGTGGGTGTGCGTGATTGGGAAAGTCAAGATCATGCTTAAGCACAATCGCGACGAACTTCAAATTTCGCAACTGTTCATTGAAGGTTGCGATCGTGCTTCAGCACGATCGCGACACCTTATTATCACAGGTGTGAGAATTTAAAAAGCACGCCCTTGACTTTTGCTACTTCTTCTTCTTCTGTTTATTCATAAATTCATAAGTTGATTTATTTGTTTTACTCCTCATTTTTAACTTCTTATTATGTTATATTATTTTATTATTAATTGTTTATATTAAACCGTTCATGACTTCTTTTAATTTATTTTCATGTCAAATTTATTCTAGGCTATTTATTTTAATTGTTTGTGTATTTATTTTTACTCCCACCAGGGAATTAAATTCTTTTTATTTTGATATTAACTACAAATATAATTATTTTTATTTTAAAATACTCCAATTTTAGTGCCTCGACGCCATGAAATAGTAACCGAGACCCGGGGTCAACAATGAGCTTCTTTGATGACTTCAATTTTTGATATAAATCTGGGAGGCAGTGATCTCAATAGCTTCTTGACAAGTTTAAGATTTGAATATTTTTTCCCAAGTTGATGTGCCTAGTTGTTAATATCATGCAACTTCTCATGTAAGTTTCTAATAGTTTCACTTTCCTCCATCTTAGGCTCTTCAAATCTAGTGGCCAACATTTGAAGTTTTTGAAGCTATCACCGATTTGATCCCTTATGTATTGTTTGTAACGTATCCTATACTTCTTTTGTTGGTTCACAAGCTAATATCATACTGAAATATCCATCATCTACAACACAAAAAATTGCATGTATTTACTAGAGAGTTATCGAGTGCTTCCTCTTCTTCAGCACTTGTCCATTCAGATGGATCTTTAGGTACTGCTTTAATCTTTTTGTTAATTGTCATTGGATGTGACCCCCTATTCAACACTAAAGTCCATACTTTGATTCTTTGTGCTTGAATAAAGACTTTCATTCTAGATTTCTAAGTAGGGTAATTAGAACCATCTAGTAACAGTGGTGTAGTGATTAATGCCCCTTCTCTCGTAGCCATAATTTCGAAACACGAATCTGCACCAACTCAACATATCAAGTTCTAATTAAGTGATCCAAGCTCTGATACCAATTGAAAATTCGAAAGGATGACATTTTATGAAATTTGGTTCTGCCTTAGTTGCTTTGAGTTATTTTTGTTGGTTGCTTAATGGAAAGCAATTATGTTAGCAATCATTAATATTCTAAGAAGATACAAATAGAAAAATTAAATACGCAATGAACAAATCGATAAAGAAGATTTGGTAAAGCAGTTCGGCACACCTTGCCTTCATTACGGGGCCCTCACCCAGTTTAACCAACTTTCACTTATGATACAATAGTTTTACCCAATGCTTTACTGATCTGACTCACTTAACCCTTGATACTATCCCTTATACTCACACTCTGTGAAAGTAAATCACTCTCTATAGCATGACCATCTCGTGTTAACCTTAGCAGAGGATTTTAGCAATAATGGTTGTTACTAAAGATGATAATAAAATAACTCAAGTGATTGAATCTGAAGTAACATAAACAAAAAAGACACTTGAGATAAGAAAGCAACTCCCCTAAATATGCAGCTTCATCAACCGAAAGTATGAGAAGTTGTCCAAAAGGAATTTTGCTATGAATCTTCGATATTGTCACTGAAGCATCCCACGCACAACAGCCACAAAACTCAACAAACGAACGATCGGTTCATCACCAAAATGTCACAAATAATGGAGTTGCAACATCAGAACATTGTTGGATGTTTTTCACTTCTTAAACAATACTTAGATAGCCCAGAAAAATCACACCCACCAGAGGAAAGCACAACTACCCAACATAGATGGAATCCCTGAAAAATCTAATTGCCTTAGATACCATAATCACCAAAATAGGCTGCCAAAGATAGGTCCAAAATCATAAAAATTCTACACATTATCCTTATTAAGATATGGTCTTTTATCCCAATTAAATCCTATCATCACTAAGATATTATCCTTCATATAATCTTATCTTCAAGAATTCCGCATAAGGTAGATTACCTATCATAATGATATACCACAATTGTCCAACTATGTCCAATTACAAATAATGCTCAAAATTAATTTATAAGATATCTTAACAATTATCTTAACATTTTTCATCTTATATAAAGGGCAAATAATAAAAATTATAAAATTTACTTAATTTTACAATACTAATCAAAATTATTAAAAGTTATAGAAAGGTCTTCACGAGGAGTGGAAAGGGCATCAAGCCTTTCTTCGCTTGGTTTATTAGTTAAGTAATGACTCTTATATCTACTTCATTATTACTGCAGTGGTGGTAGTAAGTTAAGTTTAGGTAAATCAAAATTTTTCTGTCTTAATTTAATAATCTAATATGTCTTTTAGGGTCACATTCTTGTAGTGTATTAAATAGGTCTCTTGACATGACTCATTAACAATGGGAATAACAATAGTTTATTTTTATAAAAATTAAAAGTCTAAGTATTTTATTTCTATTTTTTATTTTTAATTAGTATTACAAAATTAAATAAAATTCACATTTTTTAAAGATTTACCCTTATATAAATTAATTTATATTATCTTAATCATTTTTCTTAATGGTAATTGGCTATACTAAAACAGACTTTGAAATGTATTGAGTGATTCATATAACTCAATTTTAATAATAAAAAATTAGGTTTTTGGTTTTGTCGATTTAACTAGTGAATAACTAAAGAAATTAGATGAAGATAAAAGAGAAAGAAACAAATTCAAAATGTTTCTCATAGGTTTTTAGTTATTTAACTGTTTCCAAGGCTTCAGTGAATGAGAAAGAGAGAGAGAGAGAGAGATTTAAAAAGAAAATTAACAAAATTCATTTAAGTCTAAAAAATAGTTATAACTTCCTTTCAACAACTATTATGATGATTAACACATATATATCAAATATTTACACCTGGTATTTTACTTCTGTCTAATTCTTTCAATCTGACAGCATTGTTATCAATTTACACTAGTCTCTCCATTTCTTTGATGTTGTCTTAGCACTCTTTAGCATTGACCGCTCCTCTTCTTTGATGTTGCTTCAGTACTCGTCAACTTTGAGTTCTAATATTGTCTCCCTCCTCAACAACCTTGTCACAAAGTTGATGTTGGCATATTGTTTCTATAAATCATATAAAAAAGTCCATGAAACATCGCTAAATTTTTTAAGCGACTATTATGTTAAAACCTATGCTGTTAGTTTGTTTCAACACTTAAACATTAATCTAGAAAGATTGTAAGTAAAATTTCCCATCCATTATAGAGTAAAGAAAAAGGAAAAGAAGAAGAAGATGATTTTTAGTTTTTCCTCTATTGTGCACTACTTAACATAAACCCACTCATTTATTATAAATTTATATTTTGACTATTTCTTATTTGTCAGATACTTCATCTGATTATGAGCATACCAAATAGAAAATTTGATAAGTTAGAGAGCTCCCTCCCAACCTTTTAAAAGTTAATTTGCGAATAGTAGTTTGGAATCATTCGCCAAGTATAGAACATGCATAAGAAGTGTAAATCAATGCAATGCTTAGTGAGTATTGAATATTGAAGTGAAATTTGGTGTTATATCTATAAATTAATTCTATAATATTCTGAACAATATTTTAAGTCTAGAATTCTCTTAAGATCATCTATAACACAATTAATTCAAACTATTCAATTAGGATTCATGTTATAAAAGAGAGAAAGAAATATTAACCTTGGTCCATGTTTAATATGTATCTACAATGATAAATTTTTAATCCTTTTAGTTGCAAACACCTTCTCTACGCAAAGAAGTTTATCCACTCTCTTCTTATGCTTTTCCAATGGTGCAGGAACACATCTTTTCTTTGGTAAATGTTAACTTGAATAAAGGGAGAGGGAAGGGTTCTAATTAATTATAATAAAACCTTAGTGACTTTAATATTCTCTACAAGCCTAATAGCCATTATCTTGGTCCCACCTTATATTAAAATCAACCCAAGTAATATGGACCACACCTTTATGATTATTAAATTAATCTAACAATCTCCCATTTGGCCTATATTACGACTTGATGATCCAACAATATAAATGTGCATAATATATTGAATCTATCAAGTCACCAAACTTGGATGAATTGAAATGATGAGATCATGGCGGTCACAAGTCATCGAATGCATGATTTCTTCCATGTATCATACAATCAACTCAACTCAAAATAACTATAATCAAGAAACACTGTAATTCTCAACTTTAATGTTTTTCTTAAAAAACATAGTTTGTCATCACAATAAAACAATGCATGTACACAACATAATGTGACAACTAACAAATAAGTGAAAACATAAATTGAATTTATAAGTGTCAAAACAATAATAGCATATATACATAACATAATCTCATGCTAACAAGGACTTATCTATAACGCCCATCCTTTCAATATGGCCAGTTAATGTTTTAGACAGTAATCCTTTAGTTAGCAGATCCTCTACCACTAGATCAATTCCAATATGCTCAATTGACACTTTACGATTTTTCACTTCTTGTTTGACTAATAAGTATTTCAAATACATGTATTTAGCACCCTTAGAATATTTTCATTTTTATAGAAGAAGATAGCTGCAGAATTATCATAATAAATTCTTAGCGGTCTAGCTATACTGTCGATAAAGTCTAGCCTTAAGACAAAGTTCCACAATGCTTGAATAGTGGCTTCAAAGCATGTCATAAATTCAGCCTCCATAGTAGAAGTAACAATGATAGGTTGTTTTATACTCTTTTAAGAAATTGTCCCTCCTGCTAGTTGAAATAGATAATCAAAAATAGATTTCCTTGAGTCTACATAACCAGTATAATTTGAATCTGAATAATCAGTCACTTCTAAGTGATCTGATTTCCTTTATGTGAGCATTTAATCCTTGGTGCCGTGTAAATACCTAAGTAATTTATTTGTAGCTTTCCAGTAGTCCATTTTGAGATTACTTTGATATCGGCCTAACATTTCAATAGCAAAACTAATATCTAGCCTAGTATAAATTTGAACATATATTAGACTCCAAAATACAAATGTATAGGGAATATATTCCATTTCCTTTCGTTTCAAATCATTCTTGGGACAATGCATTTCATTAAATTTATCCCCTTTTTGAATTAGAACTACCCTACTGAGCAATTTCCAATCTCAAATCTCTCTAATACTTTATTGATATATCCTTTCTGACTCTAATAATCTTTATGCCCTGTCATAGAATATTTCTATTTCAATCATTTAGGATGCCTCATCCATATCTTTCATTTCAAAGTTATTACAAAGAAGTTTTTTTACATCATGTAACTAGCCTAAATCATTAGCAGCCAAAAGAATATCGTCAACTTACAGTGCCAAAATAATGAACTTGCTCCCACTGACCTTCATACAGATACATATCTTTACAAGATCATACGAGGTAATGGTGTCATTGAACTTAAGATATCATCGTCAGAAAGCTTGTTTCAAACAATATATTGACTTCTTTAATTTAGACACCATATTTTCTTTTTCTGTAGTCACAAAACCTTCCTATTGGTCCATATAAACTTCTTCTTCTCAGTCACCATTTAAAAAACAGTCTTTATATCCATTTGGTGAAGCTCTAAATCATAATGAGCTACCAATGCTATAATAATTCTTAAAGAGTCCTTTTTTGAAACTAGAGAGCAGGTCTCTTTAAAGTCAATGCCATGCTTTTGAATATAACTTTTGGCTACAAGTTTGACTTTGTACCTTTCAATATTACCTTTCGAGTCCCTTTTAGTCTTAAACCATTTACAGCCCACTTACTTTGAGCCTTTAGTTAACTCAACTAATTCCCAAACTTGATTATCATCTATAGATTTTAATTATTATTTCATAACATTGAGCCACTTTTCAAAATTGTTATATTTCAAGGCTTTTTAAATGAGACTAAATCTTTATCAATGCTCAAGTTACATTCATGCTCAAGTGTATACACCATATAATCATTTGATATAGTTGGTCTTTTCTCCCTTATAGATCTTCATGATATTGTTTCTTGTGGAACATTATTTACTAGTTCATTATTGACATTTTCTTCTTATAGGTTTAGAATATTAACTTATTGCTCCGGTATATAGTATGGCTATGATACAACAAAAGAAACAACAACTTAAGAATATACATTGGATGAAGGATTTTCCACCTTAATCTCTTGAATATCCACCTTTCATGGTTCCCTACTCCCACTGATTTTACCATTTTCAATGAACCTAGCATTACCATACTTAACTATTCATATACTATTGTTAGGATAATAAAATATATAACCTTTGAACTTTTTTAGATAAACGATGAAGCAACCATTTATGGTTCTTGCATCAAGCTTCCTTTCATAAGGATTATAAATCCTTATTTCTGTTGGGAAACTTAAATTTTCCTAAATTGTCTTCTTTTTGACTCTCTACTCTTCTCTTACCACCTTTTTTTCTTTTTTTTCAGCCACCTTTTCTCCAATTTTATTTTTTCCATGACTTTAAATTATTGTCTCAAACAATGAAAATATACTTTCCAATTATAAACTAGTGTAGGATGACTAAAAGCTCATAAATAAAAGGCATAGAATTGCTGCTGGAAAGTTCTATGCATTTCTAAGGAATTTTAGGATGTTAACTTTAACAATTTCCTCACAATTTACCGCAAAATAAACAAAATGAGGGAATATATGAGAAAAGCTTTACATGCAGGAGAAAGATAGCGAATTAAACACTTACTAGCTGGAAAACAAATAGAGAGAAAGAAGAAGAAGACAATTTTTTTGTTGGGTGACCAATTACCCTTCTACTGTCTTCTTATATATATATACATATATATATATCCCTCTGTTAATTTATTTTATGGGCTAGGTTGGTTTGTTAAGGTTAAGCTTTTTTTTGTTTTTCTTTATGGGCTTTACATATAATATCATTTTCTTTAAATTTTTGATCATCTTTTCATATTTTGCTTCCATCTTCTACAATTGGTTCCTTCAATCTTCTTCCAATTATGTAATATCTTGTGATCTACTTTCCTCTGCCATTTCTTATACCCCCATCATCTTATTTTGTTAATTATTAATGCTTTGATACCAAAGTAATATAACCCAATTTTAAGAATAGAATATTAGAATTTTGGACTTATTGATTTAGCTAGTGTTTGAAGTTTAAAAGTGAATAAGAGAGTGACACATAATAGAGGGAGAAAGATACCAAAAATTCAAATCAATCCAAAGTAAGTTACAGCTACTCTTTAATAATTACTATAGCTATTAGCACAAATTGTATCAACTATTTACACATGGCCTGCAATTCTCTTTTTCGATATCATCGTGACAATCTTTTAATACCAGTCTATTCCCTTCTTCAATGCCGCCTTCATACTCTTCATCTTCAAGCTATAAGAGTGATATATGAAATGCAGATGGGTGCGTTTTAGAAGAAATGTTCACATTATACATACTGAAAAAGAACTTACTTTATATATTACAGTATACTAAACTTTGAGTGTTTAGATTTTTAAGATTCAATTATTGCAAATGCTATTGGTATGAATTTGCAGGGTTTTAAGACTTTCCAATTTGTTAAAATGCTGAAATGTATTAAAGTAGAATGTATTAAGCTTTCTAAGCTTAATACAAATCCTTTAAAATTCAGTAAAGAATAAGCCCTCAAGAATTTGTCTTTGATCTATAAGTTTTTAGCTAAGGATCCTATTAATTCCTCACTTTTAGAGGAAGAAAAATCTAAACTGTGTAGTTACTTGCAAATCATTAAGGAATATTGAGAGAAATTGAAACAGAAGTCTAGAATCCAATAGTTAAAAGAAAGGGATTAAAATTCTAAATATTTTTTTAGTGTGATTCAAGGCAGGAGAAGCAGAAATAGGATAGTGTGTCTTAAAGATGAGAACGGTATGAAGATAAATTATAAAAAGGAACTCGAACGAGTGGCTAGAAATCACGTTCAAGCAATAAATGGGGTATCTACTCACACTACAAGCCTTCCTAGCTATGTAATTAGTCAAATGGTTAGGTCCATCAACCAAGAACAAGAATCTGCACTACTTAGGGAAGTCACAGTTGAAGAAATAAAGGAGGTGCTATTTTCATTTCAGCCACATAAATCTTATGGGCTAGATGACTTTAATGTAAGGTTCTTCAAAAAGAAATGGAATACGTTACAAGTACCAGTTCAAGTTACTCACCGAAATCAACAAGACTTTTTTCACTTTAGTGCCCAAGGTTCCCAACCCAAGAAACCTGAATGAATACAAACTAATATCTTGTAGCAATATGCTATATTAGATTATTTCTAAGATCCTTGCCAATAAATTGAGAAATAATTTTTTTGGTATTATTAATCATGGTCAAGGTGCATATATGCTAGGGAGAAGTATAGGAGACAATATAATGCTGGCTCAAGAATTGTTCAAAGACTATACTTATAAGGAACATGTTTGAAGTTATGCTCTCAAAATAGATTTCACTAAGGCATATGACACAGTTAATTGGGGTTTCATTATCAATGCTCTCCATGCTTTTGTCTATCCTAACAAGTTCATTGGCTAGAATTATTCTTACATATCAACAATTTTTATTCAGTATTAATAAGTGGGGAATCTATGTATTTTTATCATGCAAATAAGGGAATTAGACAGGGAGATCCTCTTTCTCCCTACCTATTCACTATTGCTATGGAAGTTCATTAGAGATTGACACAAATATATGTTGAGGAAAGCTCAAATTTTAGATATCATCATCATTGTTGTGAGCTCAATATCACTCAACTTTGTTTTGCATATGATCTGCTTATGAGATGTCTAATGACTCTACTTCAATTGAAGCAATCTTAACCACTCTGGTGAGATTCAAAGATGTATCAGATCTAAGGTTTAACCCTCAAAAGAGCTATACTTAACTTTCCAAGCAAAGTCTAGTGGATTCCTTGAGGGTTATCATTGATACAAAGCTTTCAATACAACAGTTGCCTTTTAATTACTTGAGTGTTCCCATCTCTACAAGAAAGCTAAAGGAAGCCAAATGCAAACCTCTATTGGACAATGTTCATAAAAGAATTACTAACTAGTGTAATAGATTTTTGTCTTATGGAGATAGATTACAACCAGTTATATCCATTCTCAATAACCTACACACATCTATTAGTTGGCACACATAGCAATACCTGTAGGAGTATTGAAAAAGATTGGCAAAAGTATAAGAGACTTTATATAGCATGGACAAAATCTTAGTGGTAAAAAGACCTCTAAGGTTAAATGGTGTGCCACTTGTTTACCCAAAGAATATGGTGGATTAGGTATCAGCTTAGCTAGTAGAAAGAGCAAGGTATTGTTAGTTAAAAAGCTATGGAGTTTTTGCTATAATAAGGAGAGCCTTTGGGTGAAATGGGTGTATATGTTTCATCTCAAACAAGGAAGCATTTGATCTGTGGCCCAAAAAAGTACTCAATCCTATACTTTTCAACAAATATTATAAACCAAATCTTTTATGCATTCTCATATCAAGCAATACATTAGAGATGGAAAGGGCACAACATTCTAGTTTTACAACTGGCATTCTTTTCGATTTTTATGCAAGAGTCAATATTTTTCAGCTCTAACATACTGATAATGCCAAAATGCAGATATTTGTTCACACTGACAGCTGGTATTGGCCATTTCATACAGGGAGAGGAATCAAACCAATAGTAGATTGTATGCTAGATTATTCACTTGATCTGAGGCACAAGGATGAGTTAGATGGGAGTTACATAACTCTTACAAGTTTATTGCTTAGTCATGTAAACAGATGTTGCTTGGTCCATTGATCACTTTTGCATTTCACAAGCTAATATGGAGTTTTGGAACAACTTAGACACACTTTTTC
The DNA here is from genome assembly GCA_027575705.1 of Erythroxylum echinodendron. NCBI lineage: Eukaryota > Viridiplantae > Streptophyta > Magnoliopsida > Malpighiales > Erythroxylaceae > Erythroxylum > Erythroxylum echinodendron. The sequence continues at coordinate 8,502,755 of JANZXR010000170.1, read as the reverse complement.
ATACTTTGGATAGTTGCTCGACTCAAGCTAGATACTAGAGAAAGGATAAAATTTCGGATCCCAGATAAGTCTTCCCTTTATGTACCAGTGAGGAGGAATCAATTAACCACATCTTCTTCAAGTGTTGCCACACAAGTCTGCTATGGAAAAGATTTGTCAGCTTATTTGAGCTACAGGATATGGACCTCAATTGGGAAGACTATCTGTATTGGATCAATGGGCTAAAATAGAAAAACAAGGAGGATTTAAAGGTGTTCAAGACTAGTTTTGCAATGCTTGTACATTTCGTATGAATGATGAGAAACACAAAGATATTTGGAAAATCCAAGTTTTACAGTAAACATACTTGGATGGAGTTCTATTTCAAAGTAAGGATGACTATTTGGACAAGGTTTCATCCACATCTCATCTCAACTAGTATAAAGCGGCTACTGAGAATATAGATAGTGCATGTATGGTTAATGGGTTTTGTAATTAGTAGTTTGTACATACTCTAATTGTTGGAGATAATTATTACTTCCTTATGTAATTTTAACCTTTTGTTGATGACTATAGTATTTATTTTCAAAATTTTTTTACATGAATAGAACAATTTGGCATGTCAAATCAATAGTTAAAGGATTTTTGTACTGGACATGCGTCAACTAATGGTAGAAATTAGTTGATTGCTTCTACATATCTACTGTCCGCAACTTTAATTAAAGCTTATAGTTACCTAAGTTTGGGTATGAGAATTTCGGAATTAAATAACTAATGTTTCTTTCAAGATTGAATCAACAGATTTTCAATGATAAAATTAATGCCTTTTCATATACTAAAATCTGGGTTGCATATTCAATAGGCATTAAAATATTAACATATATCTTTATCGACTCAACAGGGATTCGGTCTGTGGTTGGAAGAAACAATAAATCCTATTTTGATATGAAAGTTGTACTAAAATAATTCTCATATTCGGATCGCTTGGTTATACAAACACAAAAACTGTAAATCTACAAGATCTAAGTTAAGCTAGCTGTCCTTACATAAAATAAGGCGGTCCATATATTCTCAAATTAGGGTGCATCATAAAATAAGCTAATAATAGTGATCTCTTTGCTTTTCATTTGTGAATTGAGATATCTGGTTCAAAAATATTTTCTTGGATTCACAAAACTGGATATGGTTGGTTGTCAAATTCCTATAAAAAAGTGCACCAAAGTTATGTACGGTTGTTCCATTAATTATATATAAAAGGCCGGTATCTTCACCTATATTATTAAGACATTTTGGCTTATGTGAAAATTTAACAACACCCTCCCATCATGCTCAGAAATATATATCATATTAATGTGCATTATAAAATATTCTTATCTAAGTTGAAAGCATAGAAATGGTTATACATTACACCAAATTCTTCATTTTACGAAAAAAAGTAAAGTAAACTATTCACTACGAACATTTCTTATTTCCACAGCTTCTAGTGATGGACCTTTCCCTTTCTTCAACCTTATAAGATTTGGAGTTAAACATCCTTGACGAAAAAGGATAGACGGTCAGTAAGAAATTAATAAAAATAACTTACAAGAATTTTTGAACAAATAATCTAAACTAATCCATAATTTACCTGGATTTAGCCTAATAATTAGAAAAATAGAAGTGTCTTTCTGTTCATCAAGCATTATAATATTTACTCATATTTTTTATTGTAAAAGTAATAAGTACAAAACTAAATCGATTCGATCGGTTCAATCATATAAATATTGAACTAGTTAAAATTTTTAATAATTTAATTCAATTTACTTTAATAATCTTTTTGTTAAAAACTGATTAGTTTATTATCTAATCGGACGATCTAATACTGATTAAATCTTTTAAACTTTAAATCTTTTTTCATACGATTGAGTTTTCGTAGTAACAAAATGTAAGATAAATTAAAAATCGAAATCCATCGCTGTTAGTGTTGGGGACCCTACTTACTTGGGAGATGTACATCATGGGTCTAATGAGGAAATGTACTCGCGGGCCCTTAAGACATTAGGTTTATGGGTTCTTTTCACTTATATGCCCCTCATTAATTTCATCTCTTCCTAATATGAAATTTCTACTCACATTTGTCTTCTCAACAATCTCCTCGCAAAGTGTGAACTTCCACGTTAGGCTCAGACTCCCTCTAGAGTGAAAATCTTTTTCTTAGCAGTTCGAATATATAGCGTCACCATGAGCCCTTTTACTCCACTTGTTTCGACCCACCAAGAGTCTCCTTGCTCTTCTTCATGGGGAGGCAACCATGGGATCTGACTACCGTCTTCATACTCGTCCCTTATCGAACCATCGATTTTGATACAATACCACTTGTTGGTACTGAGGAGTCTACTTGGGAGATTTACATTATGGGCATAACGAGGGAATGTATTCGTAGCCTTTGATATCACGTTTCAACCCAAAATCTTAAGGCATTAAATTTAGAGATCCTTTTTATTTATATACCCTCAATAATTCTAACTCACAGTTTACATCATGTCATCTTATACATGTCATTCATGTCTATATAAAGGAAAGCACTGCTATGTTCATTCGTAAACACCCGAATCGATCTCTTCTAATATTCATAGACTTGACTGTAGCTTTTGAAATTATTATCAGCCCAAAGAACATGAGTCTCTTGGGCAAGTTGGAGGCTGATGTAGAGATCAAAGCTCCAGCCGGTAAATTTCACGATGTCTTCAGTTGCAGACCACATCATATGAATACCATGAGCCCTGACAAGATTCACGGTGTTGATCTCCATGAAGGCGACTGGGGTAAAGAGGGGACCGTCATCACCTGCAATTATACTCATGGTATGTATATCCTCTGCTTAAGATCATTTTAATAGGAATCAACCAAACATATTTTGCAGTTCTTCGATCTCAAGACTCCACTGCTCTTTATGGTTTTGCTATAATCGATATGATTACTGTGATCAACTAGGAACATGATAGCTGAAGCAAGGATCCTCTTTTCAGTTATAGGCTGTTAAGCTCCATATATGCCCGGCTTAATATATAATATATCACTTGACCTATTAATTTGTGTAGCTGATTTCTAAGGGGAGCGTCATCTAAATGAAAGACTATCGCGACAAGTTATTGGACAATTATATATGTATACAGTTACAAACTCCCTGATATTCTTATTTTTTTATTGCTTGCTTCCAAGAGTTTAAAGTCTCTACTCTCTAGCAAGATCTACTTATCAACTTAAGAAATCATAATAATGACGATAGCTATTTAGCAAGCTTTTCACGTTAGAATTTTCCAACTGTTTTTCCTCCGTGGAAAATTGAGAAGAAGAAACACTGCTGGAGCAAATACTAGATAACTAAATTTGCTATCAACTAAAGGAAATGAACAAACTTAAGTAAACATTTCATCTAGATAAACTGTTTATCGAAAGTAATGATAACTCATGTTTGCTTAAGTGCACGGTTTCTGGGAATAGATGATGTTTTTATTTGTACATATGGTTAAGTCCCTTTCTAGTGTCATTCCTTTGGGCAAGAGCAGTAAGGACACTTACGGCTTATTCTTGACTTATCCCTGTTTTGTCTCATTTTATTCTTTATAAAAGCTCATTCTTGACACATAAAAAATAATGAGATAAACTATGAGCTTCTTTCTATTTTACCTAGAGCCTAATATTAGAAACGCCCTCGCCTCAATGACAGTCTTCAATGTTAATGACTGACAAGTTTGCATGAATTGTTGAAGACGGTGTTAAGAAAACTGCAAAGGAGATGGTAGAAGCCATAGACGATAAGAACAATTCAACCACCTTCAGAGTGATAGGCGGGGATCTTATGAAGGAATACAAGGACTTCAGGATCATAGTTCAAGCCACTCCCAAGCCCAATGGTGAAGGTAGCGTGGTCCACTGGACTCTTGTATACGAGAAGCTGAACCATCAGATCCCAGATCCTACCACATATCTCGAGCTTTTAGTCCATTGCAGTAAGGATATTGATGCTCACCTTACTCAGACTCAAGCTCAGAAGTAAAACAGTACTATATAAAAGTGTGCTTTTCCGTTGTACCAAAAATAATAAAATTTTATATATGTGCGCGTATATGAAACAGAGTTGTAATATGGTTGGCAGACTTCCCAATTATGCAAGAGTGTGTGACAATAATTTCTGTATTTGGATCTTATCGTTTATGATGCAGATAATATATATTTGCCTTTGTAGCAATGAGTGATCCCGTGTTCATCTCAATAAACAGCTCATGTCTCTATTTGATTATTGGTGTTGACTTAAGTTTATGTTCTTAAATTAGGCACAAAGTTTATTTTGTCTTAAAGTTTTCATTAAAATTTAAATAAATCAAATAAAAATTTTATTCTAAACTAAAATTTCAATTAAAATTAAATTAAATCCCAACATTTTAAAATTTAAGAGAAATTCTTATATTTTTAAAATTATAATAAAGTTTAAATTAATGGTTTTATAATTTTTTTCTAAGGCCAAATGACTGATTAGACTACCGTTGAAAGGAAACCCTAATTTTCCTCCTTGGCCATTGAAACGTTCAATATTCTCGAAGAGCTTGGAAAAACTAACAAAAAGCATTGGGGAGTTGAAGTCGCAACTATAGAAAGAAGCTTTGAGATACATGGCTATCCCCTATGATCAGATGCAAAGTCCTGCAATCAAAAAGACGAATAACGAAAACCCTTGTGAGAAGAAAATGGTATTTTTGAGTTCTTGCCTTACTTCTCCTGACTTGATCTTAATGGAATTGCAGCAAGCAAAATCGATCCTTGGTAAAACTGTTAGCATATTGGGAGAAAAATATACAATTATCTAAAAAATCAACTAAATATTAATTACAAGAAAAAACTCTTCAAATTGCAATGGTGAAATAGTATGAGAATAAGAAACTTTAAAGATGAAACAAACTAAAAAATTTAACATGAAAAATCCTCCAGTGTGGAGGAAAAAATCACGGGCCAAATTGACAAATAATTTTACTAAACTTAAGAATTTAAAGAAAAAGTTGATCTTTCACCCCAAACAATACGTTGTCTTACAAAGTTAAGAGATTGAAACCAAAGTTGATGTTACAATTAACAAATTCTCAATCCAATCCAAAAATCATTCAGACAAGGATGAGAATACAATTGATCGAGGGTGTTACGCTCAGAAATTTTTTTAATATTTATAATCTTGATATTTCTGCAAGTGCACGAGTTATTCGCATAGTGCCTAAGGTATTGATCGGACGAGGAGGGTTAATCTAATCCTAAAATCTAACGCTCGACTAAATTTCACAACAAATCAAAATAAACAACTAATGCAGACATTAACCAATCAACAATCAATATCAATAATTGAATTCATAAAATATAGAAGAAATATCAATTTGGCATAACCAAAACCAAAATCAACCTAGAAACTACCAATTGAGAGAAATGGGGTTTTAATCCAAAATTAAGGAAAATCTAATCAATTATGAAATTATCGAATTATCAGGTCTAGACGGTCCTAGGGTGGATTACTCTCTCTCAAGTTATAATCTTTAACCCTTATTTATAATCCCTAATTTAAATTATGGAATTATAATCTCTCGATTTTCAATTTACCCAAAACCTAAATTTGTTTCGAATTTGTCTAATAACCTACCAGAAACCTATGCTCGATCTCTCGTTACACGATTTTACGGGTTTGATTCAATTCTTATCTATCAAACTACCTAACTCTCGCTAGCCCAATTTAATGAAATTCACTCGGTTCACCCCTACAGTTTATTACCGAATTATTAAGCATAGATATTGAATCATAAATAACTCAATTAAAACACAATAAATCAAACTTCATTAATATCCAAAATCAAAATCCCGAAGGTGAGTTTAGACAAAATCAACGTTCAATAACAGATATTCTTAATGATTATCCCAATTCTATACATTAATAAAATTGAAATAAAAACGGAAAATACTATCGGAATGGACTCATGGAGGCAACGACTGTAGGAAACCACCTGTTCCGGGAAGTACTTCGGGTTAAGCTTCTTCTCTGCATCTCTCTTCCTTCGTTTCCTTCCTTAAATCTCTTGATATGCTCTATAGGGTTTCAAAATTGGCTGATGCAAAAAGGCTTCAAAGGCTCTTTTTTCCGGCTGCTTCATCTGTCTCTTAATGTTATATTTATACTTTGGAAGCTCTAAGGTTAATTCAGGGTCGAAATGGTCTGAAAAGTCTTGCAAAACTTAAGTTTTAGTGTCAGCTTGATGCAACCCGCGATTATGGCCCTGCCTGCCACGTTCGTGGCCAGCGCCTAACCCTCTCTGCCATGATCATGCAGTTTGTCACTATCGTAGCCTAAAATGCACGATCGTGGCCTGGCACATAGCTCTCTGTCACGATCGTGGCCTGGGTCTTGTCAGCTCACCTCTTTTTGTCATGATTGTGGGCCATGATTTTGGCCCGAAACTCTTCGAAATTTCTTCATTCTTCACCACTTATCCTTAAACACTAACAAACACATCAAGATACCTTAAAAAACATAACATTTAAGCTCAAAGACTCATACTAACCCATAAAAAACACTTAAACACATAAACTAACACAATTAAAACTTAAATGCACACTAAACTCTCAAATTAATACTAAATACCTAACAAATTAAACCCTAAAACATAATGCAAATCAGAACTATCAACACCCCCACACTTAAACATTTACTTGTCCTCAAGCAAACAAAACAACAAACACACAACACACAATGTAATAATGAGACAATAACTTTGACTTCATGAAATAAATTTAATCTTAAACACAATCATAGAAGTTATATCTAATCATTAACATGCAAAATCTATGTTTAGGGGCTTTGAACTAAATATACAATTTAATTGAGATCTAAGTGTTAATTTATTTACCCTTTTCAATTGGACACACACAATAATAATTATTTGCTCCTTTAGACTCTGTAACTATTCCTAAGTATATTTTTATGAAAAGTCAAGCTTATTACAAGTCGAGTAGGTTTTATTAAGGAAAAACTCTTTTTTTAAAACATAAACTTAGTCTTTTTACGCGAAAGCAAACATTGGTAATGAATGTCAATCTGGTTACTTAACTAAGTCATGTTTTCATTAAACAGCTTGGCTGAAATGTCATTATAACTTTTTCATGTGAAGGCACACATTTGTGATGTGTATCGATCTAGTTACTTAGCTATATCACATTTTCAACTAGTTACTAGCTCTATTCATAACCCGAAGGCTAGTGGAATAATGATTCATTTAACTAGTGATTTTTTTCATTTATTACCTACCTTGTTATTTAAGCTATTCATTTCCATAAAAAATACCAATTAAGCTACTTAATTTAAAAGGCCTCAAATTATGAATGAATGTGACAATTTATAGGGTGCTAAATTTACACTAAATCCTAATTAAACTGCGTATTTATCCAAACGCTCCCAATTCACTAATTTTGCGAGCTAATGATTACTTACAAACTAGTAGACTGTGTTCAAAATTAAATAAATTTCCCTCCATTTAAGCCATTGATACATTCAAGCAGTTCACAAAATGCAACCTAATAACTATCATACAGTATGCAAAATCACATTGAAAAGTAAAACACATAACCCTCCCCACACTTGCACGACACATTGTCCTTACTATGAAAAGAGAGCAACTAAGCACATAAAAGAAAAACATAATTTAAAGTAGACAGAAAATAGAATAAAAATAAAAATAACCATAAAAATTAGAACTGAAGGCTAATTTGAAAAAGAAAAATAAATGGGTTAGACACAAATCCTATGGAGATTAAGGTGGTGATGGTGTCTGAGGAGGCAATTGAATGCCTTGAGCCTCAAAATATCTGTAGATCCGACAGATATCCCAACTCTGACGTTTTTGTGTCCAGGCCATCTCCTTCATTATTCTGGTGTTCTCTGCGAGTGTCTTGTTAGTTTCGAAGATTGCATCAAAAAACTCCTTCCAGACATGCTCTTCTTCCACTTCCTCAGACTCTTCACTAGACTCTTCTGCTTATCGAGGTGGCACTGAGCTCGAACTCACTTGACTTGCCTAGATTCTGTCATATGTCTTCTGGTTGATATCCCTAAGTTCCATAGTATGGGACTTAAGGATTTTAGACAGCCATAAGTGATGATGGTTTAAGAATTCTGGGAGATGAATAGTTAATCCCCTCTATTCCATGCCAAAATATTTTGCAATGGCTGACACTATATACCCCATTCCTAGATTATTGCTCCTCTTACGCGGAGTCATAATAATGGCATTCGGCACATGTGTGGATATGCAGGTTGGAATACTGTGGTCCATGCACCACAAGATAAAAAGTTCCTTTGTGGAACACTTTTTGGTTTTGGTTTTATCGAAAACTAGCCTAGCTGACATATAAATTTGTGCAATAACAATTGTTTGTGGGACCTTATAATGTTATTATGAGCATTCTTGGTACGAAATTTCTCAATTCCAGTAAGCTCATTCCAGTATTGAGAAAGACGAAAGTCTCACGATGATTGATGATAGAGGATTCGGGGAATCCACGCATCTCGCACATGATTTTTACATTTAATTCATAGGCTCGTCCTCCTAACCTGAACCACAATTCTTTTGGATTCCTGGGGTTGTAGGTCAGGGAAGTGAAAAATTATAGTGTAAGGATTTATAGAAAAAGTTGATCTCTTACCCCAAAAACAACACATTGTTCTACCAAGTTTTAAGATTGAAATCAAAATCAATATCATAATAAGAGAACTCAAACCAATCCAAAAATAATCAAATAAGGATGAGAATATAACACTCTTTGCCCTCTCTCTGTTTTCCTCATTTTAGGATGTTGTGGCTGCACTCTCTACAAAAACCTACTTCTTTTTCTCTTTTATATCATGAAATAAATTTTCTATAACTTACATGGTCACTTACATATCTACCTAAGTAACTTATTTTTCCGGCACTGCCTCAATGGCAAACAACATAGTTACAAAAAGTTACAAGTTCTTCACATAGTCATGTATCTTCACACAGGCACGTATATGATCATGTACATGGTTGATCCACACAGTTTTGTAAGTCAAGACATAAGTGTGCAGCACTCTACAAGGCCATGTATCTCCATATAAAAGATTCTTCCATCGTGTCTTTACTTATTTGTCATTCTCATGAACTATAAAGTCATCTTTGCTCACAGAAAGTCTCAACATAGGGCTGGATATTTAATATAAGAATCTTAGGTTAATTCAAACTAATATTGAGCCGTTGAATAAGAAAAATGAGGAAAGAGAAATCATTTTTAGCAAAAATTTGAGAGAGAGTAACATCTAAATTTACAGGGGTATTGTCTCAGGGGGATGAGCTAAAGCAAGCTAGAGTAAGGCCAATTATTGTTGACAGTTTGTAATCCAAGCAAAAGGTAGGTCAGTTAAGGAGAAAAAGGAAAAATCCTCAGACAGTGTTGTTGAGCAAGTTTTATATGTAATAATAAAACTTCCAATACACAAATACATAGATCGTATCTTGTAGTATAAAAGCTTATCGTTCCCTCAAGGATTATGCAAGAGTTAATAATTTGAATCTAACTTTGTCTAAGGTATTCATAAATTGAATTGAATTAAATTTAAATAACAAAAATTAAAACAAGTAATAAAGCAAAGCAAATAAGCAAATAAACAATAAGTTGCTAATAAAATTTAGGGTTCGATCAAGATGAAATACTTAGGACTTATTCTTTCCTTATTTTGTTTCTTTTAATCTTGTTGATCTAATTATGTGTTTAATCTTAGATTTCCTAAGGTTTTGATTACTCTCTCAAGATCTAATAAATTAACTCTAATTAAATTCAAAATTTCCAGATTGGCAATCTCTTTATTAACAAAACTTTCCCTAACTTATTGAATTATATCTGAAGCTATCTATTAGATAATTAATTTCTCGAATAAGATCTCTCTTCAAATTATTGTTAATTTGATAATTGTAGGTCTATTAAAATGCTGAAACTCGTTGTACAATCTAACGCTAATTACTTTTGACTTACTTTCTCGATTTTTTGTCAGGTTTAAGCATGAACAATTATCATAAACATCCAATATGTATTGAAATCAAAATTAATTAAAATTCATAAAATAATTCTAGAGTAAATCCTAATATGAAATTAAGGTCTTGATTAGAAAGCCAGAATTCTTATATTTTCTTCTTGATCTCCCACTTTTGATTGATTTTTAGCTGTGGCTGTTGCTATTTTTTGGTGTGTTTCTTATTATTACATATTGTTTAGGGTTTTGGTGCCATGTCTAGGGTTTTTCCACTTTGTTCAATTCCAAAAATAGCCCCAAACCTTAAAATATGTGAAAATTTTACTCATAGAAACTCCCTAGCACGATCGTGCTCCACTGATTTTCCTCTCTAACACGATCATGCTAGAGACCATGCAGGTCAACATAATCGTGTCCTACTTCTAGCTTCCTTCATCTTTTTCGTTCTTCATTTTCTTGATTTCCATCAATCACAAACATATTAAAGACCTCATAAAACATAAAATTAAGATTAAATTTATGTTCAAAATCACACAAACACTCAGAGTATAAACACTCAGAGTATAAAAAACACACACACAATAACACTATTCTAAACCTATACATACAATAATAATCTAATAAACACTTAAAAACATAAAACACCTATCAAAACATAGTATGATCTATACCTGTCAACATCCATACATTTAAACTTTTGTTTGTCCTCAGGAAAAGACAAAAATACAAACAAACAAAACAACATAAAATCCAATAATCACTCATTTATGAAATATGCAATATGCAATATGCTATAATAAGACAACGATGTCAAATCTTATAGAATCAATTTGACTAAAAACATTAACCATTCAAAATGTGCCAACCTACTAACCTATATCTTTCATGATTGAGTACTTTGAAGTGAATATACATATCAATCAAAATATTAACAACTTATTCAATCTCCTATGGCACTTATACATATACATTTATAATTTGTAATCAATGAAAAATGCAACTATCAGTAAGTATCCTTTCATGAAAATATTTTTTTCAAAGATCAGTAGGTTTTATATATTAAAACACCATTTTTTTGTTTTCTTTCTTTTCATGAATGTCTCCCAGTTATTTAACTAGATCACTTCTTTTTTATTATTTAGCTTGGTTAGAATGTCAGTCTATCATTTTTATATAAAGACAAACATTTTGTCGTGAATACCCTAGGTTACTTAGCTATATCACATTTTTAACTGGCCACTAGCTCTATTCTTAACCCAATTTTTTCAAAAAGGGCCATCAGAATAGCAATATATTTAATGAACTTTTTTTTCCTTTCTTTAATTTCTTGACCTACCTCATTTCATTTTAGTTAATTATGTTCATGAATAGTTACTAATGATGCTAACGAATTCAATTGACTTATATTTATAAATGTATACAACCAATTTCCTAAGTAAACAAAATAGGTGTCATATCCTAATTAACATGCATAGTCATTCAAAGATACTTAAAACATAAAATTTATAAGTCATTATACTTTTACAAATTAAATGACATTGTTTAAAGCTAAATTAATTCTTCTTGCCATTGACCCATTCACACAAATCATAAATATGCAACAAAATGTTCGCTCAATGCCATCCTAATAAAAAACTAACACATTGTGATATGCAAAATTCACACATATATGACATATTAATGCATAAACCCCCAATATTTGGACAACACATTTTCCCCAATGTGAGAAAACAAGCAAAACACATAAAATAATCAATAAATAACAAAAAGTTTAGAGTAAGAAATCATTTATGGA
>JANZXR010000170.1:8440508-8464995 GCA_027575705.1 Erythroxylum echinodendron | reverse complement strand
TAATAATAATAATAATAATAATAATAATAATAATAATAATAATAATAATAATAATAATAATAATAATAATATAGTTAGTGGAGACTATAAGAGTATAGTAAATATCCTGAGCACCAAAATTTCAGCATGGTCTTTCATGGAAGCCTTTATTGGCTAGTAAGGAGATGAAGGCTTCTAAAACAAGAAGTAATTGAGAAATTGATGAGCTTATAATTAAAGGGTTTTGTTTTTGGTTCAAATAAAAATTCTCACTGGGAAATAACTACAAAATCGAGCAATTCTATATGTATGGATATGGTACATGAGGTTAATGAAGGTGAAGGAAGGTAGAAGGAGGAGAAGACGTTAAAGATCAATCACTCACCATATCAATGTGAAGCATGATAGGCACCATAGTTACTCAATTTTGACAAATGAAAGTTATGGATGTCTTTGATGGAAAATTAATTCGTATTCTAATTAATCTGGGTAGCTTATATAATTTCATTCATCAAAGCTTAATTAAGAAAGAGGGGGTCATTAGAAAATTTAACTAGTAGTAATCACAATAGATAGACATATGAAGCTTTACAATAAAAGATACATGAATTCAAGTCTAGTGATAAATGGGCATTTAATATCGATGCCTTATTGATCAAAATTGAGGGCAATGATATTGATAAGTACAAATTATCCGATTTTATATTATTTATATAAGACATTTGAATTAAATTATTGCATTTTTTATTAATTATTCAAGTTATTTAATTTTATATTTTATTTCTAAAAAGAGTTTAAATTGTACTAAAAATTTTCTTGTAAGCTTGGTGGACATAAAGAAAGGAATCTAGAAGAAAATTTGACTCAAAATAAAATTTAAAAAAGTCCAAAATTAAAGCAAATAACCCACCAGAACAAACAAGCAACCCAACACAAAGAAGCAGAGGAAAAGTAGATGAAACAATAGCCAAAAAGGAAGCTCATTAGACACCTCCAAAATGACACAATAGTAGGCAAGATAGACCAACATGTAGTAGCCAAGACCAGCACCAAAAACTAATAACAAAAAACAAGATAAAAGACCAAAATGATGCAAAATGCTAGCAAAAATAAGCAACCAAGAAAAAGCCAAACTACGTTAGCCAAGCGATGCAAAACGCAAATGTAGAGTCTAGGGAAGTAAAATGTAATGAAATGCAACGCAGTCTAGAGGGAAGATAGGTACCAAAATGCATCACCAAGTAGGGATGACATTGGGTTGGGTCAAGTTCGGGCCGCACGGCCGCACCTGGCGCAACTGGGCTCGACCCACAGACTAGGTGGCCTGTGGCTGCATCTGTGGTCCGACGGGCTATTGGTCGGGCCTAGCTGGGCTAACCTGTATATACTTTTTAAATTTTGTTTGACAAAATGACATTGTTTTGCATATTTCCATCAGGCCACAGGCCAAGCAAGGTTAGGAAAGCCCCAATCTGAACTAGGCCTGTGGCTCAATCGGGTCAAGCTGCCATCCCTGTCACCAAGAGGAAAATGCAGCGTGGTAGAAAAGGAAATAAAATGAAGCAGTAAAGAGAAAATGCAATATGCCAGTAGCCAGAAGATAAAAGCAGAAGCAACACGCAACGCAGAGGAAGACCACTAAAACACAACAACCAAAGGACAAAAATACCAACAATAGAACAAGTAGCATTAAGTGGAAGAAAGAGACTCACCCACCTGAAATTATCTCCATCAAATCTTTTCAAAATGGAAGAGATAAGCAAAAAATCATACCAATCCATTTAAAATGGAAGAGATAAGAGGAAAATCATCAAAGATCCACCAATGTGCAGCTCTTGGAGATGTTTCAGAGGCTATAAAAATGGAGGAGCAGTGGAGGGAAGGATGAGTAAGCAATCCATATAAGAGTGACAACTTCGGAGAGGCTCTATCATCCATACAAGGTGGATGAGGCTGTGAGTTCTGTTAAGGAGCGTTTGGGTTGATAGGGAATCAATTCCTACCCATTTTGAATTGGTTGAAGGTTAGTGTAAGGATTTTTTAGATCTTAAAAGGGCTAGTTTGGGATCTAAAATTGGAACATTTCAATGAGTTTTTCTTGAAACCCTTATTCCCTTTATTTATGGTTTCCTATACTTAAGTTGATTGTAATTGTTAATTTTAATTTAGAGATGCACTTTGAATATTTGGATTATTAATTTTATGAATTCATTGACTTATTACTAATTTAATTTAATACTTATACAAGGTATGAATTCTTTGATTTATGATTCATGTTCTTTATACGATTAGAGACATCCTTGATTATGTGAATGTGAGGCTTAAAGCATTAATTCATAATGCATTGCATAAGCTAGAATTTATTTGTTCTTCAAATAAATTATCGATGGTTAGGTATCTTTTAGTTCATAATATGCTTTGAGTCAGATTGAATTGGTTCGATTCTAAACATTGAAGGGAGATAACTAGAAGCTAGTTGGTTAGTTTTCTATGCTTATATCAAGCGTTCATTTGCAAATATTAGGTTAGATTTATGCTTTATTCTTTGATTCCTAAATTTAACTTGATTTGTTTTTAACTTCAAACACCCCCTTTTTGTATATTAGTTTAGCTAATTTATAGGTTTCATTATTTTGAATTGTTTGGTTTTTAAATTTTTCCTAATTTCAGCTTATTAATAAAGTTAAACTTACAAGTATGAATGATTGGATGAAAATGGATAGCTTGGATGAAATCTTTATATGTTCTTCTCAACTCATAAAAAGCATAGCTTAATGTATTGAGGATATTTCATACAAAAATGTTGATTAATATACATGGTGGCAAATATGAAAATTTTCTTTCAATGGTTTATTAGTTTATAGAAAGGTTGTTTTACTAGTTGAATTATGTAAAAATATGTATCTTGATTGAATTAGATGTGTAAATGCCAAATTAGGATGTAATTGTTTCTTTTAAAAATATTATGATAAATAAATTAAATTAGTAAATTAACTTTCCTCTTAGGATTAACTCTTATTTTCACTATACTAAATTGATTAATAAATTCAAAATTAAAATAAGGATTTAATTTGTATACAACTAACAACACGTATCAAAATTTACCTTTTCTTGAAAAATATTTTCCTGCTAGTAAAATAAGATCTATTAGGAAAGAAATATACCGAACTAGCCAAATACATGAATGAGTTACTATATGAATATTGGGAAAGATTTAAAAGATTGTGTGTAGTTGCCTCAATCAGCATATTAGTGACCAATTATTAATACAATATTTCTATGAGGGACTTTTACCACATGTTATGAGTATGATAGACAAAGTTACTAGAGGTGAATTAGTTGATAAAACTCGTACACAAGCTAGACAATTAATCTCTAACATGATTGAAAATTCACAACAATTTGGAACTAAAAACGAGATTAATCAAGTTAGGAGTGCTAACAAAATAGATATGCATGTCATTCATGATCAACTATATGAAAATTCTTAACAAATAGCTCATTTGACTACTTTAGCATTGAAACTTGTAATTGGTGGTATTACCTAAGATCGTGCTTGTGGAATTTGCACTAATCTTACTCAAGCTACTAATGCTTGTCCTTCTTTGCAAGTTCAAGATGTGAATTTTGTGGATAGTTATCTAGGATAATGAGGGTTGGAAGGATCATCCAAACTTTAGATATGGACCTTGGACAAACACACCTAATTTTGTTAGTAACCAACATTATGACAAAAAGTGCTTTAGGAAATAGATAAAAGCGTAGCTGTAAATATAATTGTTGTTACCTTTTTATTAAGGCAACAAAATTCATAGCATTGGAAAAAGCGATTTTGTTATAAGTATAAGGCAATAGAATTTTTTTATTAGGAAACAAAATGAAAAATGTTGCTTAAAGTTTTGACTAAGGCAATACATTAGTTTCAAGCTATAGCAACAATGTTAAATAGATATTGCACTACTTTAAGTCTTTTGAGGCAACAAAGTGAATTTTTTTAGTAACAATAAAAGAAACAATTTATACTTTCATTATCAATAATATTTAATGCAAAAGCAAACTCTTGTTATTATGTAAGCAACATCCATATTTACATTTAAAGGTACATATAGATATTAATGTACATCTTAATTATATACGTACTATCAAATGTAAACGACCAAAATACTGAATTTATATATAATATATATTCCATAAGGACTTGAAAAATTCGACATTTATCATATTCAAAATAAGAAAGCAAATTAGATGTGCTTTTACTGTTACGAAATACAAAAGCAAATTTTATAATCCTTAATAATTACAAGGAAAATTACATTTGCTTTAATAACTCTTTATTAATTATAGAATTCAAAGTCAATGTCAGGCTTCTTGAACTTGGCTCTGTAATCTTTCTCAAAGTCCTTCGGAAGTATTAACATACGTGTTCTTTCGTATTGTATGCATTCTAACTTCTTGACGGATAGCTCCAATATGTGAGTAAATATCCATTTATGATGAGGGAAGAAAAACAAAGCATCATCAGAAGGCAAAGTATATATTTCATACTTGTATGGAAACTATTAAAATATAAGAAGTGGTTCAAATTCATATAATAATAGTATGTCATCAATCTTATTCTTAATAAATGGATGGGAAATGTTTACTTCACATCCCATAAAACTGATTCACAGATACCAATATTCTTTGTCCAATCTACTCTATCAAGTTACTTACTCATTGGATTCGCCAAGTGTAGCCTGAAATAAAATTGCTCATCAAACTTCACAAAGAAGTACTCAACTCATTATATCAAAGAGATCACTTTTATAGCAACATAAGTACGTATATAACAATTTTTACCGGTGAAAGATGAATAATAATATCTTTTTCAAGTTTCATCTTAAGAGGCTACCTTGTCTTGACTTCAATACCTAGTAAAATTGGGTAAAGATTAATCTAATTGGGTAAAGATTACCTTCATAGAATCTTTCAAGTCCTCCTCTAAATTTTCCAAAATGCTTTTGCTATCCATATACCTCTTTTCACTCTATGCATAAAGTGATCTTTAAATGGTGCCGACCCAAATCAATTCTCAAAATAGGAATCTTTTCTATGTCTTGCCTAATGTTTGTCATCTTTGAGTCATCATTAGTCAAAACTGCAATGATTCTGAATCTATGCTTCAACTAAGTTACATTTTTAAAGAAAATAGTTATAGATTAGATTGCTCATGGATGTTAGGATAATATCAAACATTAAAAAGGTTGGTAGTAAAGAGAAATGAAAGAGATAACTTACTATAGAAATTATCTTTACAGAATTATTAAAGATAGAAATATTATATCTTGCTCAAAACTACATAGATTTTGAATGTATGTTGTAACTAAAATTATAAAAATGCATCACATCCATTTACATTTTGAAAGGAAAAAAATAATCAAAATTGGATGAGGAAGTTGACAAACTTACCATTTGATTGAAAGAATCGAAATCAAATGATGTTTTCTTATAAAGTCTGACAATTATCAAAGTTAAATGGCTATAAAAGAATAACTTAATCAAAGCAAAAATAATTAAGGTGAACTACGCATAAGAGATTTCATAATTTTAACAATTCAATCTAAAGCAGACAAAGGAAATAGACCTAAGTAACTCGAACGTCCTCTACTCAAACATCTCTTTGCTTCATTTCAAGCACTCCTTGAAACTTATCAAAGTAAAGATTTATGTCAAACCTAAATAATTCAACAACTCTGTTTATTCCTTTTTGCCTTATTTTGCTTTGATTATATCATATATTATATAATATTTGAAAGAATTAATGACGCATACCTAGTCTAGAAGTCTATACATCTCCAACTATATTAGCAAATAACATGAGCTTATTTTTTGTTATGAAACCTAATATATAATGATTCTTGCATTTTTTAACCATACAGGGAGAAACAAATAAAGACAACGTAATTAAAGAGAGACAACCATTGGCAATAAATAATCATCAAAACTAGATATGAATTGATAGATGATAATTAGTAACAAATCCAATATCACAACCACACTCAAACACATAAAATCTAATCCTTAGATTTAAATCTAGCATCTTTATCAAACAATAACACAAAAATTAATCTAAAACACTAAAAAACAAATGCAAGAAATAAAAAAAAAAAAGATAGACACATCAAATTGTTCTAGATTTGAGATGGACAATGAGGAAAACCTTCACAGGAAGAACACCACTATAAGGACACAAAAGAGGGAGACCATCAAAAGCAATATAAGATGATGAAAAAGAAGATTTATTAGAGGAAGAGGAGGATGCTAAACATGGGTTCTAGAGTCTGCTTCCTTGACCACTACCAAACCTCAAGCTCAACACTGTCTGATCACCTTGCTGCATTTCTTGATGTTTCACTCAAAGATTGAATCTCCACCTTCAAAATCAAAGTATATATAGAGAAAAGGATTAAAAAAAGCAAGACCCAGAAAAATACAAGAAAAAGACGAGTCTTTTCTTATCTGCAAGAGTATCACACAATTGTATCATATATTATATAATCTATGAAAGAATAAATGACATATACTTAATCTGGAAGACTATCCATTTCCAATTATGTTGGAAAATAACGTGAGCACTACAAATAACATGGCAAAAAATAATCTAATGTTATTTTCTACATAAATAAATATCTAACATTATTGTAGTTCATTTAATAAAAACAAATTAACGTAGTCTAAAAACTAGATTAAAAGATTCAATCCTTTTTATAAACAAAGTCAATGGCATAAACTTCTTAGTTCATATTATATGTGATATATTTGCAAATGGAAAATAAGCAAAAATAATTTTCAATTGATCTCAATGCAAAAGACAATAAGATAAAAAGAGTTTGACAACTTCATATGGGTATATGTTATACCTACTTTTGTGTATTTCAGAGCGAATGTATCATGTGATTTAATTTTACAAAATAAAAATTAATGGGTAATATAATTATCCTAGACATATTTTGAATATTGATTAGTAAATAGAGAAATTTTATATTTTTAATATACATTAGTAAGTAGCTATACAAATAAATATGTAACATTAGCAAATATCCTTCAGTAAATAGGTGACTAAAACTATAACAACATTTATATATGTTGTATATATAAGACTTTATTGCAACGTTTTTTAATTTTGTTGCCTTTTCTTATATGTGGCAACAAATTATTATTATCGTTGCCTTTTAATATTAGTAAAGGTGACATTTTAAAAATTGTTGCATTATATAATTTTTAGCAACATATTTTTAAACTGTTACAAACATACCATTGCCTAAAGCTCTTTTTGTCATAGTGTAAAACAATCAAAGTTTTTCTTTTGTACCTTACCCACCTCAAAACTAACCCATTAGCCAATCCTTAGAAGATATGGTGAAACAATTAGCTAACCGGGCAAGTACATACACAGGAGGTAGAATAACAAAAGAAGACAAATGCACATTTACAACATTTAAAGACCCAAATAGGACAAATTTACACCAATCTATGCAATATAGAAACCCAATTATCAAGGAAATTGCCTACTCAACCTATCCTAGGTACTTAAGAAAATGTTAGCACAATATTGCTTAGGAGTGGAAAGGAAATGGGAGAACCTTGATAATGGAGGAGGACATCAAGACAATGACATAAACTGAAGGCACTACTTGGGAGACAACCCAAGATAAGAAAAAAAATCAGATTTGAATTTCTTTCTCTTTAGCTCATTTATATATATATATAACTAATTATTTTTATCCAAAAAAGAGAAAAAATCAAGTCTAAATATTTTATCGGTTTGTTTTGCTTGGATATTTCTTATTTTACATTTAGTTGTTACATTGTGCACAATGTAAAGTTTAAATGTAGGAGTATATAAAGACATAACTTGGTTATTTTTATGCAAAAATTGAAAATTAAAAAATAGGGTTAAAATTATTTAGAAAATTGGATTGCTTGCTTATGCTAGTTGCTTTTGATATTATTTTGTTTTATATGCATGCATTTAGCTTTTATCAGCACAAGAAAAGGAACAACAAATTTTAACATTATGGTTGATTGATTAGCAAGTTACATATATTATTTTCTTTAACATAAATTTTTAAACTCTTTTTTTAATTTTAGGTTCAAAATTAAGATAGTTAACCCTCATTTGATAAATTTAGTTTGGAAGCAATTGAAAGTCTTATTCTAATTCTACATATATGGTATTCAGGTCAAACTTTTAATCAACTTAGCAATGACTAGTATCCTTGGAGATTTTCATTTACTTTTGATTATTAAAGAAATACTTGACATGACCTTGAAAATTTAATTTCCTATGAAAATGTTTTTTTTAGGAAATCCTATGAAATGTTATTGTTAATAATCAAGTGCCTTTTGAGACCAACTGGGGAAACACTTAAGGACAAGGGACTAAGTACTGCTTTGAGATTTTAAAGTGAGAAGATGAACCAAACACAAGGGTAATGTGCTTATTGTGTTAGGAGCTAGTTAAAAAAAACTTTAATTCAAGTCAAACCAAGATGCTTTGTATATAGAATTAATCTACCGACATTGCTTATAGACTAAATTTATTAAGATGAGGTGTGAATATCTCTAAAGTTCAAGGTTAAAATTGAAAATTTTAAGATATTTTAAAAGATGTTATGTTGATGATTAAACCGACTGCAAATATGCTAAGACATTATGATTTTCGTAAATAAATATTTGGATTTGTTATTCAGTTTTTCATAATCTGATCTATTCTATGTGAGGTATGGTGGGAAACTTGATTTATATTTTGCATTATAGTGATGTTTTGATCAAGGATGAACAAAAGTGAAGTTTGGGGAAATTTGATAAGTAGAAATTATAGTATATTTTACACCCTTATTTTATATTATTTACACAGTACATTTGGGTTAAATTATCACATTTTTATTAATTATTTAAATTATTTCATTTTATATTTTATTTGTAAAAAGGTTTAAATTGTACTAAATATATTTTTATATGCTTGGTAAACTTAAAGAAAGGAATCTAGAAGAAAATCTAGCCCAAAATGAAGTTTAGCCTAGAAAAAAGACCAAAATTAAAGCAAACAACCCACTGGAACAAAGAACCAATGCAGCATAAAATGCAGTGGAAAAGTAGATCAAACAATTGCAAAAAAGGAAGCCAATTAGACACCAAAATGACACAGTAGCAGCCAAGAGAGAGCAACATGTAGAAGCTAAGACAAGCACCAAAACACACGAGCAAAACATAGGATAAAAGACTAAAACGATGCAGCATGCTAGCATAAATAAGCAACAAAGAAAAAGGCAAAATGTAGCAGACAAGTGATGTAAAACACAAACACAGAGTTCGAGGAAGTAAAATGCAACGCACAGAAGAAGAGAGTAGATAAAATGCAGTGCAGAGTAGAGGGAAGACATGGACCAAAATGCATCACCAAGAGGAAAACACAACATAGTAGAAAAGGAAATAAAACACTAGTAAATAGAAAATGCAATACCCTAGTAGCCAGAAGATAAATATAGAAACAACATGCAAAGCAGAGGAAGACCACCAAAACGCAACAACTAAAGGAGAAAAATACGAACAGAAAAACAAGCAGCATCAAGTGGGAGAAGGAGACTCACCCACCCCACATTATCTTTATCAAATCTCTTCAAAGTGGAAGAGATCAACAGAAGCTTATCCTAATCCGTTTGAAATGGAAGAGATAAGAGGAAAATCATCAAAGATCCAACAATTGTGCAACTCTTGGAGATGTTTTTGAGCTATAAAAATGAAGGAGCAATGGAAGGAAGGATGAGCAAGCAGTCCACTCAAGGGTGAGAGTTCCAGGAGGCTCTATCATCTGTCCAAGACAATTTAGGCTAAAAGTGGTATCAAAGAGTGTCTAATTTGATAGGGAATCAATTCCCACTTATTTTAAGCTGGTTCACGGTCAGTGGAGGGATTTTTCAGACTTTGAAAGGGTTTGTTCAGGGTCTAAAATTGGAGAGTTTTTCTTTAAACCCTTATTCCCTTTATTTATGGTTTCCTATACTCAATTGATTCTTGTTAATTTTAGTTTAGAGATGCACTTTAAATATTTGGATTATTAATTTTTTGAATTAATCGAACGAGTTAATTTAATACTTATACAAGGTATGAGTTCTTTGATTTCTAATTCATGTCCTTTATATGATTGGAGATGTCTTTGATTACGTGAAAGTGAGGCTTATAAAGCATTAATTCATAATGTGTTTTATGAGCTGGAATTTATTTTTTCTTGGAATAAATTATCAATGGTTGGGTATCTCTTATTTCATATTGTGTTTTGAGTTAGGATTGAGCTAGTTCAATTCTAAAACTTAAAAGGAGACAAGTAAGAGGTAATTGGTTAGTTTTCTAGGCTTAACCTATTAAATAATTCAGATGATCTATATATATCAAGCTGCATGGCTAAACTAAAATTTAAACATGTTTGTTCATTTGTAAATATTATGTTAGATTTATACTATATTTATTTAATTTCTAGATTTAATTTGATTCATTTTAAACATCAAACAACCCCTCTTTGTATATACGTATTAGTTTAGCTAAATTTATAGGTTTCATTATTTTGAATTGTTTAGATTTTGAATTTTTCATAATTTCAGCTCATTAATAAAGTTAAACTTATTTGTGAGGATAAATGGATGAAAATGAACAACTTGGATGAAATCTTTAGATGTGCTTCATTATGTATGTTTAATCTTGTCTCAACTTAAAAAATAGCATAGCTTAATGTATTGTGCTCAAAAGAACTATTTATTGGATATTTCACATGTAAATGTTGATTAATATACATTGTGGCGAATCTAGAATTTTTCTTTCAATGGTATATTAGTTTATAGAAAGGTTGTTTTATTAATTGAATTATGTGGAAATATGTATCTTGATGAGTTAAATATGTAAACGCCAAATTTGGATGTAATTGTTTCTTTTAAAAGTTTTATGATAAAAAACTAAATTAGCAAATTAACTTTCCTTATGGAATTAACTTTTTGTTCTATACTAAATTGATTAATAAATTTGAAAGTAAAATAAGGATTTAATTTGTATACGCCTAACGACACGTATCAGATATGGTATTGAGGATTCAAAGGTTGTCTATATTAGACAATGTAGTTTGCAACAATAAACAATATGATATTTGATTCAAAGGTAGAAAGGTGTGAACTAAGGGTGGTCGAAGTGATATGATGAAAATGATGTTAGACATACAAGTAGGGAGAACATTAGAAGATGAAAATTACTTAAATAAAAATTTTCTTATTGAAGATTGATCATATATTTCAATGAAAGAAGTAACTTTAGTATAGATTTCAATGTTGGCATTTGGAAATAGTCAATAAAAATAAAAGGAAGGGAAAACAGATGACATACCTAGAAGTTGTTAAAAGAATATGAAGATAAGTTTATTAAGCTACTGAGTTTACCATTGAGAAGGAAACATGATCATAGAGTCATATTAAAGGATGGTACGAAAGTACTGTGTGTGTGTGTTTGTGTGTTTAAGTGAAAAAAAAGCTGATGAAAGTTATGAAGGAATTGATCAAACATGTACTAACATAGGTTATCATTTAGAAGAGTTTTAGTCCCTTTTCCTCACTTGTACTATTATGCTGCATTTGGTTGCTGTCTTCAATATGCAGAGACAGAACGGAATAGAAATTTGGAGACAAAACAAAACAAAAATTGGAGACAGTAAGCTGTTTGGTTGTGATGGATAGAACAAAAAAATTGTCTTGGTCTAGAGGACAGAAATGTGTTTAGTTGCAGTGGACAGAACAAGAAAATAGTGTCTATGATGAAAATGCGCCTGCAGTATATTATGATTAGAAATATGTAATTCATTGATTATTTTATAATTGTATCAATATTTGTTGAAGTGCATTTTTAAATTTTTCATTATGATGAAATAAAATTTTTTCTTTAGGCTTATAAAAATTATTATTTGTTGAAGTGCATTTTAAAATTTTTCATTATAATGAAATAAAAATTTTTCTTTGGGCTTATAAAAATTATTAATAATTTTTCCAAATATTAGAAAAGGTTAATTGCACTAAAATTTGTTATAGTTTAATATTTTCTATTTCTTTTTTATTTTTGGAAATTATTATTTATCTCTTGATATTAGTATTTAACTATTATATAAGTTATTTTTATCATAATTTATTTTTTTAGTTATAGCTCTAGACATTATACTGGAATTATTATTTAATTTGATTTACAAGTGTACAAACACATTCAACATTTAATCATATCATAATTCAACATCACATAGGTAGTATGAAGACAATGCACAACATAGGTTTCCTGTTAAGCTACAATGAAGCATTAAAAGATTAACAAATTAAGTCAGACTTCATCATCTAAGAGGCTCCTAACATAAGCCTATTTTTGGTCTGCAGTTAAAACCTAGAAAAGATTTCAAGCATGAGCATTCTTGGACAAGATCCTTGCTGTCCTAACAAATTCTGCAGTGGAGAACCCCAAATTCCCAAGCTTTTCACCCAGCTTGGGATTACAATGATCTTTGTGTTCTCTCTACTACAGTCAATAGCCCGATCAAATGAGGTAGCAAGGGTGTCGAGCATGTCAACATCCCTCATCTTCCTTTTTCCTTTATTTTTTGGGTCCCTGTTGTGTTGCTGGAAGAGTCAACAGAACCAGGGAAATGGATAGAAGCAGTTGCAGCAGGAGTGCTAGATCGAACAGGTGGATCTAATGGGCCAGCAGGAGGTGTTGGAGGATCACCGTTAGTTTCATCGGTCTCAAGCTGAGCAACAGTTTCTGCAGCATCTTGAGCTCCAGCACCAGTGGCTCTGTCTTTTCCAAAGATAAACTCAAGTCTAGGGAAAACCAAAAACGACTTTCCAGGAGTGTAGTACTTGTTGGGGTGTGTTTGGAATAAAAAATCACAAAACTTTAGCATGATAAACATATTATGATTGAAAGAACCAACTAATACTGAAAACTATTTACCCTCATCCATTCGTGCAGCACTTGCTTGCTATCAACCTCAACGCATTGCTTGCTTTCATTCCAACCAAACCCACTGCAGTTCAACATGTGAAAGGCTGTTTGATATTTTTCCTTCAATCTCTTGTGTTTATTCTGTATATGTCTCTTCTCAATGCCACAACTAGGAAACTTTTCTACCATCATTCTAACAAGAATTTGGAAAGTACCAAGCTTTAATTGCCTATTATCAGCTTTGTGACCAGCAACAATGACCTCCTCCATGAAGGTCACAAATGCTTCTATTTCTTCTGATGTCCAAACTCTTAACATTGCACCTATACCATGCAACGTCATACCCCAAATCATTCCAAACCACTTCTATTAATCATTAACCACTAGTATTTAAAAAAATTTTGGAATTTAATTAAGACAATATTGAATTAAAAGAAACATATAATTAAGTACATATAAAATGAATAAACAACAATTTCATGATGTGTTCTCAAATTCATTTGTAATGAAAGTCAACAATATAAAGAGACATTAAAACAAAGGCTCAATTCAGTTACAATGACAGCCAACCAAATTTAAACCCTCAAATCAATAAAAAGAAACATGAACTAAATTAAAGTTCACAATTTAATGGTCTCTTCTCCACTCATCAAACATGTTCTTAGCTAAATGCTCTCTCCATTGACTCCATTCATTACTTGCCTCAACACGATCAACAAATTCAGGGAAAAGTGCATCTTCCCCAATTGGTACATCCTCAGCTTTAAGAGGAGTAAGCTCTACGGGATCATAAGTCATATGCAACCTAATAAAGTTGTCCAAAAGGCAACATGCAAGAATGATGTGCACATGAGTGGCTGCTGGATAAAAAGATGGATTTCTTAGGATTTTCCATCTTTTTTTTCAGTAAACCAAATGCACGTTCAATCACATTTCTGGCATATGAGTGTCTCTTATTAAAGAGCTCTTCTAGGTTTCTAGGTGCCCTTCCATCTCTTGCCCACTCTTGAATATGGTATCTTGTGCCTCTAAAAGGCACAAGAAAGCCAGGACAATTGGTGTAGCCAGCATCTACTAAGTAGTAATTTCCTATAAAAAACATTATTACTATTGTATTTGTAATCATACCTGAAAACACAAAGACCAAAATATGATAATTCTTATCTTACATATCCTTTGGAACTTGAAGTCTATTACGCCTACTAACAGCATCATGTAAAACCCTTGAATCTGTTGTTGAACCCTCCCATCCAGCAAGTACATAAACAAAGTTTAAGTTCTTATCGCATACCCCTAACACATTAGTGCATATTTCCCCTCCCTTACCTCTGTATCTAGGTTTATCTGCGTGGGAAACTATTATTTCTAAATAGGTCCCATCTAGAGCACCAAGGTAACCCTTTGAACAAAATTTATAAAAAAAAGTTATAAATTTTTATTTTACAAAGTGAAATTAGACAATATATTGTAGCTAATTAAATTTACTAACCTTAAACCATTTCCATCTATTGTCTATGCAATCCTCAAGAATTGGTATCGGGTTGACATACAACAGATGTTGAAGCTTGAGAACAGCCTTCAACACACCATGGAAGACCCTACTAAATGTTTCTCCGAACCTTATAAACCGAACTTGTAATACTCTATTAGATTCATTTTGTGCTAATAGTCTTAGGAAGATTAAAACTTTTTCTTCAATAGGCATATAGCCATTATTCGTAAACCCACCATGGACTTTAAGCATTTCACATAACATTGTAAATGCATTACAGTCCATCCTTAAATCCCACTAGCTATTCCTATCACCCTCATGCAAAATCCTATCTATATTGGCTTGCCTAGTTGGTACTGTCAATGCCCTACTACCTTTAGCATTTTCAATCCTATGCAATTTTTTTGTGTATACATACAAGCATAACAACATCATCATTCTCATAAAATCCAAAGCTCAAACAAAATCAGACACTTAGACATAGCATCACGATCCTTGTTATCCATTTTTATTTCTAACAACTATCTGCAATGAGAGAAAAATTAATGATCATAAATAAGCCATAACCAACAACACAAGAATAAACAACAACTAAGAACAATCGATGCATAAAGTTGTAGAACATTGGTTGCATTTGATAAGCAATTATTTCTCCTGGTATGGTTTGGGTATAAAATATTTTTGATCATCAGAGATTCTTATTATCGGGATTAAGAGTTTTCAAATATTCAAATGTTTTTAATCTTTGACTAAGATAGGATTATTATAATCCAATGTTTTATAATATCAAAAAATCAAATTGTAAAATTAGAAGAACATATTCCAAATAATGCAACAAATATCATCATGTGGATACATACGCATGGCCCTTTATTTAGCGGCTTCATTGTGAAATAGTAATTTCATACTTGTATGGCTGTGGTTGAAAGACTGATAAGTTAGTTTGGTAGGTAAAAATAGGAGGGGAGTTAAATAATTTGTTCTAACAGCATTATTAATTTATTTGTGAGATAATATGATTTTTTTGCACTCTAATTTAGATAAAAATCCTGGCAAAGGTTTTTTACTTTTGCATAAGGATTAGTTTAAAACATGCCTCAACTATTTGCTTCTTTTTTCACTTATTGCAAAACATGACTGCACGTGAACTAAAGCATGTTATATGGGAGTTAATCCAATATCTACTTGAAAAATGGCGATTGTAGGTCATTCTGTTATGTTAGTATTATATAAAAGAATCTAACAAGTTTTGGTTCCATACGAATTCATTTGTAATGAAAATTGACCTTTGCCTCTGAAACTTAACAAAAAGTAAATCTACAGAAAACCATAGAAAGCAAATGGAACATCTAATCATTTCACAACTCCAAAACCAAAGCAAGCTTTGGTTTTTTCTAATCCTTCAGATCTTTCGAGACTTAAATTCTGCAAACAAACAATAGGGAATTTGAAAACAAAATTTATATAAACAATTCCGCAGTAAAATATGTCAAATTTAACATAATCCGGCAAAAGGGTATGTAAAGATGAATTAAAAGACTAAAAAATATAATCCGGAAAAAGGGTATGTAAAGATGAATTAAAAGACTAAAAAATGAGAAAAAAAACTTACTCGAATCACTCAGATTGAGGTAAAAAAATGGAACTTGGAAGAACCAGAAAAGCTAGATGGTGCTGTTTGGTTCTGTCCAGTGTTTCTTATTATTATTAACTCAAAAACTAAATCCTATAAGTAAATTGATCTGGTTTTAACCAGATCATAATAGATAGCATTTCCAATGTACAATAAATGCAAGAACCAGTCATAAAGGAAGATATGAATGTGTTAATGAGTGATCCATCTTGTCATCAAACTGTTATGGTTTCAGGTGGCTGCAAATAAGTTATCAAATGTGAAATTCAACCTAAGCATCTGGAGTTTTACATTGATTCTTACTTTACATATACTGCTTCTTTTCTGTTGTTTCCTGATTCAAGTGCATCAACTAGTTTTGTTTTTAATTTCTAAACATGTAGCTTGAGCAAAGGATGAGGTTGAACAATTCTACTTAGAGATGAGTAAAAAGCAACAGACAAGTGAATTTATGTATGGCAAAGTCCCTATCTTATGCATATTGTGACATGTATTGACAAGTGAATTTACGTATGGAAATTTCTGTAAATTCAGTTTGATGTCATTAGTTATTTGTGAACTTGGACATTGTCCCATACCCAGAGTTTCTTTTGACCCATTTTTTGATTGATTGAGTAATTGTCTAGGCACCTTGGCACTTGATTTTCTGTTACAAATTGCATTTTATGGTGTCTGCCTAGGTTATTGACAAGCCCATGGATTTCAGTACAATAAAAATCAAATGGAGACAAAGGATGGCACTGGATATAAGACTGTCCGAGAGATATATGCTGATGTAAGGTTAGTTTTCAAGAATGCAATGAAATACAAAGAAGAAAGAAGTGATGTTCATGTAAAGGCAAAAACTTTGCTTGGGAAATTTGAAGAGAAGTGGCTACAATTCCTACCTAAAGTTACTGAAGAGCTAAATTTTGAGCAAGCTGTCTTAGCTTTGGAATTTATTCACTTTCTGATTTACCAAATCATAGAAATAGTTATTTTTGTTGTTGATGTCTATGAATGTTAACTTTGAAGTCAATGTATATATAGGAAAAAGTCAATGTTAACTTTGAAGTCAATGTATATATAAGAAAGGGGATGTCTCTATAGGGATAGAATACTCCACCTGATGCAATTTTTTATATTTGGAGGAGTATTTGGCTAATTTTGAGGATGAGAGGATGTCAATTCTCGAGACAATAAGCTCTGGAGGAGAAGCTCATAACACTAATTAAGGACCTAATCCTAATCTGTCAATCAATTTTGCTCATTGAGTAAGTAAATAGACCTGGTTTTAACCAGATCAGAACAGATAGCATTTCCAATGTACAAGTAAGCAAACAAACAAAATTAACTAGGCTATGTGTCATTCAAACCTAGAACAGCATGGTATATCGTTTACAACAACAATTGCAATCCGATTCTAAAAAGAAGATACTAGGAATACTTTGTTATCTGTAGCTATCAATGACCGGTAATATGAGTGAGGATAGATGTCCTTAAAATATGAATCAACTTGTTCCTTTAACAGATGGAAAATCTCTAACAAGAAAACCAAATTGCTCCGGTTTCATTGCAGGAGACATTACAGCATTAGCTCCCAGCTGAGAGACATGTAAACAACCCCATTACAGTATTAGACCCCCAATTGCAAACAACCCCAAAAAGAGAGAGACATAGGAACAGAAAACAACAAAGACATAAGCCAGAGAGCAAAAGCACAAAAGTAAATGCATAGGAAGGAAACATGGACAGCGAAACGAGAGGCACAGAAGGGGACAAAATGAATAGAAAAAAAACTTACCTTTCAAAGAGACGAACTAGAGGGAAGCAGGAGCGGTGCAAAAGAGAGACAACAATGCATATAGTGAGAGCTATTCGGAAGAAGGAATGCTGCGAGAGAGATGCGAAAATGACGCTGCATTTTAGGTTTCAGAGTTTGGTAGGGTATTTTGGACATTAATTTATATATGTTGTTTTTGTCCCCAGGACAAGAATTTTTGTACCACAGAGTTGGGAGGTACACAAATTTTATGTCCTTATGCTTTGAAAACAGAACAGGAATAAGTGAGGACATCAACCAAATGCATTCAAAGACAGAACTATTTTGTCCTTGTCCTTTGTCTTCATGCGTGAAGACACTAACCAAACATGCTATTAGTGAAAAAAAAGATAAATCTTATAGAATGTGTGTTGATTACATGGCTTTGGATATGCATTGTGAAGGACTTTCTAATTAACTTAATAGAGGAGTTACTAGATGAGTTGGGAGGTATTAGGTTCTTCCCTAAACTTTACTTGAGGGCTAATTATCACCAAAGCTAGCCTTCAATATTTGTAAAGCGCAATATAAGTTTTTTTATACTTTTGATTTAACTAATTCTCTTATTGCTTTCAAATTTTTAATTAATTCAAATTTTGACTCCCTTTTAAGTAAAATTATGCTAGTATTTTTAATAACTTTATAGTTTATAGGTAGAGTAGTATGCAAAAGATCAAAAACTAAAAGTCATCTTCATCAACTCTAAAGTGGGATTACCATATTTCATAAGGTACTTATAGTTGATGATAAAACTAAAAGGACACTTTAAAGCAATGCAGATTTGGTCCCTTTCTAACTTAAGAATTAGACCTCGTAAAATTAAGACTAAGGTAAGCTCGTTAATGTTGAAATTATATATGTTACAAGACAAAAAGGAAATGGTGTGGTCTTTGACATATTCTGCTCTTATTATAGGCATGCCTTTTGGTAGTCATTGATAAAATAGTGGTTGTATCACTAATTCTAGCCTTAGAAATAATGAAACACAAGCATTTAAAAAATGCCACAGGTTCACACCTACTTGCATGGTCAGTTGTTTTATTAGATTAGTTGACTTAAGATTTTCATGCTATAATTTGTAATGTTTCATTATGGTACCAATGGTTGGTGGAATTATTCTGGCATAAAGGTGATGACTTTTATAATAGGATTCATAAGTGTTTAGGTGCAAAACACACCATATAGATAAACATTATCATTTTCATGTCTTCTAATCTATTAATTTACCTTTTTATAACTAATAAAAGATAAAATCTAAGGAATAAATATATTTTACAAATGAAATTTCGATAAGATTATAATTATAAGAATCATATTACATTTACGTCTTATTCATAAATTATTCTTATTCATTTCTTTACTGAGATTAGACATTAATAAAGCAAAAAAGATTAGTACATTTTGTGTTCCTTTCTTATAAAGGAAGTAGTCAATTTTATAAAAAATGTGGATATAATTAAACAAATAAGTGGATACTTATCAGAGAATAAGTTTACTAAAATGACCTAATTATGAGGATTACAAATGGAGTATTACTTATGGGTATGTGGATTTTTTCATTATGATTGATGTGTCATTGATCCGTAGACTTAAAATTATCAAGGTACCTTATATGAGAAATACTATGTTTTGAAACTACTTATAACATATTCTAATCAAAGTAGCTTATTGATAGTACTTTGATATAGTATAAACTATATGAAGATAATTGAGTAAGTCAATAAATGACCTTAAAGTAATTATTTATTAGTAATAATTTAAGGAATTCTTTGGCTAGAGTGATTAGAATTTCCCACCAATCACTTTCTTTGGAAGCTTAATCAATGGAGTCAAAACCACTTTTCGTAAATAAAGAAAACTCCAGTGAAACAAGCAACCTTTGAAAAGAGTGTTTTCAAATAGCAATCATAAATCAAATACTAATTAGTAAAGAACAAATTTTATTGGATTTAAGTAGCGTAGACCCTAAATCCATACTAAATAGTATTTGATAATTGGGTATATTTTCTTTAATTTCTAATAAATTACCCCTTTCTCTCAATTGGTCACTTCTAGGTTGAAATTCAAATTATTTGTGTGAGTTAATTTTTGTTCATTCTGTTGGTGCTTTAATTTCTTATATTTGATTCTTGATTGATTTTAATTTCTATAGTAGCTGTTAATTTAGGAATTGCGAACTTAGCTGCCACCAGATTTTAGGACTAGTTAACATTAGTTGACGAAATGATTAAATTATACGTTACAATTATGCATAAATAGGTTAAGTCAAAATACTTTGAAATTCCTAATATTTAGGTGATCATGACATATTTTATACATCAATCTTAATATATGCTTATAAATTGTTTAATTAGAGAATTAAAAATAAATTAAAAAGATTTTAAATTTATTTAGTTCTAATTATTAATTTAAGTTATAATTTATAATCATTGCTAACATATTAAAGACTTAGTAGATTACATATAAACTGCAATTAAAGAGACAATAATTAATTTAAATTAAGTTAGACTTAGTTTCAAAGTTTTAGAAGCTCTAATGACCAAATATGAGATATTAAATTTTATTAATATTAAATTTTAATTTTAATTGAGATAGACTTTAATTATAATTATTAATTTAATTTAAATTAGAAAGAGTTACTATACTCTTTTTCTATAAAATGGAAAAAAGACATCAATGAGCTAATACTCTTATCTTTTTCTCTCAAACTTAAAGTTTTCTTTTCTCTTCTTTATGGATACTATTATAAGCTAAACATTTGATTAGTTCATGATTGACAACTTCAAAAGAAAAGTTTTATAGGATTTCGAATAAGGATGTCTAATCATTTTATTTGTGATATGTCTTTATCAAGTTATTTAAATAAAGAAATTCATCAAGAAATTATTACAAAAATTTATTGTTCATGTGATTCGATTATAGTTCATTTTCTAACTTTTTATGTTTTTTCAAATGATGATATCACTGAATAAACCTATAATTATAAGCTTTGTAGAACCTCCTCCATGTAATTTTAAAAATGGGTCTAATTATTATATCTTTACCTTTAAGGTGTTTATGGAAAGAAAACATAAATCAATGTTTTAACTAAGAAGAGATGCAAAAAGGAGTCACTTAACATTACTGTTTTAAGGTTGGAAAAAAGAAAATCAAATGTTGATTATTACAAATGGGCATATTTCTCAAAGAAGCCCTAAGCTCGATAACTCTGTAAATTTTTTGTTCTGTCAAGGTTGCTTCTAACTAAAATTTACAGTTAATTCTTATACAACAATTGGGCAAGCGATTGCAATTTCCAAAATTCTTTTGTATACAAACAAATTAAGCATGCACCAAATAAATGACAAACACAGAATGAAAGAAATTTGTTAATGCAGTTTGGTACACATGATCTACATCTGCAGGGCCCTTACCTAGATTAAGTAACTTTTATGGTAATACAATAAACTTATACAAGGCCATTACGGACTTGACACCAGTCACTCCTTGAAGCTATCCACTTTTACTCACCACTGTGAAAGTATCTCACATCTAATAGCATAACCAACTCATGCTAACCTTAACAGAGGATTTTAAAACAAGAATGAAATGAAGAAAAGAATATCTGAAGTGATTAAATCAAGAATAAAGGAAAATACACTCACTTGAGTCAATGAACACTCTCCTATGTGGGCAACATCATTAAAACATAATCATGGAGACTTTGTAATAGATCTCTGAAAGCACCCTAAACACAGTAGTTAAAATTCGATAGATTTTTTTCACACCATAGATTGCTTATTGATATACAACAAGTCCTTCCTTCTTTAGGATTCTTTATTTTTTTAAGATTCCTTCCTTCCACAAATAACTTAACTTCCAAAATTATACATATTCTTAACAATCTCCCCCTTTTGACATTATTTTTAACATCAAAATCTCCCATTGAAGACAAGAAACGAAAACTCTCTGTAAAATAAATGATCATGATAAAAGATATCAAAAAATCAAAGTCAAAGTCAAGGTTAATGTCAAGTCAACAGTCAATTGTCACTAATAAAACTATAAATACTAGCAAGTTCCTTCCTATCCCCCCGGGGACTAATCAATGCCAAAAGAAGCTCGTGATCACAGGAGGAAGCCAAACAAGCAGAGGACAGAGGCTACAATAAAGAAAAAAGGATAAAAGGACAAAATACCCTTTTCCCTTTTCCGCCAAAGACCCCTTTTTTGGTATTTTAATAAGTTTTAAAGTTGTAAAGCATAGAGTACTAGTTCCTAAAGAACAAGTTCAAACCTAATAGCGTGAAGTGGATTGGTAAAAATATCGATTAGTTGCTTGTCAGTTGTTACATAAGAAAGAACTACAACTTTAGTCTCCACTAGCTCTTGATTGAAATTAAAAATTACCATGTTTTCTGACTTATAATCTGCACACATAAGTTTCTAAATGCTCCAAAAGCATCTAATTCTTTTAAAAAAGTTATCCAAGTATATCTTGAGTAGTCATCAACACATGTCATGAAATACTTCATCCCACCAATACTAGTATGTTGTGTTAGGACTACCAAATCCATATGAATCAATTTCAATACTCGAGAAGTTGTAACATTTCTTACCTTCTTATGTGGTCGTCCATTTTCCCATTTGATAAGCACTACAAATAGTCTTGTCATCTTTGTTCATTATAGGTAAGCCTCTCACTACTTCCAATTTGCTCAACTTATTAATGGGGTCATAATTTGCGCGACCAAGCTTTTGGTTCCATAGAGTCATATCATTATAAATAACTGGATTGCAGGAAGTAATAACTTGCAATATGTAGCAATTATCCACCGATCTTCGTCCACTTAATATACAATATCTTTGTTGGTTTAATAACTTGCATTCATCACTGGTGAACTTCGTTAACAACCCATCATCATAAAGCTGATTAATACTTACCAAGTTAGTTTTTAAACCATCTACTTGAAGCACATTTTCGAAATAAGGCAATCTATCCACACAAAAAGTTCCTCTACCATTCATTGCTACTTTCTTTCTATCACCAAATGTAATGTGATCATCAATACAACTTTGATAATTCATCAAATAGCTTCTTTTACCTGCCATATGCCTTGACCACCTGCTATCGAAGTACCATTCATTGTGAAAAATAGTGCACATGGATTTAAGAGCCACAAGTGCATATGGTTGGCTCTTTCTAACCTAAATATGATTTGGTAATCTCTACTACTGAAAGTTGTTACAAGAATGTCTGAATTTTTTGTTTTGAGCATTATGAAATAACATTTGTAACATATTGTAGCATTTTGGCTTTATGTGACATTTTACCTCACAAAAGTGACATGTAGGCACAAATTTTCTACTTCTTTTTGAAATTTCTCCATACTTTGACAAATCTAACTTCACCATTTTTCTCATTATTCAAATGAGAGCAGTCAACATTATGTCCATCACCTTGAAAATCCCTTTATTTTTTCCAATTTCCAATAGTTCGTCTAGTTTCTTTATACCGCCATTCAACATTCTTATTCCTTTCTCTGTATTGATTAGCTTTACCTTAGTTTCATCAAGTTCATCCTTTGTTGACAATAAATTCATCTCTAGATCTTCAATAACATGCTTCATGGTAGAATTCTTCCTTTTTAACTTCTCATTTTGTTTTCACATATTCACCTATTTGCTATACATTAGTTCATAGGCCTTGTAGACATCTTCCTTTATGAATTATGAGTCACTATCATTGTAGTCATTATCAGAATTAAAGTTAAATACTAAAAAATCTTTATATGCATCTTCAACTTAAGCAAGCAACTAGACTTTCTTCATATAAAGCAACTAACGTAGCATGATGACTCACAATTTCTTTTTCATTGCCATACTCACTTTCATATTTGTTTTCATTCCAAATGTTGGTGTAAGACTTCCCTTTTTCTCGTTTTAAGACTGTTAGCACACTTTGCTTACATATGCCCTAAACTTTGACACTCAAAACATCATATCTTCTTTGCCTTCTTTTTACCTTTATGTGCTTTTAATTACTGTTCGAAGTTATTATTAGATGAAATCCCACCATTCTGCCTGAACTCATGTCTATGTTTCTTCACCTTCTTCAGCCACTTGCCAAAATTTCTGGTTAGCACTACCAGATCTTAATTTTCATCGGAATCATCTCCTGAATCATACACAAGTTTAGAAAATATGACTTGAAGTGTCAATCCTTTATTCTTCTCATACTTGTCTCTCAACAGGTTCATCTCGAAGTTTATGAGAATTCCAATTACCTTTGATAGTAGTGTTTTGTATGATATTTTAAGGTTTAATTTGTTATACATTTTGTGTTAAATTGAGTGTTGAGTGTGCATTTAGGGTTTAATTAGATTAGTTTTTATGTTCGAGTGTTTTTATGGGTTAGTTTGAATCTTTGAGCTTAAATTGTATATTTTTGAAATACCTTAATATATGTGCTAGTGTTGTAGGGTAAACAGGGAAGAGCTGTAACATCCCGTTTCCATATAACGGGTTGAATCATGAAAATTGGTATAAGAGAGATCAATAGGAGAAATTAGGAAAACACATCTCATGCTCATGCATTTGT
>JANZXR010000170.1:8406603-8439711 GCA_027575705.1 Erythroxylum echinodendron | reverse complement strand
AATAAGTAGTAGAGATTCCTATCAATAAAATTAAGTCTAAACCTAATTGTTTTAGACTCTTCTCTATTCTGCGTTTTTTTTGGTTCTTTTAATTGTGTTTCTGTGTATTTGAGATCCTGGCCCCTCTCACTAGATCAGGGAAGAGATCCGTTGACGAAGCTCAGTTAGATCGAGTTTTACAAGAAGCTCCTTCTAACAAATATCTTTATAATCTAACCAACTTCAGGCACATATAAAGACTTCCAAAGTACAAGGATGAAGTTAAGCATGATAAGGACTAATAACTTGACCAATGGTGTCCAAAACGACAGTGGCTGATAGAATTCCTAATAGGTCTCAGAATTGGACTTTTATCTTCACTTGTATAAGATTAGAAGTTTCCACTTCTATCTCCGATACTAGATTACATCTTTCCACTGAAGAAATATGGTCATCCATTTGAAACAATCTATATATAAATATATATGTTATTCATAATCATAACTAAATAATATAATCATAATTGAATATATGTGTTATTCATAAATTCATAATCAGTTAATCAGTGACTTACACGGTCACTTACAAAAGCGTGTATGTGACCCTGTATATGTGACTATGCAAGTCATTATAATCGTGTAACAAACACATATGGGTGTGTTTTTCTAGACTTACGTGGGCATTTATTTGACCATGTAAGTCACTATGTATTTTCACAGACTTATATTATCACTTACATAATCACATACATGCCCGTGTAAGTCCACGAATATAAAATGACTTACAAAATCACACACATGCGTATGTAAGTGATCGTGTAAGCCTATAAACTACCTCATTGGTGATAACAATCACAGAAATTTTAGTATTTCATGAAATAATGCATGTATTTTAACTTGGTGGTGGATGGGTGGTAAAGATAAGCCTAATGGGGCTGCAATGCAAATGGGTAGCTAGAGGGCAGAGGGGCGGCTAGAACCTGGAGGTTAGAGGGCGGTTAGAACTTGGAGGCTAGAGGGGCAGTGAGGAGGGGGAAGCGATGGGCCAGGTGATGACTGACAACTAGCTCAATGATTAACAGTAAGGGTTGATGAGTGATAAGTGACTAACAACGGTGGTCAGACTTGAGAGAGAGAGAGATTAGAGATATGAAAGAGGTGAAGAGGAAGACAAAAATTAAAGCAAAGTGTGATTTTGCTTTATCTCACAACATGTTTATGAATAAAAATGTTGTTGTTTTGGTTTAGAAAGTAAATAAGCCTAAGATCGACTAGAGGTTCAAGCTCCCGGCTTGAGCCTGATCTTAACCCAAGCGTCGACAATTTCCCATTCTCCCATCCTGAGATATGGTCAACATAGGCCAGGCCCATTAATCATCGATTGGGCAGAGTTGGGAAGGCTAGGTATGGTTCATAATATCACCCCTAACATAATCATCAATCACCTCATACTCATTCTCACTAGGTAGATCAGTCTGTTGTGCTAAAGGAATATTGAACTACTAAGTAGTTGTGGCCACTATATTAACTAGAAATGGAGTCCCTATTGTAGGATTATTTGAATGCTAAGGTGATGGAGGAGGTGTACTAGGTCTCATAGGTGGAGGCAAAACTACAACTTCCATATAGAAAGGTCACCACAATTCTTAAATCCATCTAGAGTTAATAGTAAAGAAATATCATAGTTGGGCTGCTATTTTGGTACATCGAGGCACTCCTTATTAGCTCTATCAAGGCTCTTGGGCCCAACTAAAATATAAAAGGGTCCCTGTTGGCCTTGTCTCCTCTGTATCATACTTATAGCTCTTAAAGTATCAAAATTGATGGTACCATCTATCAAACAATCTGTATCTTAGGCAATCTCTCTAATAAACCTATACTTTAGACAATCATGTAATATATGGCCTTAGACGAGTAGCTCTAATTTAGCATCATATGTATGATGCTTAAAAAAACTAACCTAATATGGGCTAAAGTAGATATAAACTATCTTAACCTTGCTTTATAAATGAAAAACATCCATCTTGCTCATCACTCTATTACTATCACCTCTCCCACTCAATGTATGACTTAACAAAGAATGCACATACTTTAGTACTGGGGATTATAGTGTAGAGTCCTATGATCTTGTGGACTCATAATGCCACTCTATACTAATATTGAGCCAATATACATCTGCGTTGGTAAAAATAAGAAAACCCACTCTTAGAGCAAAATAGTCCTCGAAAGTAATAAACTCAGTAAAGTCCCATGTCTATGAAAAATTGTGTATAACTCATATTCTTCCTCTCCATAAGCACCCAAAACTAAATATTATTATCCAAACTCTAATTCAATTGTGTCTTCTCCATTGTAAAGGTGGTGAGGAACTCAAGTGCAAGCTCTTTGTATATTGGCTTCTCGTTCGCGAAGAAATGATTCGAACTACCAATAATAAGTAAATCTCAAACATTTTATGTTAGTCCAACCTAATCAAGCATTGCCCAATCTATGCACCTACTCTCACCAATTAGTTTAGTCACCAATATCTCAGATCTGGTAACATGTGATGGAGTAGTAACGTGTAATGTTGGCTAAATTGGGGGCGGAGGTTGTGGTGAGTTAGGGTTGTCTTGGTGATTGAAATTAAAGAAACAAACATAATGCTCAAACAAGAGAGAGTAATCCATTTTAATCTAGTCATGATTAACAACTCAGTTTATTTTAACATAATGCAACCATCATGAGTGATTAAGAAACAAAAACATGATCTAATCACACACAAAACACTTTAATCCAGACAATCTCCAAAGAAAACAGAGTTTAATGGTGTAAATAAACCAAAAAACACAATTAAATGTCAAAAACTCATCTTAACCTATTAAACATGATGATTAAATAATTAAAAAATCCACTTTAACCTGTTAATTATACCTAAAAAAAATTAAAACATAAAAATCCCACCTTAATTTATTAATTAAACCTAAAGGAATATAACTAAACCATCCAAAATCACCTAACTAGTTCGGTAAACACGAAGAAGCGAGGTCAAATATTCCAAATTCAATCTAATGAGTTAAATAACAACATTGTTGGTTATTAGGTCCTTGCATTGAGTATTTGATATTTAAATAATAGGAGATTTGTCGATAACACAAGTACGAGGAGCTTCCTCGTTTAACTTAATAACATCAATAGGGACATTAGGAGTAGTAGCTGAATATACTAGGTGGCCATTACAGGATTCATTTGGTAGCACCATAAGCTCATTATAGTCACCATTTAGTGAATTTATTACTGTAAAGTCTTAATAGTCACCTATGTTGTTTTAGTGATGACCTCCATTGATAGGAGACATTAATAGAATCCTCTAATGACAAATTGTTGTCACCTAACTCCAAAACTGGGATTGACTTTGGAAAGAATTTTCAATGTTGGGGAAATGCCATGGCCTACCTTTCAACACATCTTAAGCATTAACATTTGATGAAATTTTGAATAGAAGCATCTCCTCCTCACTAAGAAGTACCTTAATAAGTCCCTTTAGCTTCCATCATTTCATAGCCTAAGCTTTGATCAAAGGAAAAGTTAATCTTTTATAAGGATGCTAATTTTTGCCCAACCTGGACTGAGTTAATTAAGCTTCAGATTGAGCTCAGTTTTTTTAAATTTTTAGGCTTCAAGCTTGAGTTGTCCAGCTCAGCTTTGTCTTAAGCTCAAAAATATCATGTAAAACTAAAATGATGTCACTTTTGAATTTAAAAATAATTGGGCTGGATTCAAGCCCAATCAAGATCAAGCTTGAGCTCAGACTCAAATAACAATTCTTGGGCCTAATCAGGCTTCAGGCTAGGCCTGAATTTGATAATAAATTTTTTAGTTGAGCTCGAGCATGGGGACCCTAACCCAGCCCAGCCCAACCCAACCCAATGCCAAGCCTAGTCTTCGACTAAGAAAGAAATCTATAGGAGTTTAGGACTATCTCTTTTCTCCTTTAAAGATCTCTAAAGAGAGGAATAATGGGAGAATCAAAGGAAGTAAAAGAACAGCAATGTAACTTGGAAGAAGTAGATTCTTTAACCACATGCTTCTAGTTGAGACGATGATTGAGGAAATAGAGGGAATGATTAAAAGGAAGGGAAAATGGGAGAGGAGGAAGGCAGACCAGGTATATAAGTAGAAGCAACATTTAGAATATAAATGGAAGTATGAGGGGAAAGAGAAGTTGAAGAAGAAGCTCCTCACTATTTGAGAGAGTTAAAGGCTTGAACTTTTGAGGAAAGAGGCCAGAATGAGCTAAGCGCATTGGAAGCAAGGTAGACTCATATGTTGAGACATATAACAAAACAAAAAGATGGAAAAAAAACCTGAACAATATAGGAAAGAAAATTTAGAATAATGTTCTAAAAAGGAAGTATAAGGCAAAAAAAGATAAAACACAAAAATCACTAAACTACTTAAAATGAGGAACTAGCCAAAAACTGGAGAAGAACTACTAATTAGAGCAATCCTATAAAGTAGAACTAAGCAAAAGAAAAAGAAAAAAAGAGCATAGGTAAAAGATACAGAGAGTTGGATGAGAGAGATAAGAGCAAACACGAATGCAAGAGAATTAAAGAGGCATAAAATAAATAAAAAAAGCTAAGTGTAAGAAAAGAATAAAGAGAACGTAAAAGAAGGGCTAAACAAAACAAAACATTTAACTCTAGACTTCACAAGAACTAACCAGACAATTAAAAAAGGGTTATAATAGATTAAAATACAAAAAAATTCTCTTTCATTCATCCCAACATTTTTAATAATGGTGCAACAAAAACTTTTTGTTTTGACTATAAAATTTCACTCATATCAATTCCTTAACAAAATAAAAGACAAAATCCTTTTTTAATAAAAAAGAGGCCTTGCGTTGTAAGACTATAACATTAAATTAGGATATATTTCTTTTTCATTTTGTTTTGTTATATATTGGAACTAAACTTGAAAATATATTATTTTAATTTAAAATCATATAATCAATCATATCATTTAAAGAAATAAGAAATTGTTTTTATTGAAAATTTAGGATTTACGTGTATGATGTGAGTAGATAAAAAAAACAAAATATTAAATTTGAATTAATTAGATAAACAGAAGATGGAAAAAACAAATAAATAAGAATTCATTTAGTTAATTATTATAATGTAAGTTAAAGATTTTGATAGTGGTGAAATATAAGATTATCATCTTATTGATGGGAATAAATTATTTGCAAGTTTTGTCCTACCTTTTCTTATATTAAAGAATTTACTTACAGGTGATAACTTTTTTGAGTTTGACAAAGATTTGAAATCAACATATTCTACTTAAGTTGATCAGACTTAGGCTAAATTCGGAATTTTTTTATTTTTATCCTTTGAGTTGAATTCAAGTTTGGACTGCCCAGTCCGACATAATCTAAGACACAAAAATGTTAAATAAAATGATTTTTTACTCGTTTAAATTTAAATTAAAAGACTCAATTTAAATTGACTGGATATTGTGAGTTTTGGATTCGATCGAAGTTCGAGCTAAACTTGGATTTGATAATAAAATTTTGGGCCGGACTTGGACCTAAGGGGTAAGCCTGAATTTACTTTATTGTGGAACTCTTTTCTTGAGATCTTTCTTTCTTATCCTCATTTTTTTAAAATTTCTTATTCACTGTTGTTATCGAAACTACTACAATTAGTTTGGCACTTAAGTAATTGTAATTGACATTTGTGATGACCATAATGCGTATCTTATAGATTATTTGTTCTCGTTACTTTATTCCTATTCTATTTTATAAGCACCAATTCATCCAATAAATGAGACTATCCATCTATTCGACAAATGGGACCTAAGAAAATTAAATGAATATATGTTCATAAAATAGGGTAGAAATAGAGCAACAGTTCTGCAGTACAGGATTCAAAGAGCTTAAGTCCCATCAATAGTTGCAGTTCCTTTTAGATATGGCATTTGCACCTTGATTGCTTCTTTTTTAAATCGATTAG
Source organism: Erythroxylum echinodendron (assembly GCA_027575705.1). NCBI lineage: Eukaryota > Viridiplantae > Streptophyta > Magnoliopsida > Malpighiales > Erythroxylaceae > Erythroxylum > Erythroxylum echinodendron. Next base: position 8,433,740 of record JANZXR010000170.1, on the reverse strand, counting down.
TATCATGAGACAATTTTAATTCTTATTTTACCAAAATTTTATAAGTTAATAACAACCAATTGGATGTTAGTTACCGGACAACCAACATAGGTTGCTGGAGATTTAACTATTATGTAATGGAGAATAATGAAAAGAGTGTAATTGGAGATGTAGAAAATAACGAATCTTACCGAAAAGGCTATGCAATGCGACAAATCTTACAAAAATTTAGGAAACAAAAGCTATATATATATATTTATAAATATATATAGACATAGATAATTACATGTAAATTCATGATCAAGATACTGCGATTTGTGTTCAGGAAAAGGTTTACATGTATTTGGTGGTGGGGTGACAAGAGAAAGCATACTCTTCTATACTCTGATTGCAGTATCTTGATCATGAATTTACAACCACATCTAGAATTTGTATTAAAAAATAGATACTTAACGTTGATTTGGAGCTTTTGGGTAATGATTTCTAGTGCTGTATTTTGTGGGGTGACAGTAGCAAGCATTCGGGGATGAGCAATAAAAGCTAAAAACTACTAACCAAAGCTGGGTATTGTGATCATGATCACTTTGGTTGCTTTTTAATGTGATTAACGTCCTTCCGGAAGTGTGGGTTGTAACATCAACTCTAGCCTTGAGGCGTATATAAATTACTAATTTTCACACCCTCGTGGATTTGGTTACTTGGGCGGCCTTACAATACGTATGAGTTGAGATCATTTTAAAATTACATATAATTACACTCTTGAACTTTACTAAAGGTACGTTTGATAATTGGAAAAGAAGACAGCGAAAATAGAGATGCACTTAATTGACAATAAATTTTAAATAATAATGAATTTTTTTTCAACTAGATGCGGATATAATTTGAAATATTAAAAATAACAAATAAACGTAGGTAATACAACTTTAGTGTATTTTCAGTGATCTTTTCCGATTTGTGCATATCTTTATATTATGTTAGTTTCCATGTTTGGCGAGATGTTATTATTTTTAGGGAGTGAAGTTAGGCATAATTATAGGCTTGTTTACAAGACTTTGGATTGGGGAGAAATCTTTGTTCCTATATGGTATCAGAGCTATCTTCATAATTTCACATAAACTTAGTTGGTAGCTATGGTAAATGAAAAGGATAAAGGTGGTGAAAGCAAGAAAATTATTTGTCCATACTACCTTGAATTGAATGATAATCCAAAAAACTTGACTACACAGGTTCAACTGAAAGGAGATAATTACGATGAATGGTCTCAGTCCATGCAGACGACATTTCGGGCAAAGAAGAAATTTGGATTCATTGACAGGTCGGTCTTTCAGCCACCCGAGGGCTCTAGTGATTTAGAGGACTGGTGGACCGTGAATTCGATGATGGTGTTGTGGAGTTTCAACACCATTGAATCGACTTTGAGATCAACTATTATCCACATGGAGATTGCAAAGAAAATATGGGATGATATAAGAGAATGTTTCTCTATTGCAAATGGTCCACGGGTACAATAATTGAAAACCAAACTTGTGAACTGCAACCAAAAGGGCCTTGTGATTATGATGTATTAGAGGAGATTGAAACCAATTTGGGATGAGTTGATAAATTATAAATAGATTCCAACTTGTAAATGTAAAGGTTAAAAATGTGATTTGGTGACGCAACTTGAGAAAAGGAGTAAAGAGGAGAGTGTCCATTAATTCTTGATGGGGCTGGATGACGCCTCGTATGATAATGCCAGATCCAATATTCTCATCATGGATCCATTGCCCAGTCTTAACAAGGCATATTCCATGGTGATTCAAGACGAGCAGGTGCGTATAATAACCTGTGCAACAAACGAAAGGGCAAAATTAATAGCCTTGGCAATTCAAGCAAATTAGAGTAACAAAAAGATGACAAGTGCTGTGAAAAATATACAAATGACTTGTACAAAATTGTCAAGGGAAGGGACATGATGCTGCAAGTTTTTTTCAATTTATTGGGTACCTTGATTGGTGGGGGGATAGGCCAACAACATCGAGCAAGGGGGTTGGATGTGGCCGAGGGAGTCAAGCTATTGGTATAGAAGGATAAAGTCGTGGTAGTAGTAGAGCATGGGAAAATGTTGCTCAAGCTCTAGGTAGCAGATGACAAACTCCAACCTTAATGACGGAAACTGGGGTAGTATGGCTGGAATTACAAGAGATCAATGAGACAGCTTCATGCAATTGTTAAACTCCTGTAAGGTTGGTAGTAGCAAACAGCTGACAGGTATGAATTGGATCATTGACACAGGAGTCTCATCACGTGACCGATAATTATAGTTGCTTGATTGATGCAAAGGTCGTGTATGACTATCCTGTAGGCCGGTATGATGGCAAGCAAACAAGAGCTACCAAAGAAGGGGCTGTAATCTTGAATAAACACCTGAAGCTGAAGAATTTTTTACATATGATAAAATTAAATTCGAATGCATTCTCACAGCAAGATACCTTATTAATCAAACGCCTTCTATGCTTTTAAAAAGTAAGACTCCCTATAAGGTATTGTTTGGACTCCCCATTCGTATGGTCATCTGCGTACCTTTGATTGTTTGTGCTATGGTAAGAATATAAATAGAGAAAAAGACAAATTTACAAGTAAAAGTCGACATTGCATTTTTGTGGGATATCCTTATGGGAAGAAAGGTTAGAGACTTTTTGACCTAAATTCCAATGTTTTTTCTGAGTCAAGGGATTTTTGCGAAATAGAGTTTCCATATGCTCATGGGGACTTGACAAGAGAGAAGAATAAATTTGATGTGAATGGCATGAATGATGACATTGTTAAGGAGGAAGGTTGATTTCTGCTTCACCCTATGTCCTGGTCCCAATTGATCCTCCACACTACTCAAAGGTCGATGTGACTCAAAGAATATGCGACTCATAAAGCTCGACGTATAAGTCCCGCTATGAATTCATATCATCAATTATCATCCTCAGGTATGCCCTATCTTATAACACATTTTGTAAACTGTGATAAATTTTCTTTGCATCACAGAAATTTCCTAGCTGCTATTACAGCGAGCCATGAACCTAAAACTTATGCTGAGGCAGTTCAATGTGAACATTGGAGAGAAGCAATGACAAAGGAGATACTAGCTCTTGAGGAAATATGCACCTGATATCATTCGACTTCCCACCAGTAAAAAAGACATTTGGCAACAAATAGGTGTCTAAAATAAATTACAATTATGATGGCACAGTCGAATGTCACAAAGCACGCTTGGTGATTCAAGGAAATAATCAGGTGGAGGGAATTGATTACATTGAAACGTTCACTCTCTTGGTTAAGATGGTTAATGTACGTACTTTTCCGGCAGTAGCAGCAGCTAAGACATGAGAATTACATCAAATGGATGTGTATAATGCATTCCTACGTGGAGATTTAAAGGAGAAGGTATACACGTGGATGCCATCAGGATTTTCTTCTCAGCAACTTGGTAAAGTCTGCAAACTACGAAAGTCCCTATATGGATTGCGATAGGCCCCCTGTTGTTGATTTGCCAAGTTGTTGACAGCCTTGAAGGAATATGGTTTCTCTTAGTCAAAATCTGATTATTCCTTATTCATGTATCAATATGAAGGAGTAAGCTTGAATGTTTTAGCCTATATTGATGATTTAGTTATTGTAGGAAATGATGGTAGGGCCATTAAGCTTTTAAAAGATTATTTAAGTCGGTGCTTCTATATGAAGGATATGGGCATATTGAAATATTTTTTAGGTATTGGAGTGGCAAGAAATGCAGAAGGAATTCTTCTTTGTTAGAGAAAATATGCGCCTAATGTCATTAACGAGATTGGATTATTAGGTGCCAAACCTGCTTACTTGTCCCTCCAGCATAATCATAAACTAGCTCATCCCAAGTGCTATTGTCATCTAATTGATTGACTATTTATCTTACCCCTCCATGTTTATAACTCTCATATTGTATCCATATACTTGTTAAATAAATTTTTAACTTGATATCCATTAATAAGCATATTATCTTCTTACCTCCACTAAGATTTGAACATTAAAGGATGAACAGTTAAATAATCAAATGTAGCTCCAATTGGGAGCTAAATAAGATTCAATTACAGTGAAGGTTACACATTTGGGATTGTTTTGAAAATTAATTACTTGACCCTGTATACTGGTGTATATAAACGAGGTACTTATGTACTTTATCAAGAAAAGAAAATTTGATTAAAGTGAAAACAAATGGGAAAGTTGTACTTTTGATGGTGGTGTTTCTAAGTATTGAAGATTTAGTCAAAGACGTGTCAAATGCGATGTGTCAAATGTGATGTGTATCGATCGTCGATGACTCATGTCAGTCATGTGCGTGGGGACTTGAATGGTGGATAATGCCGAAATTGTTGGCCAGTACTTGAGAACCAGCTTAGATATTTTGAAGGGAAATTATAAAATTAAGGAATTTAATTTCTACTTTTATAATATAAGATAATAAAAAGAAAATCAATTAAAGTATATGAAAAGCTTTTTTTTAATAAAAGTAATTATATAATTAGTTTGGTATACATAAATTTTTACTGAAAAATTGTCCAGTTATTTTCTAATTAATTTATTTTTAAAATTTGAGTGTTCTTATTGTTGAAAATTTTAATTAAATTATATTTTTATGAGTATTGACAAACGTAATTTAAAATACATTTTATACAATAAATTTACAGTGATAATTGTAAATTAAATAATTTATTAAATTCTTACAAATTCTAATTTTAAATGATCACAATTTTGTTGATTAAAGGGTAATTTAGAAGAAAAAAGAAAATTCATTGATAATTATTAGCTATTCAATTTTTATATAAAATTAGGGTATTCTTCAAATTGTGTGGTTATAAATAATTAAATCTTATTTTACTAAAATAATGATAATTGTAATTTTCTTTGATTTTATAGATATTTTTCTTAAAAATCATGTAGAAAAAGAACAATTATAAAATTTATAGTAAGCAAGAGTTTACAATTTTAAAATTTGTATTATGATATTTGTAAGTGGTCACTGGTTTCATTTATATCTTTTAAAAGTAAGTTCATTAAGCAATTTATAAACATTTTGATTTCTTGATATTTAGTTCATAATTTAAAATAAAGTTCATTAAGCAATTTCTTAATATTTAGTTGACAATAAGAATGGAGAAACATTATCCACCCAACACAACCGAGTCTAAGTTGACCAAGTTTCATATCAAATTTGATTTTTTTAATTTTTCAAATAAAATGAATTCGTTTTTAAAAATTAAAAATAAATATTGCATTGAGCTTATCCTTTGCCTAAATTCGAGCTCAGCTCAACCTATTTACAACAAATATATATTAAATTGAGCTTAGTTATTTCCAAGCCTAGTAAATAGTTGAGTGTAGTTTACCGTTAATTTTTGCCACTATATAAAATATAAAAATATCGTAATATCAATAAGTCATACAACTTTAATCATTAAAAATTATTAAATCAACAGGATGGACTATGGCATTCAAATATAAAAATAATTATTTAGATCAATAATATATGTACTATGGCATTCAAATATAAAAATAATTATTCATATCAATAATATAAGTTAATATTCTAACTTGTATACTATCTTAATAGTAAATTGTAATATCTTTAAATATACGTAATTATGATAAAAATAAACAAATGGGTTGATCAAATTTCAACAATATTTTCTTAGATTTTAAAAGCTATAAATTTTTTTGGAAACAAAATATTGAATTGCGAAGTATAAATTTCATCATTTTCTTTTTCTTTATGAAATTTTTATTAGCAAAATAAATCATAGGCTCATTTTTTAAACTTTCTTTCAACAAAATAAAACTATAATTAACTTTATGTCAACAATATTATTGCAATACCCATAATCTATTGTACATTCATGAGTTTCAATTTTTTTCTTTCACCTTTATAACTAGATTACTCTTAACTAACAAAACCTGTGTACTTATCAACGTCAGAATTTAATGGTAAATAATGTTATCAAATAATAATATTAAAAGCATAATCACTAATTTTTAGTAGCCTATTTGTTTTTTATTGTATTTTCTTTATATAATTAGTACCTATGCGTAAATAAATTACATCTCTTAGTGTGTGTGTATATATATATATATATATATACTGCAACAATAACATCTAGTATAAATCTTGCTGAAATCTAGTATAAATCCTGCTGATATGCGAGATTTGAAGAGATTTAATAGTACGCAGCTTATATATATATATATATACTCTATTGTTAGCTTGTCATATATATATCATCAAAAATTGTGTCATTTCATGCTCTCAATAAAACCTTAATTCTCAATTTCGGACGTATCATTAGCTCAATCTAGTTGGGTTGCCGCATTGGGATGATTTTCATCATAGTTTGTTTAACCCAATGCCTAGCTCACCATTTATAGCCCATTACCTCTCAGTCCATCCTATTTCTCTCAACTCCATATCACCGAAGAAGCCTTATTACACCAAAAGCTCCTTATAATGTCAAATTTGTAAAAAAAATGGCCACATTGTAATAAATTGTCACCTTCAATCATCTAAATTTTAAAATTGCCAAAATAATCACCAATCCAGTCTTTATCACGTACAAGTAGCCTTTTCAACTCTTAGCCTTCTACTTAATAGCCTCTAGCAACATTACTCAATGGCTTCTTGATGTAACTACATTCACTCATATGACTCTCAATCGACAATTAGTAGATTCCGTTGCATTATACCAAGGCTTTAATTAAGTGATCTTTGGGATCTTTAACAATGTTCACACACCCTTAACCTCTTTACCTTAAAGGTATGTTATTCGAACCCTAATTCATCACTAACTTTTTATCTGCCTGTTAAGTTTGTTAAAGATAATTCATGCATTATTGAGTTTAAACGTTTTGGTTATGTTGTGAAGAACTTTAAAACTAATATTTCACACCTCACAAGTAACATCCATAATAACCTCGCTGCAAATTCCAACTACTTTTGTAGATCATATTGCTTTTGTTGCTTGGTACACCTCTCCTGATTTATAGTAACAATTTTGTAGATCATATTGCTTTTGTTGCTTGGTACACCTCTCCTGATTTATAGTAACAATATATTGGCTATCCATGTCAAACTGCTTTTTATAATATGTCACATAGCTTATTTAATAAATCATATGGAAGAAGTCTTTATTTTTAATTATTTATAAGGGAATACATCGAATCTTCCTTTCTCTTTACCTACTTATGTTTCCACCAAATCTGTGTAACTTATTTATTATGGAATTTGGAATCCATCTCTATCTCTCTCTTATTATTTTTATTAATGAATACAACTATTTTACTTCGATATATGCGCTCACTTACAAATCTCAAGTTGTTACTTATTTTCATAAATTAAAAAAATGTCATAGAAAATCTCCTCTACCACTACCAAAACTTGTTAAGTCTAATGGTGCTCTTGAAACCATCAATAACACCTTTTCTCATTACTTCACCTTCTAATATATTTCCTATTGTACTTTGTACTCCCATACTTTAAAAAAAAAATTAAGTTACTAAGTGATTATCAACACTTCTCTTCCTAAATCCTTTTAGTTTGAAATTTTTGCAACTACTATTTACCTTATAAACCTCTTTTTTCCACTTCTAATCATTAAAGATAATCTCCTTTTTTATACTAAACTAGATCGTCATATTTTTTTGTCTTTGGTTGTAATTGTTATCCTTTTCTAATTTCTACCCGTATTGATAAATTCATTTCAAAATCAACACCATATATCTTTTTTACACCTTACATCATAACTTAAAACTCATCTAATCTTGATCCTACCTATTTTACCTAAGCTAATAAATTGCTGCATTAGTATTATGATATACTTGATGAAATCAATTCCTTTTATTGTAATAGCACTTGGACCATTGCTCCTCCCCTACTAAATGCTAACATTGTTGGTTATAAATGGGCCTTTAAATTAAAAAAAAAGGATGGATCTCTTGATCATTATAAGGCTCACCTTATTTCAAAAAGGATATTATCAATCCTTGTTACTGATTACACTAATAACTTTAGTCCTATAATTAAACCAACCACCATGTGTAGTATTTTCACAGTTAATCTCACTCAAAATTGGTCCATTCCATAACTTGATGTTAACAGCTCCTTTCTTCAAGTTAATCTTTATGAACCAATTTTTATGCTTCAGTCTCCTAGTTTTACTGATCTTTATCATCCAAATTATGTTTATCTCCTCTAAAAAGTTCTCTATGGAATTAAATAAGCACCTTATGCCCAGTTTCATCATCTAAAGTTTAAAAAAATCTAATAACTCAAGTTCACTTCCTCCAAATCTAATATGTCACTCTTTCTAAACCCAACTATAACTTAAAATGGCCTTTATTCTAGTTTATGTGAATAATATCTGAGTTACAAGCTCTTCACCAATATTCATTTAATCTATTATATAGGGTCTTAATGTTACTTTCTCCATCAAATACCTTGGCCTCATATACTACTTCATTCGCATTGAGGTTATACTAACACTAAATAGCCATTTTCTTACCCAAACCAAATACAAACCTTGAAAATTCGAAACATATACCTAAACCTATCACTCATACTTTATCTCTATCTAAAAACTACAATACTCCTCTATTTAACCCTATTAAATATCACAACATCGTTAGTGCCCTACAATGCCTTTGCCTCACCAATCTTGACATTTATTTTATAGTTAATAAAGTGTCCTAATTTCTTTATTGCCTTAATGACATTCAATAGATTGCGATCAAATAGATTCTATGTTATCAATGATTCATAACCTTTCACAAATTCATTTAACCAAAGCCATCTCTCTTACACTTACTGTCTACTCTGATGCTAATTGGGCTAGTTATTTTGATGATTGATACTTAAATTTTGGCTACTGCATCTTTTTATTACTATTCTTATTTCATAGAGTGCTAATAAATAACCTATTGTAAAATTTCAAAAAAGAAAACCTATTGTAGCCTGTTCTAACATAAAGGTTGGATATAGGAACATTGCCCTTGTCGATGCAAAACTCTATTGGATCACTTCACTATTTGAAGAGGTTAGTTTATCCTATCTCAATCCATCCCTTTGGTGTAAAAATCTTAGAATCACTGTCCTCTCTACAGATCTAGTCTTTTATGCTTGAATAAAGCATATTAAAATTGAAATCCATTTTGTTTATGATTTAGCAGTTAAGAAGGCCCTGTTCATTTAATATATCTTCGCTTATACTTAAATTGCTAACGTCATGACTAAAGTAATATTGACCATATCTTTTTAGTGATTTCATAATGAGCTCCCAATTCTTCTACCTATATGCTTCTAAGAATGCTATCACAGATATATGCTAAATATCATACAACAATCTTAGGAGCTTGAATAGATTATTATCATATTTCCTTAACAATTTACAATTATTATCCTTATTGTACTTTCTTTATATAGCTAGCACTCATATGTATAAGTAAGGTACATATTTTGTGTTACATACATGGAAACAATAATGAAATACATCTTTTTACTATATTCTCTTCAAGTAACTTTTAAAAATCAACAAGGGGTCAAAATATGAAGCATATTTTAAGCTTTTAAATAAATACATAATTTCTTATAAATAATAAAATAAGATATAAATGAAACTTTATAGAAAAGGTGTACAAGGATATAGTGTGATGATAAGCTAAGACTAAAAGTGTATAAATTGAAGTAAATCATTTGTTATTATAGAAATCACGTATAATATGTAAAATACACAAGAAGGGGGGTTGAATTGTGTTAAATCCTACAAAATAGTAATCTTTAAAAAACTTCTTGATTTTTTAGAAAGATTCAGACGATTACAAAACAACGCACTTATTTTGTTTGAGAAAAACAACAGCGAAAATAGTATCTATTCTTCTAACAACAAGAAATTAAAAAGATAAGGGTTAGAGAATATGACACTGTGATTTATATTGGTTCACCCTTAACCTTTGAGTTACGGCCAATCCTCAGAGTTTATCTGAGATTTCACTATCTCTTGCAACTTTATCACTTCCAGAACCTCTTCAGGTCTCTTTCACAAAGTATTCTTTATTTGCTATCTTAGCCTCTTCAGGCTCTAACCTTCCCTTTCACTAGAAAAGATATTGTTTGAGTTTTCTAAACTGCCGTTACAGGTGTTCTTGATCTCTCCTCTTACTTCTTTTCACTCAGGATATTTTTATAGTATACTCACTTGATCACAGAATTATTTCATGTGAGCAGAGAGTTGGGAGTTGAAAATTCAAAGTTGTTGATTTTGTCTATGACTAAACTGATATTTATAGTCTAATTCTCCAACGGTCTTCTTGAGAAAACTGCTTGTGGAATCTTCAAAGATCAGTTATTAGTTGAGTCATGTAACCAACTCCAACTATCTAACTAACTGACGTTTTAGATTATTCTTCAATTATATCATATTGATTTTATTTGTATGCTTCGTCTTATGTATTCACTTCGTCTTATGTGTTCGCCTCATCTTACAACTTTGCTTTAGACATGTGATTTTGTCTGGTCGACTTCGTCTTAGTCATGTGACTTCATCTGGTCGACTTTGCCTTAGTCATGTGACTTCGTCTGGTCTTGAATATCATCTTGATTTGATGATTTTTGCTACTTACATTTATCTGTGCACTTAATAAATTCATCAAAATAGTTCACACACTTCTTTTATTATTATTATTTGATTTTCATCAAAATCAATAGAAGAAGTGAAGTCTTATTGACTTAACAATCTCCCCCTTTTTGATGATAACAAATAATCATGATATTAGAAGATAAAAGATATTTAGACAGATAATGATACTATTCAGATGACTGATAATGATACTATTCAGAAGACTAATTTTCAGACAAATGATATATTTATTTATACGAATAATGCAAGATATAAAATGCATAGATAAGAATTCTAATACTATTTCTCCTTTCATTTCTACTATTCTTCCCTATTTTTTATTAATAAAAAAATATCATTTCAGACGCTTCAAGATTTTAGAGAACATATGTTGACTATCAGTATGGATCGTCCTGAGGTCTTCTTCTATAGTCACACGTAGAAGTGTTACTTCCTCATGAAGATTACCCACTGAGTCACTTAGATCATTAACCTTAGTATCAATCTCTTGAATATGTTTAGCTAAGGCTTCTTGATCTTCATTTTGTTTTTGACTAGCATTAGTCCATACGATGAAATGCTTCAAGAACTCCTAATTATCGGTAGAATTTTGTAGGTTTTCACTTAGTGGATGAAGGTAATCAAAGACAGACTGTTTTCTTATTGAATCGTCTAAGTCAATAATTTTGATGGAGGGTAATTGGAAATGTTGTGTTTGGTGTAGAATGTCAAGATCATCAGGTTTGGGTATTTTGAAAATTGGTTTTCCGAGAAGGTGTAGAATATCTTTGACAGATGGAATGAAACCTAAGGGTTTAAAATGAATAAGTAAATGCACAAAGGTTTCTAAGTAGAAATTGATACCTTTAATTGTAATAATTTTGTATCTTCCTTCCGATATTGTCCCAACGACCTTGAAACTTTCATCTATGGTTGATCTGCCAAAGTTACTTCCTAATGGCCTTGATATTTGATGCGAAATATAAACACCTACAGGTTGAACTGCATAACATACATCGTCTATATTCTTCATCGCCACTCGAATTTCTTCTTCCATGAGATCATCTTCCGTGAGATCATCTTCTTACCTTTGTCTTTGCTGTCTACCACTGTTGGACATCTAGGTTGTACATCTGGTACAATCTTTATTGTTGTTCTACTTGTCACTGCGTAGATTGTGTTAGGATTTTGTTTCATCTTCAATAGATATGGTTCTGCCTTTTCATCTCGTAGAATACCATACAATCTTCTTTCTTTATGAATAAGAAGATGTATCGTCTGATTGTTTATTGTTACAGGTTCAACTTGAACCTTAACTCTCTGTTTAGGAGGTTCTCTGACGATAATTGAACCTTTGTTTCGATCAGGTATTGATTCTTCTATAATCTTTATCTTCAAATCTTCTTTCTTCATTAGTTGAGAGGGTTATAGATTGGTTGCTGCTTTTCTTCCTTCTTTTTCTGAATCGTCTTCGTCTTCCTTTGTTCTTTTGTCGTGTTGGAAGAGAATTGTTGTTGAGACTTCTTCTGCTTAAATACTAACTTCTTTTTTATCTCTGTCTCTCCAGATGGTTGTTCTGATTGAGTCTGAGGGATAGAGACAATTGGTTTAGTAGGTTGTTGTTGTTGTTGTTGTTGTTGTTGCACTTTCAGAAACTTGAACAAGAATCAAAGTTTTTTGCTTTTTCTGTTCTTGTTGTCGTAAGGTCATCAATCTTGGTGACCTTATAGACTTCTCGGGTCTTTCTGATTGGAGCATCTCAGCCTTCTTTTTAAAGGATACTTTGTGAGTTGGTTGTTGAACCTTTACACTTTCCTTCCTTTCAGGAATCGTCTTGGCTTGTATTGACTTATAATACGCTTGTTCAACTTTTGCCACCTCAGTTGAGATTCTTCTGGTTGATTGAGGTTTTGCTTACATACTAGATGAAACATCTTCTTTCCAACTTCTTCTGATTGAAAGCTCCCCCTTAGACTGTGCTGTCGATGTAAAGTCTTTATCCGTTTCAGCTTCAGTCTTAATCCCCATTTTGCGAATAGTAGAGGTATTGATAACACTCTTAATATTCAGCTTGACTCTGTTTTCTCTATCAAGTAGGATTTCAGATTCTTTGAAGAATCTTGTCAGCAACATACCGTAAGGTAACGAACCACTCTTTAAATAATAATCCTCCTTAGCCTTTATCATGTAGGCTAGAATCAAGAACGGAAGATTAATAGATTGGTGTGTGAGTAGATGAAATAGACAATGTTCATCATTCATTGTCACAAAATCCTTTGATCCCACTCTTGGTAAAATACGGTGAAGAAGAATTGAATGAAGAACCCTAGCCTTCGGAATTAGGTTTAAAGACATCTTGGCTCCTGGATTACTCGATTCATATAGTTGTTGATTGATTTCGTCTTCATTTAATTGACTTTGATCAATCCACTTTGTATTGTTGAACAATTTTGCTCCTTCATTTGGACATTCAGTAGCCCTTACAATAAAATCTTATGAACAGTTTTGCTCTTTCATTTGGACATTCAGTTTTGCTCCTTCATTTGGACATTCAGTATCCCTTACAAGGTGTTATCTACCACCTTTTCATTTTTCCAGAACTCATATATTTCATTTGGATACACTGGTTCTCGGATATTGAAGAAATTTTCCCATCCAGCTACTTTGATCTCAGGTTTGATATCCATTAGATCTTCCTTTAGAGCAGTGAGATCAACAAGTCTCCCATAGACAAAAGATTTACACATTTTTATAATCTGTAATGTATAAACACTAAACACAGAAATGTATTTCACTTAAAGAAGTAAGGATAGTATATAGAAACAATTGAGAGAAAGATAAGAAATGAAAATAAGAAAGATTTGATGTAGAGAACAGAGAATAAATAGTCTTTGTTGAGAGCACTTTAAAGTAGGTCAGTTACTAAGAAAATTCTAGAATGTAGAGTGTTGAAAATTTTGAGAGATTTCTTTTTATAAACACTCTAAAAAAGTTACCGTTTGTAACATCTGTGACTGATCCACAGGTAATCATAAAATTGATTCTATCGATTGAAAATTACCGTTACTATTCCTCTCGACTTTTTCTGCTTCATTAGGACGTTTTTTTTAGGTTATGGAGTTTCAGACGAATGGTCATTTAACATTACCATGCTTAAAATTTGTCTTATTTCCTTGAATCTATCTTCACTTAAGGGTTTGGTGAAGATATATGCCCATTGTTGATTCGTCTCAACAAATTGTAGGTTGATGATCCCTCTCTGTATATAGTCTCTTCTAAAATGATGTCTAACTTCAATATGCTTTGCCCTTGAATGTTGTATTGGATTCTTTGAGAGATTGATAGCACTTGTGTTGTCACAGAAGATTAGAATTTGATCTTCTTAGATAGAGTAGTCCTCTAACTGATACTTCATCTATAATATTTGTGAACAACAGCTTGCAACTGACATGTATTAAGCTTCTGCAGTAGATAGAGCAATTGAACATTGCGTCTTGCTTGACCAAGAAATTAGATTATGACCAAGAAAGTGACAACCTCCACTTGTATTCTTTGTATCAATCCTATCTCCAGCATAATCAGCATCACAGAAGCCAATTAACATGAAATCTTTACCTTTCTAATACATTAAGAAAAGATCAGTAGAACCTGTCAGGTATGTCAATATTTTTTTAACAGCAATATAATGAGATTCTTTAGGATTTGTTTGAAATCTTGCACACAAACAAACACTAAACATTATATCAAGTCTGCTTACAGTTAGGTAAAGCAAAGAACTAATAATTCCTCTAAAAAGAGTTTGATCAATCTTCTTACCAGCTTCATCCTTAGATAAGATAATTGGCGGATGCATAGGAGTTGACATTGGTTTAACATTTTCCATTTTATATTTGACTAAAAGTTATATGATATACTTTTGTTGATGCATAAAGATCTTTTCTTCATTCTTTCTAATATGCAAACGAAGAAAGAACTTTAATTCACCCATCATACTCATTTCAAATTCACTTTTCATAAGACTCTCAAAATTTGAACATAACTTCTTAGAAGTTGCACCAAAAATGATATCGTTTATATATATTTGCATAACAATAAAATCATTTTTAATAAATTTATGAAATAAAGTTTTATCAACTTGACATCTAATAAAATCATTCTTAATCTAAAAAGAACAAAGACGATCATACCAAGCAAGAGGTGCTTGTTTCAATCCATACAAAGCTTTATAAAGTTTATACACATAATCTGGTTTATCAATGTCTTTAACACTAGGGGGTTGTTTTACATAAACTTCTTCATCTATAAAACCATTCAAAAAAGAACTTTTCCATCTATTTGAAACAATTTTATATAATGAAAAACAACATATGCAAGTAAGATCCTAATAGCTTCTAATCTAGCTACAGGAGCATATGATTCATTGTAGTCTATTCTTTTTTGTTGATTATAGCCTTAGGCTACCAATATAGCTTTGTTACGTGATACCTTTCGTGATTCGTCTAGTTTATTCTTGAATACCCATCTAGTTCCTATGATAGATTTATTGGATGATTTAGAGACTAGAGACCAGACTTTATTCCTAGTAAATTGATTTAACTCCTCTTGCATAGCTAAGATCCAAGCTTGTCTTGAAGAGCTTTAACAATTTTCTTAGGTTCTAATTCAGAAACAAAAGCTACATTGGCCTCTCTCCTAAACTTAGATCTAGTTCTCACTCCTTCTAATGTGTCTCTTATAATCAGATTTTCTGTGTGAGAAGATTTGTACCTCCAATCTTTTCTCAAACTAATATTCTCAAAGAGATCTACTACTTTAACAGATGGATTATCTGATGGTGAATCGTCTAGGTTACTAACTAAAGGAGCAGATAGAGTTTCGTCATCAGAATTTTCTCTCTTATCTAGATGAGAATCATCATCAAACTTTATATACAAAAATTCTTCAACAGATTTAGAAACAAGATTATTAACTCTATAAGCTTTAGATCTAAAAGAATAACCTAGAAAATTTCCTGAATTAATCTTAGAATCAAATTTATCCAAATTTTCTTTTGTATTTAAGATAGTGCATTTACAACTAAAAGGAAGAAAGTAAGAAATATTTGGTTTTCTTCCCTTCCATAACTCATATGGAGTTTTATTTAAAATAGGTCGCAGAAATACTCTATTCTGAATATAACAAGATGTATTTACAGCTTCTGCCCAGAAGTACTTACGAAGATTCATTTCACCTAGCATAGTCCTTGTCATTTACTGAATCATCCTGTTCTTTCTTTCTACAACTCCATTTTGTTGAGGAGTTCTAGGAGCAGAGAAATTATGGAAAATTTCATTCTTTTTACAAAACATTTTGAATTTTTCATTTTCAAATTTTCCACCATGATCACTCCTAATTCCACTAATAGAAATTCCTTTTTCATTTTGTAACTTTTTGGATAAGACTTCAAAGCATTTAAAAGAATCATCTTTATGAGATAAAAATGATATCCAACAAAATCTAGTAAAGTCATCAACAATTACAAGACCATACTTCTTTCCACCAAGACCTACTATTCTGGTTGGATAAAAAAAATCTATATGTAACAGCTCTAAAGGTCTAGATGAAGTTACAATATTCCTAGACGAAAAGGATGTTTTAACCTGTTTTCCTTTCTGAGAACTCTCATAAAAGAAATATTTGTTAAAACTTATCTTTGGTAAACCTTTTACCAAATCATGTCTAACTAATTTGGAAATATGTTTAAAACTAACATGACCTAACTTTTTGTGCCAAATCAGTTTTTCATCATCTTTTGATATAAGACATGAAATATTTTGACTTTTTAAATCATCTAAGTTAATTCTATAGAGATTGTTTCGTCTCTTAGCATAAAAAAATATGGACTCGTCCTTGTTTCTAGCTAAACAAGAACTTTG
The DNA here is from genome assembly GCA_027575705.1 of Erythroxylum echinodendron. Classification (NCBI taxonomy): domain Eukaryota; kingdom Viridiplantae; phylum Streptophyta; class Magnoliopsida; order Malpighiales; family Erythroxylaceae; genus Erythroxylum; species Erythroxylum echinodendron. The sequence continues at coordinate 8,417,182 of JANZXR010000170.1, read as the reverse complement.
ATTAAAGGATACTTTAAAACCATAATCACATAATTACTTATACTGATTAGATTATGCTTTAAACCATTAACTAGCAGAATATTATCAATAGATGAAAAGGAATCTTTACCAATTTTGCCGATCCTAATTATTTTGCCCTACTGGTTGTCTACATAAGTTACTGATCCTCCTTGCTTATGTTTAAGGTCTAGGAACATAGACCGTCTGTCCGTCACGTGTCATGAGCAGTCACTGTCTAAGTACCATTGATGGTGGTTGCTTTTTCTAAGTAAAGAGATCTGCAGTATATACTATATCCTTCTTAGGTACCCATATTTTCTTGGGTCCTTTAGGGGTAGTCTTATAATTATTCTTAGAATAATAATAAGAATACTGTTTCTTTTTCTTTCAATTAGGAACAAATTTCCTATTATGAATTGTATTTCTACTAGAAAAGCCTAAACCACTTTTATCATCTAGATGTCTATAACTACCAATCATATCATCATCCTTTTTGTACTCTCAGTAAATTTTGATAAATCTGCTGAAAGAATATTAATCCTTTGTTTTAATTGATTAATCTCCTCAGATCTATCTATAGTTACTTTCTTTTTCATATCATCTACTTGTTTCTTAAGGAAAACGTTTTCTTTTTTAAAGATTTTGTGTTCTTAGAATTTCAGCAAATTTCTTTTTCAACAATCTATATTGTTTTAGAATAGCATATGAATCTTCTAACAATCCTAAGTAGGCATGATGAAGATCATTAAAGTCAGAGATTACCTCACCATTACTTTCACCTTCAGCTACCAAGTATATGCTTACTTGTTCTGATGATTCTGAGTTGGATTCAGATTTAGACGAATCTAGATCTTCCTATGTTGCCATCACGCCTTTTTTGTTTCCTTGACTCTTCTTTTGTTTTCTTTTGAGGAAAAGGCATTAAGACTTGTAATGTCCTGGTTTATTGCACTCATAGCAGACAATAGAACTTTTCTCATTCTTTGAATTGTCTTTTCTAATCCTTTTTAAAGAGGAGTCTTTATTTCCCTTTGTTTTCTTTTTCCGCATCCTTCTAATTTTTATTGAAATGAAAGATATTTCATCTTCATCTTCACTTAAATCTTTATCAGATTCATTGAATCATCATTCTTGATTTCTTCAATCTTTAATGCTTTTGAAGATGTGCTTCTATTTTCTGCATTTTATGATTCTTCTGACCAGCCTTCAATGCAATAGATTTGTCCCTTCTGGGTTTATCTTCTAAATCAAGCTATACTTCATGGATTTTCAGTGAACCAAGCAATTCATCTAGCTTTAGCTTACTTAAATCCTTGGCTTCTTGTATTTCTGTTACTTTGGGTCTCCATCTTTTTGGAAGACTTTTAAGGAACTTTTTGACATGATCTTGACTATCGTAAATTCTCCCCAGAGCTTTAAGTCCATTAATGATTGTTTGGAATTGTCCAAACATTTGATCAATAGAATCATCATCTTTCATCTTGAACAGCTTATACTGATGAATAAGAATACCAATCTTGGATTCTTTCACCTGGTTTATGCCTTTATGTGTAATGACTAATGTGTCCCATATTTCCTTTGCAGATTCGCATCCATGAACCTTATCATATTCACTTCTGCTTAGAGAATAACTTAAAAAGAACTTGGTCTTTGAATTTAATTGAACACAAGGTTTTTGATCAGTTGACCATTGGTCATGAGAGATGGTTTTCCCTTCGTAGTTTGTTAGAATATATGGACCACTTTCAATAATATCCTAAAGATTATTGTGTGTGGATTCTATGAAGAGTCGCATTCTGTCCTTCCAATAGTGATAGTTTTCACCATTGAATGCAGGAGATCTTGTGGCTGAGGCACCTTCAGCTATAAAAACATGTGATTTAGCCATAGATCTTTTTCCTCACTTTGTAACAGCGTTTATTGGAAACTTCGCTCTGATACCAAATGAAGTAAATCACTTGTTATTATAAAAATCATGTATAATATGTAAAATACAAAAGAAGGGGGTTGAATTATGTTAAATCATATAAAATAGTAATCTTTAAAAAACTTCTTGATTTTCTTGGAAGATTCAGACGATTACAAAAAACACATTTATTTTATTTAAGTAATGCAACAGCAGAAATAGTTTCTATTCCTCTAACAACAAGAAATTAAAAAGATAAGGGTTAGAAAATATAATACTGCGATTTATACTGATTCATCCTTAACCTTTGAGTTATGTCCAGTCCTCAGAGTTTATATGAGATTTCACTATCTCTTGCAACTTTACAAGTATTATTTCTCACTTCCAGAGCCTTTTTAGGTCTCTTTCACAAAGTATTCTTTATTTGCTATCTTAGCCTTTTCAGGCTTTAGCCTTCCCTTTCACTAGAAAAGATATTGTTTGAGTTTTCTAAACTCACGTTATAGGTGTTCTTGATCTCTCTTCTTCCTTCTTTTCACTCAGGATATTTTTACTATATACTCACTTGATTATTTCGTGTAAGTAAAGAGTTGAGAGTTAAAAATTGAAAGTTGTTTTGTCGATGACTACAACTGATATTTATAGTCTAATTCTCTAACGGTCTTCTTGAGAAAACTGCTTGTAGAATCTTCAGAGATTAGTTATAAGTTGAGTCCTGTAACCAACTCGAACTAACTAACTAGCTGACGTTGTAGATTATTCTTCAATTATATCATCTTGATTTGATTTGTATGCTTCGTCTTATGTCTTCACTTCGTCTTATGTCTTCGTTTCATCTTATGACTTTGTCTGATCTGTCTTACACTTTGTCTAAGTAAGCTCTTTGAATATCATCTTGCTTTGATGATTGGATCTATTTACATTTATCTGCACACTTAACAAACTCATCAAAACAATTCACACACTTCTTTTATTATTATTATTTGACTTTCATCAAAATCAAAAGAAGAAGTGAAGCCTTCTTGACTTAACAGAGACTCCTAAGTAATGACCCCGACAAGAGGTCGTGGGTATCATCTCCTTCTATCAAGAGTGGTGAATTCTTTACTGGCTACTCAATTACTTTCTAATACCAATAGTTGTACCAATTACCACCCTAAAAGCAACCTCATCTTGAGGTAACAAAGAATGATGTCAAAATATAGGATTAGTATCCAAGATATCTTTGAGTACCTTAAGTATAAGGATATTTGCACTATTGCTATGATGAGATTGCTCATTGACATTTGATAGATCATCCATATGATAATCTCATTACAGGTCATCTGATGTACTTACTACCCTTAGTAAGCATCCACATGTTAGCTCTAACCATCTCATGCTTACAGTTTGTGAGATCCATTGCTTGATCAAATCAAAGAGTATAACATGTGTTAGTCTGTCTGGATTAATAATGTACTGCCTTATTAATCCCATAATTAGGGATTATTTAGATACTAACATAATTGCACATGATAGGTGTCTCATTATTATGATGTCATCATGATTTCTTTCATGCTATGCTTTATATCATAGACTTCATTAATTTTATTTAAGATAAATATCAATTCATATATAATCGAATATCAAATTAATGCAAAATGCCTTTTGCTTTATTAATCAAAATAAAGTTAGTACAAAAGTGCTAAAGGTGATTGACTTTAGAGTACTACTATAACAATCTACCACTTGCACTAAAGTCGATCACCTTTGTAGCTAATACTATAAGTGAGTACACAAGAATCAAATTTTATTTGAGGGAGTGGCTTAGTCAAAGGATCAGTAATGTTTTGATCTGTGGGCACTCTCTCTATCTCTCTGTCAATTATCAGGTGATATCTCCTGAGTACGTACTTGGACCTTTCATAAGAATTTTGTTCCTTGGCTTAAGCAATAGCCCTATTGTTATCATAGTACAATAATATTGGGTTTACTATGCTCATAACCACTCTAAGTTCCATAACAAACTTCTTGATCCAAACAGCTTCTTTTACCTCTTCCGTAGTTGCAATGTACTCTGACTTGGTCATTAAATTTGCAGTTGTCACTCATTTAGAACTCTTCTAGCTGACTGTTCCACCATTTAGTATGAAAACATAACCTGACTGGGATTTGAAGTCATCTTAGTTAGATTGAAAACTGGCATCCATATTCTCGCTCACTACGTGATCTCTATTTTTATATATTAAGAATACATCCTTAATCCTTCTTAAGTACTTTAGGATATTCTTGATAACCACCCTTGCTTGTAATATGTAGAACATATGAGCTTGTAATACGTAGAACATATGATATATCATATCTTGTATATAATATAGCATACATGATTGCTACTATTGCCGAAGCAGATGAGATCATACTTATGCCAGTCCTTTCATCTTGCGTCTTGGGACATATAAATTTTGAGAGTTTTATCCCATAAGTCATGGGAAGAAACCCTCTCTTGGACTACTTCATTCTAAATCTATTTAGCACTTTATCTATATATGTTGACTATGAAAGACCTAGCAACTTCCTTGATCGATCTCTATAGATCTTTATTCCTAATATATAAGTTTCTTATCCAAGGTTTTTCATGAAAAAATTCTGGGACAACCAAATTTTGACTGATTGCAAACTTGAGACATCATTTTCCATTAGTAATATGTCGTCCACATATAACACTTGGAATATGATAACACTCCCACTAACCTTCTTGTACACAAAAGGTTCATCAGGATTTTATGAGAAACTAAAATCTTTGATTGTCTTATTAAATCAGATGTTCCAACTTCTAGATGCTTGCTTCAATCCATAAATAGATTTCAGAAGCTTGCATACCTTTTTGTCATCTTTGTATATGAAGCCCTCAGGTTGTATCATATACACATCCTCAATTAGGTTTCCATTTAGGAAAGCCATCTTCACATCCATCTACTATATTTCATAATCATAATGAGCAACCATGGCTAGGAGTATTCTAATGGATTTAAGCATGGCCACGGGGCTAAAAGTCTCGTCATAGTCAACTCTTTGTCTTTGACAATAACCTTTAATGACTAGCCTTGCTTTATAGGTAATCACATTATCTTCCATGTCAATTTTCTTCTTAAAAATCCAATTGCATCTTATGAGTTTTAACCCTTCAGGTGGGTCAACCAAAGTCTATACATGGCTTTCATACATGGAATCCACTTCAGACTTCATAGCTTGAAGCCATTTTTTAGATTCTGAACTCTTCAGAGCCTCTTTATAGGTTATAGGCTTATTGTCTTCTATGAGCAATATGTCATTGTGTTCGCTTACGAGAAATCCATACCTCTCTAGAACATTGCGTATCCTACTTGATCTATAAACATTTTGTGTGTCAGAAAGTTTAACTATTACCTATTCTCTGCCAACAAAAATTTTGGGTTCACGCAGTTGATCTGCATCTATTTGAGCATCATGAATTTCATTAGCTTTGCTCCTACTGTCTTCTCTGAGAAGAAACTATTTCTTTAAAAAGATAGCATGCTTTGAGACAAAAACATTTTACTCTAAAGCAGTATAGAATTGATACCTAATTATTTCTTTAGGATATCCTATAAACAAACATTTATTAGATTTCGCTTTAAGCTTGTCTAATTGAATTTGCTTCATATAAGTTGGATAACTCCAGACTTTCATATGAGAAAGTAGGGCTTTTTATTAGTCCATAGCTCATATGGAGTAAATTTAACTTCTTTTGAAGGAACTTTGTTTTTCGCATAAACAACAATCTTAAGTGCATAAACCTAAAAGGATTTTGGTAGATTTGCTAAGCCTGTCATTGACCTTACTATGTCCAACAAGGTTTGGTTTCTCCTTTCAACCACACCATTGTGTTGCTGTGTGTAAGGTGGAGTCCACTGAGATACTATCCCATTATCTTCGAGATAAGTTAGGAACTCCTCATTTAAGTATTCACCACCTCGATCTGATTGAAGTGTCTTAATACTTCTACTAAATTATTTCTCTACTTCATGTGTAAATTTTTTCAACATTTCAAACGCTTCAGACTTGTATGTCATTAGATACATATACCCATATCATGAATAATCATCGATAAAAGTAATGAAGTACACAAAACTACCTATGGCATGAATGGACATCGGACTACATACATCATAATGTATTAAGTCTAATAACCCATTCATTCATTCACCTTTTCCTTTAAAAGGTAATTTGGTCATCTTACCTAACAAGTAAGATTCGCATGTGTCATATGATTCATAATCAAATGACCTTAAGATACCACACTTGTGTAGCTTAATCATACATTTCTCACTTATATGGCTAAGTCGATAATGCCATAAGTAAAATGATTTTAAGTTATCTCGTTTTTTTCCGTTATTATCATTGATATTTAAAATTGGATTACACTTATCTAATATGTAAATTCCATTGCACAATGTAGCAGTACCGTATAACATTTCATTCAACTTAATTAAATAACCATTGCTTGAAAAAGTTAAATGAAATTCGGCTTTATTAAGACATGAAACATATGCAATGTTCTTTATCACAAGGGGTACATAAAAGCAATTATCCAAAATTAACTCTAACCCACTAGGAAGATATAGAACATATGTCCCTATGGCTAATGTAACAACTCTTGCTCTATTTCTCACACGTAGGTCCATCTCTCCCTTCTTGAGTGCTCTACTATACCTGAGACCCTGCATATCAACACATATGTGTGAGCCACATTTGGTATCTAATACTCAAATGTTATGATCAGAAATAGTGTTAACCTCAATAACAAACAACATACCTGAAGTACACGGTGGGGCATTTAATGCCTTCTTCTGCTTCAGCATCTTTAGATAAGCTTTGCAGCTCCTCTTCTAATGTCCTTCCTTGTTGCAATGGAAGTATATCCCCTTTGAAGTTATCTCCTTTGCCTTCTTCTTGGCTACACCTCCCACTGGCTTTTTGAACTTCTTCTTCTTCTTTTGGTTCTTCTTCCGAGAACCAGGAGATGAGTCCACCAGTATCACAACCTTACTGTCTTTCTTGACAGTTTGCTTAGTTGTTTTGAGCAGATTAATCAGCTCAGGTATCAATATATATATTTGCTTCAACTCATATTTAAGCATAAACTGTGAATAACTATCAGTCAAACCAGTCAGAATTAAGTTTATACTTATTCATGATCCATTATGAAACCCAAACTACCTAACCTCTTAATATATCTATAGATCTTCAGTGCATACTGCACTGAAGATGATCCCTTAGCCATCTTAGAGGAGAAAAGCAACCTTAAGGTCTTGAACCTTTCAGACTGAGCTTGCTCATCAAACAATTCCCTTAGATGGTAGACTATGGTATGAGCATCCGTAGCCTCATGCTGCTTTTATAGTTCTGGTGATATAGAGGCCAGTATTATATAGCTAGCCAGCTCACTATCATCTAGTAGCTTCTTGTAAGCTTTCTGATCCTCATCAGATGCATTGGCAATAGGGTGATCAGGAAGTGGTTCATCTAGGACATATCTTTGTTTTTCGAATTTGAGAACAATTCTCAAATTTCGTAACCAATCTAAGAAGTTTGGTCTCGTGAGTTTATTAGAATCTAATAGAGAGCGTAGGTTCACACTAGATGAAGACATCGTGATGATTTAATAACCTAGAAGAATGAGAGAAAGTGTTAGAATGTATACTAACGCATATCGATAAGGAATTTAATCACATGCATTATGGGTTCTACTATTCTTATTCAAATTCATAACCCTTACTATGAATTTGAGAAAACTTATAGTTTTGTTAATAGGTCGATATCCGATATCACCAAGAATGACCTTAGGTTTGCCTAACAAGCCACCTTAGGTCAATCGGTAGGTATCATTCATACCAATTGCATTCAGTTATCCAACTATCGACTTGTGTCATTAACTGTTGATTTAGCACACTCATTGGGCTGTCAACTCTTGATTTGTATACATCTCATGTACATAACCCAACTTTCCCTCTATATGGAAATCTAATTTTCATAGTTTAAACATATTCATGTGGAGCAGGCTTGGGTTTGCCCAACAACCTAACTCTAAAAGAATTCTAGTTCTTGTCATATCAATGGAAGATGTAAGTCCTAATATTTCGGTTGAGGGATTTGTCCTTTGGTCTCATCAATGCTTGGATGATATTGTATATATATATCACATATGTATATTCAAATTATGGATAACTCAATTAAATTGAACCTATGTCTATTACAACCCTTAAAATGCATCTAATGCATGTATCACACAAAGGAGGTTTAATTTAGGTTATGACTTGAGTATGCATCTAAAGTTTGTGATTCGATTTAACTCTTGAACCGAATCAGGTACTAAAGTTATTCTTGACTTATTCAAGTTATGAATGTTGTTTGATTAGGAACCTTAAAATTCAATTATTTTAATGTCTAAATTAAACACTTTAATCCTTGTATATATGCCTTTTTTCTAGTCATATTAGAAATGTTATGCTTTACTTGGATTAATTTTAAATTAATCCATACATAGGGTTTTTAAAATTCCTGTACATCAATTAGTCATCTATAATATCCCTAAGTCATATCAAATTTATCTAAACAATTTTAGCACAAGCCAAAATTATCTTGAATGCCAAAATTGTTAAGATAAATAAGTTAACCTATTAGACATTAAAGGGACCGATTCGATGTTCGGAAAATTTCCGAAACCTTATTTTCAAGAACATGCATTAAGCATGCTATTACCATCAAAATAATACATTTCTTATCACATAAGAACCTTAAGGTCTTATAACCGAAATACATACATTATTAGTCATTAAGTAATTCAACTCCATCAACTTTTAAAAAGTTGACCATTGTTGACTTTGACTTGATTTATTAATTGAATCAAATTCAATTCATTTTGGAAAAATTACAGATTCTTATACACATTATAAGTGTATCTAATAAAAAATTCTAGAGCCTAATTTTAAGGAATTATTTATTAATAAATAGGAATTAACCAACACATCACATGTTTTTGTCACTTGTCATATTACTTCTAACACTAGTCAAACTTTACATCATGCATGCATAAGATAATCACTTTAACAACAAGTTTCATGCATCTCATAAAAGTGGAAACTTCTCATCTTGCATGTGCATGCATAAAATTCATAAAAAGAATTTTTATAAAAATTAATATGTAATTTACAAGCATGCATGTTCATCGGGTTTCCAAAATTTCCCAGAACTTCATACATGCATTAGGCTAAAACTAAATTTGTAATTAAATAGTAAATGACATTCAATTGCATTTTCCTTTAACAGAAACATAACATAACATCTTATAAACATTTATATGAAATAAAATAAGAAAAATTTTTCTAGAATTATTGCAAAATTTTCAAAATCAGCACACGAATTTAGTTTCCAAAAATTCCCAAAATACAACATATGAACAGTCTAGATATTAATTCAAAATAAAATAGAAAATGACATTTAATTGCAATTTCCTTTGACAAAAACATGATATAACATATTATAAACATTTCTGAGAAAGAAAATCAGAAAAAAAATTTTGACAATTTACACGAACTATTCAAAATCAACATGCATGTCAGTTATAACCCAGCAAACACTTTGCACATGTTCAATACATCATCTAATACATGCATAAACTTGCTCTGATACCATTATTGGGTTTGCCATGTATAATTGTATCCGATGCATGAGAATGCAGAGAAAGTGTCAAAATCTAAATTCTAATACCATGAAAACAAAAAAAACATAATCATACATGCATGCATGGATATGTAAAAGAACATGAAATATAAATCTTTTACCTTTTGTTTCTCCTCTTTTCTTGTTTATTCTCCTTGTTTGGGTTATTGCAAACACTAAACCCTTCCTTGATTACCCAAGAATATGCAAAGATTAAGAAGAAACAATGTATAAGGTTAATTTGAGCACCAAACTAGATGAGTTCTAGTAGATGGTTAAAATGAAAAGAAAGATCAAGATTCTAATTGCATGCACTTTGATTCATGCAATAATTGCATAAATTGTAAGAACAAGACTCTTGACACCTCTCTCTCACTCTAGAACTCTTCTAAAGCCCTTACGCTCTCACTTAAGTGTGTAAGAATTGGTTAGATTTTTGTGTACATAAGTGAAGAATTCACTTATGTACTCATTCGTGCCTTCGATGACGATCGTGGCCTATTTAAAAATTAGGCTCACCTTCGGTCACGATCGTGGCCTATGAGCCATACACGCTATATTTTTTATCTGATCTTTTATGGGTATCACCCTTAGGTTCCTAATTATTTTAGGCACTTGAATTAACTCTTATTTTTATCAAATCATGAAGGGCTTTCCATGATTCCAATTTGCCAGAATATAAGTGGATTAACACACGAACTCTTCGATAGTTAATTCTTCGACTTATGAACCTTTCCATAGATAATTACCATGAAATCCATCCTTTCACCATACCATACCCTACTTGGTTCGGAGTATGGGCTATGTGTCAATTCCCACTAGACTGACTATGTCTCATCTAATCCAAGTGATGCTAGTGTTGGATCGCGTATGGTCCAAGTATTCACAATACGCTGCGAAAAAAACCATAACACAACATAATCTATAACCGAAAACAGACAAGATGCGCAAAAT
>JANZXR010000170.1:8384039-8405610 GCA_027575705.1 Erythroxylum echinodendron | reverse complement strand
GGCCAGATTGAAGAATTTCAAGAACTTACTCAAAGAAACTGGAATTGGTTACAACTCTTTTACTGGTGAAGTTAATGTTACAAACGAGTGTTGGGAAAATATATTTAAGGTAAAATTTGTCTTTTGGTTTATTAATATATCATATTATATAATATTCATTCTCAAATATCTTTTTCATCGTTATAGATGCATAAAATGGCTCACAGATTTAAGAAAAAAGGATGTAAGGAATTTTTAGACTTGTGTCATATTTTTGGAGATACTACTGCAACTGATCTGCATGCACATCCATCAACTAAATCTCCATTAAATAGTACAAAAGAGGAACATGGAAATGATGTTGATGAAGACTGCTCGTATAATGGAAAGTTCTCTGTCTAAAAGAAAGAAGTCTCCTAAGAATAAGAAGGCAAAGAAGACACATTCTAACATTGTAGAAGAAGCCTTACGTATACTTAGTGAACAATCAAAAAGGAAGAATGATTTACTTGACAAAAAATCGAGTAAAATATCATCTACTGCAGATAATAGATTTTAAGAGTCTAATATAATGATGGAATGTCTGAATTCTTTAGATAAATTAGGTGTTGACGGTGTGTAATATGGAAAAACTGTGAAGGCTTTACATGATTCTCCACTTTATAGGGATATTTTTTTGAAGATTACACAAACAAGGAAATTGGATTGGATTATAGCGCTTTAGATATATTTTCATGATATTGATTTGACACTTTTATATTAAGCACTATTCTATATCTTGAACATTTTAAATTTGTGCTTTGTATGAATATTTGAATTAATTTAAAGTCTATATTTTTATGAATATTTTTTCTATATTTGATTAATTATACTTGATTGAGTATTTTATTAATTATTTAATGTTAGCATTGTAGAAACATGGATTTCTTATCAGATTCGAATCAAATTCTGATGATGAACAGAAGAAGGTAATCATTATTTCTATAGCTGGGGGAGAGAATAAATATTTTCATTTATAAAAGCAACCATGTAGAACTTCTACGCTACCAGGTCATGTTTGGATATTAGGACTTTTAAATGAGAATCCTACAAGGATTTATAAAAACTTAAGAATGAGAAAGATAACTTTCTTGAGCTTATGTGATGAGTTGAAGAGTTTAGGAGGCTTAAAGGCAACAAATCATTTGACCATGGATGAACAAGTAGCAATTTTCTTTATGAATATAGGGCATAGTGAGACAACTAGAGTCAATGCAGAACGCTTTCAACATTCGACCTGGACAATTTCGAAGTACTTTCGAAAAGTCTTATATGCAGTTAATCGTCTTACAAAAAGAGTCATTACTCCACCATCTTTTACTAATACACCTCCTAAGATTTGACATAATTCAAAAATTTCCCCATATTTTCAGGTACATTCTTATATTTAATAACTACTTTAATTATGCTCTTATGATTAAAAATTATTTTAATATATTTTTTAATTTTTAGGATTGTATAGGAGTAATAGACGGTACACATATTGTTGCACATGTTTCGACTGATGAATAAATACCATACAGGGGCAAAAGAATTAATCCAACCCAAAATATTATGTGTTGTTGCTCATTTGATATAAGTTTTACATATGTAATGGCTGGATGTGAAGGTACTGCAAATGACTCTCGAGTTCTTTTGGGAACGGTGACAAATCCGGCGAATCAATTTCCTATGCCTCCATAAGGTATTATATTATTTTAAATAAATAAAATAATTATGATTCATTTTTCATATCTTTTTGTTAATATAATGTTTTTTCTATATTAGGTAAGTATTATTTGCTAGACTCGGGCTATACTAATATGCCTGAATTTCTTTCACCATATCGAGGTGAAAGATATCATTTGCGAGATTATAGAGACAGAGGAAGACCTCAAGGTCCACGGGAATTGTTTAACTACAGGCATTTTTCATTAAGAAATGTTATTAAAAGATATTTTGACGTCTTAAAAGTAAGATTCCCTATACTTAAAAATATGCTGAGTTATGATATGAAGAATAAAAAATACACTGTTATTGCTTATTGTGTTATACACAATTATATTAAAATGTATGGACAAAGCGATGAGTTATTTGACAGTTGTGCCGAAAATGAAGAACAAATTAGGAAAAGTGAAAATAAAGATGCCAGTTCTCAAGTGGAGTATAATATGACTTCAGCACAACTTCGAGGTATGTCTTGGAAGCGAGATGAAATTGCTAGGCAAATGTGGAGTGATTATATTATTTCTAATTGATTTATGTTTCTTTTTAGAAATAAATATTTTTATTGATATAATTTTCTAATTTATAGAATTTTATTATATACAATTAATGTGTAATTTTTAATTACATTTAATTTGCATATACTTAAATTTTAACCGCAAGATAATTAATTAGTTTTAAAATATAATGTATGATATAAAATTATTAATATAAGAGTATAATCACAAAAATAGAAACTGGATGATAAAATCAAACATGGTTTTGTTTTTGTGTTTAATTACTAATCTCAACCAAACAGATTCTTGTTTTTAGTTTTTATATTATAAATCTCAGTTAAATAGGTTTTTGTTTAAAAAAAAAACAAAAACATAAAATAAAAAATAAAAACTAAAAACTAAAAACCACAACAAAAAAACAGAAGTTAAATCAAACGACCCCTAAACATTTATTGTTCAGAGATTCATGAAAATATTTTATGACAAAAGAAATTGTAAGAAAATAATAAAATAGAGTTAATTAGTCAATATAAGTTAGATGCCAACTAATATCATGAGAACGGTGAAAACGTCGAAGAAGATAGACGATAAAGGCGACAAAGTAGACGATCGTGTGGACTAAGCCATCCTTCGTATTCTCTAGAAAAATAAAAAATAATACAAAAAAAGAATTATTTCATTAGAAATCATCACATAAACTATTATTATGATAAGATATACTGAAAAGAACACGAAATAAACCAAAAAACTTACCTACAATAAGAAGTATTTAAATATCATTATCTCACTGCAGTTTGAACAAAATCTTTTCAAGGATCTCTTATCAAACTCCATCTTCAATTATTTGGGTTCTAATTTTGGAATTTGTATTAATGAAATATCAAATTAAAACTTACGATCCTTGGTAAAGAAGCAGCGAAAGCAGCGGGGGACCACGGGAGCATGTCGGGTACGCGATTGAGAACCTTTTGACTTTCGTTATGTGCGGTTAACACATTTGAGTCGCATCGAATTGCCACGTTGCAATAATATTGTCGTTGTTGGTCTTAGATTCCTACGGGACCAGGAGAAACCACGATTGCCCATTTGGTTCTTCGTTTTTACCAAGCTTAAAACATTTCGTTTTATGGTTGCGTCAGTTCTCTGGCGATGAAAATATTTATATTCCATTAATATCAAACCTGCCAGTTCCATCTTCCATTAGCGTTACAATAACATGGAGAACTTTCTTGGTCTTCTCAGGATTCGGGTTCGAAAAGGCATAAATCTTGCTGTTCGAGATCTTGGTACCAGTGATCCATATGTTGTTATCACTATGGCAAACCAGGTCTCTTGCTCCATCTCTTCTTCAGTTGTCATTTGTTTTCTTTTCCTAATTTCTTATTTCTTTTTGAAAGTCCGTCTGTCGTTGATTTTGAATTATGCATGGGGTAATTGATTCATCCTGGCTCTGGATTCTTGTTCTTGGTGAAAACTGAAAACAAACATCTCCCTTTATTGGCGGAGATATAACCTTTTGTATGTTATGTCAGAATAGCCTAAGAGGACAGCCAAACCTGAGGGCCATGGCTTTCAATACCGGTCCTTGGGTTATGACTTGTATCCGAGTTTTTGATTAATCATCCTCTTCTGTGGTTCGATGATGACTTGCAGTCTGTACACCCTTCATTTTCCCACTTGAATTCGTTTATTTTAACTGTTAAGGATTTGGCGGTGTTTCACCAGGAGCGGCCTGATTTGGAAACTATCAATATTCACCTGAGAATACTATGGCAAATTAACTTGTATAAATTCACTGCTATATCCATGGCAAACGAGCAAAAGGAAGTCATTTGGGTGAACTAAACATGAGGTTCAATAATGTCTAGTTTGCCAGTGTATGACTAGCTTTGATTCCTTTAATGGGGGCGGAAGGAATGCTTTTCTTTACCCTTCAAATTATTAACCCATATCTAGGGACATGCTTAATTTGCTGACCTTCTCTTTGATTCACCTTCACTTGAGCTGCTTATGTGATGTTCTTTCTTTATTTGCCGTCTTGTCCAAAATCTGCCTGCAACTTCAACAATCTGTGAGTCCAAATAAAACATTGAGCTATATGTTAAAATCAGAATGTTAATTTAGAAATAAAGTATGGGTTCTTGTTTCCTTGTTCTTCCTTACATCTATATCATATAAATTGGTGCAGAGACTGAAGACTAGTGTAGTCAGAAAGAATTGCAACCCTGAGTGGCAAGAAGAGTTGACTCTTACGATTACCGATATCTACACTCCAATCAATTTAGTAAGTTGAAGAGGAAATTTAGCTGTAAAAACGCATCTGGTGATGGGATGTGATGATTTCATGTAACTTTTGCCCCTGCAGACAGTTTATGACAAAGACACGTTCACAGCGGATGACAAAATGGGGGATGCGGAGATCGACATTCAACCATATGTAGAAAGTCTTAAAATGGGTTTGAAGAACCTGCCAGCAGGATGTGTAGTTTCAAGAGTTCAGCCAAACACGAAGAACTGCCTCGCCGATGAGAGCTCTATTGTTTGGAAAGGTGGGAAACTGATTCAAGACATGCGTCTCAAGTTGAGGAATGTGGAGTCTGGGGAGGTGGAGATCCAACTTGAGTGGATTAATGTTCCAGGTTGTAAGGGATTAGAACCTGAAGGTACGAGCTAAACGCGTTTGTCATAATCGGCAGTGACTCTGTGCTTGCAGCACCTATCATGAATAAAAAAGAATAGTAGAAGTAGTTCCCGCCTATATATCACCCCGAGTGTAATGGTAATGATCAAGTAATTGTGCTAAAATACTCTGGAGTGCTTGCAGTATATATTTTAATTGCCACCTAACTTCGAATCATGGTTATCTTCAAGCATGTTTCAAACAACAGTTACAAATTAGTTGATCTTGCTTTTTGGGCGACTAAAGAGATGTGATTGAGTTATCATTTCTGATATCACAATTCTATTAAAATGGTCAGTAATGGGGAGTGTATCCGCTCCTCGGCAATAATTAAAAAAGAATATGGATTTGTGTATTCTTTCTGCAACAATTGACCGTTGTCATGGTGAAATCCAGATATAAATACCCTCTCAATTCAAACAAGAGTTTTGAGGCAAACGTAAGTATATCAACAAAGCGTGTACATTTGTTAGAAGAGCTTTGTTGAAGATAACAATTAGAGGACTTAGCAGAGAAATGTGGATGGTATTCTTTAAACAAGAGATAAGATAATACTAGAGCATGTTCTGTTCAGATTTTTCCCTTAACAATTTCTTGATCCATGCTACCTGTTACACCATATCCTATTCTGTTTACTTATTCAGTGGTCTTCCAAACAATTTACCCTTTTTTATTTTACTTCATACATGAACAGAGAAAGCCCAAAACGCAGGATGGATGGGAAGGCGACCTGCAAAATGATTCTACTCTGGCCACTAAAATTACAGTTATGGAGCTGCAATTCTAGTGGGACTTGGAGATAGAATTATTATTCTACTTATTATTATTATTCTACTTATTATTATTCTTATTATCATTAATTTTATTAATTGAATTAATTATATTATTATTATTATTATTATTATTATTATTATTATTAATAAATTCCTTATTATTATAAAAGAGTTGTCGTAGAGTTGAGAGAGAATGAAGGGTTGAATTGGCTAGTGTATTTTTTAGATTAAATTTCTGAAGAAAATAATCTAAATACCAAGAGAATGGTGAGATTTATAATCCAAGAAAAGTGCTACTATTTTCTCTAAATTGGGAAAGTTTTTACTTTCTTAGCTACTCCAAAAAATGAACCAAACATAATAATGTAAATTTTAAGAAAAAGATTACTTTCCCAAACAAGAATCCATGCCAACCAAACAAGGCCTTAATTTTAAATTTTTTTACATTTAGATTCCCTAAATTGAGCAGTATACTTGGCATGATATTTATAAAGTTAAAAAAAAGAGAAAACCATTATTTAGTGAGAAGACTGAAATGTCTCTCACTTTAACACTTCTGTCATATCACCATATGTTTAAAACACAAACTCACATGTTATCCCTAATACCAAAAATCTGATTCATAATCTCCAGATTGAATCCAAAACCTGTATTTAGCATATTCTCCATTTTCTCTTTAAATTTATGAGCTCAAACACAATTGCATGTTCTCCTAATTCATCTACTCTTTTACTAGGCAATATACTTGAATTAGAAGTGGTAATGATGAAGTGAGTTATTTTCCTAATTGATATTTTTATAATATGGTGTGGCGATCTTGTTTGTTAATCGTTTTCAAGCATTGGACAAGTAATGCATAGTCATTTCGTTTATTTTTTAATTATTATCAAACAAAGAATTGATTGCATATTATGGTAAACCGAGAAACTCATATAGGGAAAACATATTGTTTTGTGATAAAATCGTACATAGTCTTTCTATCTATTGTGATTAAGGCACCTTAAACAGTATATTATGATGGATTTTTTCCATTTTCTAATTGGGGCCATTAGACTTGTTATGTGAATGAGTTACTTTTTAAGAGATAATGAAACTTTGATATTTGAAATCCTTGTGACATCTAAAAATGTATGTATATTGCACAAGCATAAACATAATGTTATATGTAAGTTGGTATGTCAAAATAATTTTGTTCACGAGATGAATATTTTGTCTATTGTGAATATGTTGTACGTCAAGATAACTTTGTTCACAAGTTAAGAATGTTTTATCCATTGCGATTTTGTTATCCTCATCACTATTTTTATGTTTTTTTGGACCATTTACATTGCTATGAAATGAGTTGTTTTTAGGTTTTAAGGACATTTTAAAATTAGAACTTGTTAGTTTTTATATTATTATTATATTGTTGTGACACTTTTGTATTTTTTTTTGGACTATATAATCTTAATTTATAAGCTTTGTTGCTTTATTGTTGTAACACTTTATTGAATCTTATGTTTTTGTTGCCTTACATTTTTATTTTTCTTTAGTATATATGTGGAATCCATATGAGTAATTGTCTTGACTGAGTAGTTATTTGATTAGTCATTGTCTTACATAGTTTATTTTTTTACTTATAACATATTTAGATCAAATGAAAAGCGAATTTTGTTCCACTTTAGAGACATATAGTTAGGGATACCATGACATTTATGAAGGCAAAAACAATACTGTTTGAAGCAATTGATTTGGTTAAAATTGCATAGTTTATGGTATAAAAGTAATAATACATATTGGTATAATAGATTGGATAATGACATATGATATTATAAGGATATTTGATTTGGTATGTTTGACATATATTTTGAGAGTTTATTTATTCAAAATAAAGAAAATGATCAAAAGATGAGGGAGATATCGAAAATTCCTATAGACCATTCAGTTGAAGATGAAGAAGTTGTGTTATACATTAAAGATGAGTTGCAGATTGTTAGTGGTAAAGATGTTGGGGAACATAAAGTAATGCTAGTATGGATAATGATACTGAGCAAAATGAAGGAAATGATAGTGAAGTAGAAAGGGTAGTTGAAATTAAGTGTTTTAGTGATAATGATAATAATAAATTTTAATAAGTTAGACATAAGTATAAGGAACAACGAAGTAAACAAAAAAGGCATAGAAGATGACCACCCATATATTTTCAATAAATACTTTTGTGCAAAAAAAGGGAGTGACTATCTTGATAATGATGATACAAGTAAATAAACATCTTATTTCGAAGAAGATGGTGATTAATCTATAATAACAAATTCAAAGGAAGCATACTGTTATCATAATTTCTCCATTCTAACTAATACGTTGGTTTAAAATTTAAAAGTGCTGGAACGTTTAAAGATGCCGCCGTAAAATATTTTGTAACCAAGTCCTTACATAAATCTATGTATACTTGCTCAATAACCATTATAATACATTAATTACATCTAGATGACTAGCAATAAAATATAAGTATTAGAATACTAGCTTCTTGTCAATTTAGCTCTTTTATTAAAAAGAGGATCTCTTAGGAGTGAGCTAAATTACTCATTAAGCCATTTAAGGACAAGGAGGTAGAAGAGGGGGTCTTTCAAATGAATCTTAATAAAACCCTAAGACCTAATGGATTTAATGTATACTTCTTTCATAAGACCGGGTAGGAAGTTGGCCCTATGGTTAAGAGAGAAGTCATGGAAATTTTATATAGAGGAGTGCTACAAGATGAGATTAACAGAACTCATATTTATTTGATACCTAAGACCTCTAACCTTACAACCATTGAAGAATTCAGATCTATTACATACACTAATTTTCTATACAAGGTAATTTCTAAAATTTTGTCCAATAGGTTGAAGAAAGTCCATGAATCACTAATTTTTGATGATTAGAGCACTTTATGCAAGGAAGAATGATTGGGAATAATGTCTCTTTCATTTAGGATTTGATGGAGGGGTGTCAGAGGAAGAATTACTCTCTTAACATGTCATAAAAGTGAATTTCAAAAAGTCTTTTAATTGTATTTAATAGGGCTTTATTCGCTAGGCCTTGGAGACCTTAGGATTCCATAATGTGTTTGTTAAGTGGGCTGAGGTCTATATCACATCCCCATCCTTCTTAGTTCTGGTTAATGGAATGCCTACTGTTATATTTAAGACTGCTAGAGAACTAAGATAAGGGGATCCTATCTCCCCTTATTATTTTATCTTATAGTTGTAGTTCCTGACTTAGTTGCTTATTCATGAAGTAGGAAATAACAAGAACTTCAAATTTCATAACAAATGTAAGAGGGTGAATCATTAATTGGTTCTTTGTGGATAAGCTATTACTCTTCTCTAAAGCCCACTATAAATCTGTTGAACAACTTATCTTTATATTGCTTACATTTTGAGATCTTTTAGGGTTGAAGGTGAATTTCAGCAAGAGCCATTTCATATTGGCATCTAATGCAATCATGATGGAGGGTAAGATTTCCCTTATCATAGGTATGAAAAGGAAATTACCACCCTTGACTTATTTGGGACGTACTATTACTATTAGAAGGATACAATTCTCTGAATGTTATCCCTTAGTAGAAAAAATCCAGAGAAGGTTGAGTATGTGGGTTAATAAGGTACTTTTATTTGGAGGGAGGATGTAACTCATAAAATCAATTTTGAATTCCCTTCATATTTATTGGTCTTCTAACATGTTTCTAACCAAAGGAGTGAAGCTATTTAGAAGATTTTTTTAGGGGAATTTAAGCTCAGATAGTCATTTTGCTAAATTTAAATGGACATAGCTATGAAAGAGAAAAAAGGAGGGTAGACTAGGATTGACCTCTATTGGAATCTTTAATAGAATTTACTTGATAAAAAACTATGAAATATCTTATTGGAAAAGAAATAACTTTGGATTAGATGTTCCCGTATTTATGTTCTCAAAGGAGCAGTTTATGGTTTACTCCTCTTAAAGCTACCTTTTCTTGGTCCATGACTCAGATGTTAAAATTAAAGGTTATCTTAGAACTTACTATTCATTGTAATGTAGGAAATGGAGAGAAGGTAGGTAAAGTCCCCTAAAAATAATTCAACAAGCCGTTCATTGTTGGAATGGACTTCTTGCCCACTCTAGGTTTAACTCAATTATCCTAGATGGCTAATGGTGTAACCAACTTA
Organism: Erythroxylum echinodendron; assembly: GCA_027575705.1. NCBI lineage: Eukaryota > Viridiplantae > Streptophyta > Magnoliopsida > Malpighiales > Erythroxylaceae > Erythroxylum > Erythroxylum echinodendron. The sequence goes on along the minus strand of JANZXR010000170.1, from coordinate 8,395,769 downwards.
TTCCCAATTATCAACTTGATGTTAGAAGATAAAATACCTTTAAATGCCTTAACCAAACTCCTAGTAAATTCAGTGTAACTTTAGGGGTTGGCTGGACTAGGATAACCTAAGGGTAGATTGGTTCAGTATAGTCTAGCATAAGTCACTCATGCCTTACTATTTGTTCTTATTATGGCTAGAAACTTTGGATAAGCTGAGAACTTTAGATATAATGCACTACCTTCATGTTACTCTACTTGCATACATTGTGAAAGGGAGGAAGAGTCAAACTGTAGGATCAAAGACCGGATCAATGGCTTAAACTATAGAAATAACTTGTTCTTCCTATGTGTTTTTCCCAATTTATATAGGATAATATCCAAGAGTTGTGTCTGGTGTTAAATGTAGGGAATATATTTATGGATGCTCTCAATTGGATTATAAGATTGGACTACATACTTAATTTTAAAAGAGAGATCTGTGTTATCTCCTACGACTAGGTTAAGGAGATATGGGGAAAGAGGAATCTTAGGCACTTCCAAAACACATCATGCACTAGAGATGAAGTTTTGTTCACTTTAATTTCTAGAATTAGATAGAAACTCCTATGCTCTCAATGGAATAAGAACTGTTGTCCTAATCTAGTAACTTCAAAGTGAATTTCTTCAACATAAAGCTAAGAAATGCAATTATAGTAAGAAATGTAAATAATCAATCACAATACAATTTATAAAAATAATTACCTATCTGGAAATGTGAGGTAGATCATGCAAAAGCTTAGGGATTGCATGCTTGTTCTAGGATCCCTTTTCCCTTCTCGTGTAACCTGGGTTAATTGGGAAATCTCTGGAAAGCACTATGTATAATTGATCTTGGGGTTTGTAGATTCGAATTGAAAGTAGCTTGTGATGGATCATTTAGGTGATTTCCACTAGAAGAGGAAGCTATAATACACATAATCCCTAATTTGCTAATTCTGGTAGATGGTGAAATGTAGGGGGTTTTCCAACTGACTTTAACAAACGGTGCATTTTAAGGAGAACCACTTTAGTAAAGTTGTATTGTTCCTTATTATACCTGAAGAGTAGTTGATTCTATTTTTCATGGAACATGATTTATGTACCCCAATCTTATTTTAATGTAACTAATTTTTTAATTTCTAAAAAAATAAGGATTGGATAGAAACATAATCAAATATTATAATATTTAGGTTGAACACTAATATTGATTATAATACAAATAAGATAATAAAGGTTGTTGTATTTTAATCATTAGAAGAATGCCATATTACATAATTTATCAAATTATTAGGCTATACTGAGGAGATAAAAACAAAAAATCTATGATTAATCTTGGAAAACAAAGCGAGCACTTAAAATTTGAAGGGTAAGAAAAATTTTAGGTTGTGTTATGTGTGTTTTGAAGCTTACAAAAGGGGTTATATTGAAGAGTATAGATCAATAATTGATTTAGGTAAAGTTCCAAAAAAGAATATGTAAAAGAAAATAAGTAGTTATTATTAAGAGAGATGAGAATAACTAATGTTCCTAATCATTTCTGGTGTAACTAATGTGGAATGTAGGGAGACTCAGAGCTATTAGTTTTAGATCTTCAATTTAGAGATATCCAAAGGAAGATAATTATTTTTGATATGAAAATGGTTAGTGTTATGTTGATTTCTTTAATACAACCAATGATATAACCTTTTAATAAATATTGTTTACTTGTTATTTAGCAAATGCTAAAGGACATATAGATGTTGTTGTGTTTAACAAATGCAATTAGACATATAAATGCTTTAGAAAGATATGTATTTAATTCAATAACATGTTGTTTAATTGTATTTTTAATAAACAATTTATAATAATTCATGCTTAGATATTCTATTTTATGAACAAATTTCTTCTGTTAATATGAACTTATAAATGCAATTGCATAAAGATGGCAATTGGGCCTAGGTTGGCATGTTGCTCAGACTTTTTTAAAAAAATTGGACCTCAAATTGGGCTCGAGCTGCTTAAGCCTAGACCACCTTGAGGCTTGACCGTTATAAGCAAAACAACATCTTTTTATTGAAAAAGAAGTCATTTTAAATTTTAAAAAAATTTTAGGCAGGGTCGAGTCAGGTTCTGGCTTAGTCAGGCTTGGGCTCGAGTCGTAGTAGTAGGGGTCATCCAAGCCTAAGTTCGACCCATTTCCATCTCGAAAATTGAGGAATCACTTCGTCAAATAAAGTATATAATGAGTTCTAGACATATCTATACTAATTAAGAAGTTAATTGGAGAGGTGATTGTTTCAAAAACTTATTTTAAAATGTGCTAAATCAAAATTTTATTCCAATATATAATAATCAATTGCAAAATTTGAACAAGCATTTATAGAAAAGTGTTAAGATAGTATTGGAATATCATAAGGAGACATGGCGTAAGGCATTTTTAAAGCATATGTAAAGAGTGATTACATTGATAAAAACATGTGTGAGATCTTAAATGGTTGGAGTTCAAAAGCAAGATTAAAGTCAATCATCAATATATTGGAACATGTTAGGAAAATTGTGATGAATAAAATGCATCATAAGAGGACATTTGCTTCAAAATGACATCATAACTTTGCTTTATGATAATGACCAAGTTGGAAAAGAATAAAAAGAAAGCTTTAATTGCTTTGTTAATTATAAAGGATATAATAGGTATGAAATAGAGTATGGAAGAAAAAGATTTTATATCTTGTAACAGCTATCATAATAAATTGAATATGATTTATTGGTCCTTGGATGGCATATTTGAGGGGGGTTAATTGTGTATACTTTTTCTTTTCCTAAAAACTAATGAATGAATTGCCTATTTTAATGAATGGTTATACTAATTTCATATAAAATAATTCCATACAAACACAATAATAATAAAAGAGAGTAAGTAAATAGAGACAAAATTGATTTATATTGGTTGAATCAAATCATTTTTTATCAACATCTACTCCCTACGCTCCACTTAAAAATTCACTTTCTTTTTCCTTCAATAAATGAAGGGAAGCCTTTTATACAATATTTTCTTTTCTATGGGTGAAGAGGAACTCTGACAATCCTTTTGCTTTACCATGTATTAAGAATAACTCTTTACATATCTTATTTAAGGTTAAGAGGAATCCTTATAATATGTTTCCTAAGAAAATTTTCCCAATTACTACACTGAAAAAAATAAAACTCAAAACCTTGACAAAAATAAAACTCAAAACCTTCATTTCTTACTCTCACCAATGACCTAATGCTTAATATAAGTTATGCAATAAGCACATTCACTTGGTTCAATATAATTGACTACCTTTACATGCCTATAATTTTGCAAATCATTAGGATATATTACTCCTCCACTAGGGAGACCTAGAGTCTTAAAGGCTTATAGAATTAGGTAGAGTTTTATTCTTACAAATTGCTTAAAGACAAGCAATGAGTCAAGTGGGACGGGGTCGAGGGATTTGATAAGGCTATATTTTATGTGTTACTAGGTGTTAAATTAGATGTAATTTAGAATCTTTATGACATGTTTTATATAAATTAATAATGTTTTCATATATTTAGTTTATTATCTTGTAGGTGATAATTTGAAGGAGAATATTGGATTTCAAAACATTATTCTCCATAGTTGTCCAATCAAGTAGATATCAAAGTCAATAGGAAGTTAATAATATGGACAACAACTTTGCAGAAGTTATCGGAGATCAATTTTAGCTTAAAGATGCTAAAAACTTGAGAAAATTAAAGGATTAGGCAACATGATACCTAGAAGGGGAACGTGTCTAACTTGTGTTCCACAACAATCCTACGTATCTTACACCTGTGCTTAAATTTCTGTGAAGCATTATTAGTCAGTATTGAAAATGGGCTTAATATGGTACCATATTAGACTCGTGTTTGTGGAAAATTTCAGAGTTCAATTTTTAGAAGTTAATTATCATTGATGTAGAATTTTGTCTAGCATCGATTCTTGTAATATGTAATTTGAGGATGTGTAAAAACATAACTTCACCAAACTTGGGATCCTTTATGTAACCCTAACTTATAAATACTTTTACTAAGAGTCTTTGGAAGGGACTTTGGAGGCCGATAATGACCTCCTTTGTCATTAAGTTGATAGTGTATAGTTTTTTTTTTCATATCAATAAGGGATTTGGAATAAGATTATATGGGTATCATGAAAACTCCTTTTTTACTTCCTTAATTTTATTTTTATTAAGATTCTTTTGTTTTAGTTTTATTTTCATAATGTTTAGTAGTTAAATCACTAGTTAGGTTTAGGGAAGCATTTTGTGAGGGATATTTCAATTATTAATACATGAATTATGCATTTGGTTAAATTTGTTCTCTTTGATCTTAATTGTTGGATTTCTTGCCAGCCATTATAAAATATAACTTCGGGATTATATTAAGGAATAAAAGGTGAAGTATAATTTGTGTACTAAGAGAATAAACATTTTAAGTTTAAAGAAAAAGATTTCCTAAACTAGGGTGATAAATACATAAATTAAATATGCTTAATGAGTTTAATTTAGGTTAATTGTGCAAGCAAGATGTGGTAATTCCTTAACTAAGTATACTTATGTGCCTCGGAAGCGTGCATAGATACATTGAGTTAATTGTTATTTCAACCTTGATAATAAATCATTACATGTTAATTGGAGTTCCACATTAGTGAACCCTAAAACCCTAGCTTTGGTTATACTGATTTCTTGGTTATTTAATTGCTTTTCTTAATTAGTTTCATAAGTTAGTTATTTTTCATAAGCTTTTGTCTTATTTACTTTAATTGCATTGTTGGTTAGGATTAATAAGAAAAGTAGTATAATCCTCGTAGAGTCAACTCTATAATTTGTTACTTGCTATAATTGATTATGTGCACTTGAAAATATAATTGATGACTTATTAAAGAATTCTTTCTCTGTAATGTTCACATACTATATATGAATTCGGTTTTCAATTCTTCATAATCAACAAGCCAATTCCTTCATAAATTTGTTTTAGCTTTCTTAGTTTTGATTATTTGTTAGTTCTCTAGCGTATATTCGTGGGTGGGCTCAAATTAATAAAAGAGATATAAGAATATGTATAATATGGAAAACTTCTGTATGATGCTAAGAAAGGAAGGAGAACCATATGTCAAAATGTGAGGTACATATATTGAAAAATGAAAAATTTTATTACAGGTCTTTTACTTTGTGTTATTTGCAACATCATATATGGTTGACCAATACATCATATTGTTAATCAATATATCGAATAATACTAATATATCAATCAATAGGTTAAAAATGGTACACAATTTTACTAACTTTCAAGAGATATTAGTCGATCATACCAATACATTGGTTAACCAAATATGCTTAAAAACAAGTTTTCTAAAAATTCTATAGTTCTTTCAAAGATTAAAACACATTCCTTTGACAAAATTTTGATTCAAAATCATTTAAAAAGTTCTCTAAAAGTTTGTTTAAAGATTAAAAAGTTTTCATTAAAGATTAAAATAAAATTTGCCTTACGCTTATATGCAAATGATCATAAAATGATTAAGCTCCTAATTTATTGAAATAATCAAGATAAGGTTACAAAAGGATTACAATGGTTGCTTAATTCTTGATATGTTTGATTCCTTCTTATTCTTGATTATTTACTTGAATTGCATATATGCTCCACTTTTATCATTTTCTGCATCCTTGAATACTCTATGGATTCAACTGTTTCCTTTTCTCACTTTACCATCCTGTTGAGATTGATCTTTCATATCTTAAATTAATGATATCACTAAAGATAAAAACATAGTAGTAATGTAATTTGTTATATTAAAAATATGAGTTACAACTTCACTTGACTATGGATATGATTGATAAATTAGAGTGGGAGAATGATACATATCAAATAAAATTGCATAATATCTTTATAATCCTATCACAAATATAATCTCTATAAAGATAAAATTATAATCTTATTCATAGAATCAATATAAAAAAAGGTTTTAGTAGCTACCAAAAAGGTATAAAAATGACTATAAGCCTTAACATTATATGTTTTATTAAAATTTCAAAACATAGATAACTTTTTTTCTATAAATTTATAGTTTTATGATAAGTTTGTGACAATATCAAGATAAGAAATTTTTTAATGTACGTACAAAATTACCAAAATGGAGAGGAAGAGTAAAATTTTTATTTTTTATATTGCAATTGTTACTGCTTCTTACTCTCAGTGCTTCTCAATTAGTAACTTTTATATGAAATTTCTTTGAAAATCAATTCATCCTATTTAATTTCTCTACTGTTTGGAATTTGATTCCTATCCTGCTCTGGGACCAAGAACGAAAAAGAGATTTTACGAAGAATATCATAAAAATGTGATATGTGAAATTGACTTGTAAGAGATTTTGTTGATAAATTAATAAAGAAAAATGTATAGAACTTCCTTTTAAACTTTATGTTACTTATATTTCATATTTGGAAAGAAGAGTGATTTATATGTTAGTAAAGGGTTTATATCTTAATCTAAAACTTTGAAGAATCAAGCTATAGATTCTTTCTTATTTATGAATCAATGTGAGATTTATTAACCTTTTAATACTCTCCCTCTATGTTGGACATATCTACTTTCCCTTGCTTTTAAAGTCATTTGAACATCGTTCTTGAGGTTAAGATTCATGTTTGACAAGTTTTTAGTCTGTTTTAGTAGTAATGCAAATGTTTCATTATTCTTTTCAATTCAAGTATTTCACTCCATCAAATGTTCAGTCAGACTAAGATTTTATAATCCTATTCACTTTATAAAATCATTTTTTAATTGATTTTTTTTAATTTTTTAGAGAAGTCACTTATATATACATATACAGTCCATATCTCATTTTAAAATTAAAAAAAAAAACTAAACATTCTTTTAGCTAAAGGCACGGATCCTTACACGGGAAAAATATTCCCTCATTGTTTTCGGTTTTAAAAAAATTGCTGGATTTCAAGATATACATCATATACAAAGCCGAGTGCACACACCTTCTCATCCTTTACATTATACCCATCATCTGTATTGTAACTAACTAATTTCCTACCGATTGTTCTTTAGTTACTAATTCCACATTATTTTGCAAACCCACTTCTGACAAACTTGTCAATCTGAGTGATGTCTAGTATTTTGTCAATTCCATTGGCGATGAGAAACCTGAAAAATTCAATAAATTATTCCTATATTCACAAAGGTAGTTTGTAAACCTAGCAAAGTTAGGAAGGGACATACTTATCTCTGAGAACTTTTGCCATTGACTGACAACCCCCTGGAATCGTTGATTGCATGTTTACAGCTATATTTGGGTTGTGGATACTCTGCCTAAGCTGAATCCAGCCATGCTCTCCATGTTCTCTGTCTGATACTTGAGCCCTGAAATTGAAGCATTAGATGATTTCAAATTTTAAAAAATAACACTAATAAACACATTTAACTGTCGTACAAGTAAATTAGTTGGCAACTTGCAAGTTGGTCCAGGAAAAACTTGGCGGACATACCGGTACATATAAGCATCGATGGCGGCCGGAGAGTTATTGGAATCAACAAGACAGCCATCACTTACCCAACAGTCTCCACACGAGTCCAGTTCCCACCCTTCAAGTCTACCCTCCTAAGTACACGTGCATATATTATGTTGAGTAATAAACTTGATTGGTCCAATCCAATATAACATAATATATGTAAGGCTTCCTTCCACATCAATTGGCCTATATATTTAATTATAGAGAAAACATAGAAAACTGAGATTTAGCAATTGAATGAATAGATGCATACCTGAATGTATTGTCGAAATGCCTCGATTGCTTCAATACCTTTTGCCTTGGCATGTCTGGGCTCAGAGATGATATTCATCCTCAGTTCTAATGATTCTAAAGGTTCATCAATGTCATTTATGAGACTGCCAATGCCCTCTTCTGCTCCAGCTATTTTCATACGTACCATTTCAATGATAATTTTAACTACCATGTAAGCCCCTATTTAGCAGAGGATATATGTTAACAAACGCATTATTACCATCAACCAAATAATGAATGAAGCTTTGAAGTCCTTAAATTGTAAGATTTACCGTCATCCAGGAAGTAGTTCTCTTTAAGAGCTCCGTGACCTGTTGTTTCCATCATGACATGTGCTTCAATGCCATCCTTATTAAGCTGAACCCCCTTGTCCATCACATTTCGGTAACCCACCCGATACAAACAGTGTTGCCCACCTCTGCTTGTGATGAATCTTGTAAGCGCCATGCTTGTACGTGCATCGGTCACTACAGTAGTTCCAGGATGTTCCTTCAATACAATAGCAGATATGAGTGCTATAAGCTTGTCTCCATTGATAGGATTGCCCCGGTTGTCAACAACTCCACTTCGGTCCACGTCTGTGTCGAAGACAATTCCTAGATCAGCAGAATTTTCTAGCACAGCTTTTCTAGTTAATGCCATGGCAGTTTCGTCCTCAGGGTTTGGAATGTGGTTTGGAAACATTCCATCAGGATTCAAATGTAAAGAGCCAAAGGTGTCAGCACCGAGCTTGTCTAGCACATCCCATGTGAAGAACCCTCCTGAACCATTCCCCGCATTCACGATTATCTACAAAGAACGGTCATAAAGAGAGATTATAGCGATGGAATGAATTCTAGTCCACCTATGAAATGACATGCATGAAAAAGTAATTTAAATAATGACATCAAATTAGACTTAACTTTTCTTTCAAAGGTATAATAAGATTGGAAGAGATCTGCAAACCTGAAATCCTTGGAGTGGAGTATCATAGTGAATAGGATGGTTTACTCTCTCTTTGATGATGTCCCTCAAGTACTTGGCATAGATGCTCACGAAATCAACTCTTGATGGTAGAGTGTTCAGCAATGTTGACACTTTAGCAAGCCTATTGGCGTACTTACGGGCAGCTTTATCGCATATTTCCTCGACTTCCGGCGAGGTTAGGCCACCTTTCTTGGTGAAAAATTTCAGACCATTACGGGTGTATGGTAAATGTGACGCCGTCATCTTCAAATCAAGCAACGATTTGTTTTTTCATTAGAGTTAAAAATGAATAGTATAGCTATAGAAGTTTGTGAACAGATCATTTGAAAAATGTAGGGAAAACAACATGAGCATCCAAAATGCAAACTTCACGAACTGTCGTGTGATTGTTGTTTGGGCAAGGCCTAACAAAGACATAATGTGGACAGGGTTGAAGAATTGTCTATACTTAGAGCTTCGGACATAACGATTGGGCTTGTTCAATTGGGTCTTAAACTAATCGACCATTGCAACCATTCTAACACTAAAAGATAATACCTGAGTCCCGTATACAAGTTCACTTTTTGCATGCTATGATCACATACGAATCCTATCGTGTTGCTCATCAGGCTTTAGTTTCTCAAAACAATATTGCTAAATTGTTCCACAGCGAACGCCTTGTTGACCACTCCTAGCACGAACTGTTGCTCAGTCAAACAGCTAGGCAAATCATTCCTAGTATGGTTGGCCTGACTGTGTTTCTATCAAAAATTCAAGAAAGTATTGGCTTAACTAATTGAAAATTCTTTTTATATGAATTATAAATTGTTGAATTATATAACAAAATAATTTCCTCCGCCGAACCTTCATATCTTGATCTTTGAGTGGAAGATGAGAAAAATGTATAAACCTTAATCATTCAGCGCCATTACATCTAGGTGAAATTCACAATATTCATTGTTAAATATTTATAAATAAGTTCCAAAGCTTGATTACGGATTTACTTAACAAATCAGACCAATAGCCCATTTTAAGTGTCTTTCTTTTAATTAGTTTCCTCCCTTCCTACATGTCTTAGTAGTTTGAGATTTGACCTTCCTAATGCATAATTTTTTTCTAATTTTTTTAATCACAAAAGAACAATTTTACCGGTTATTCCAAAGTTTGCCTTCTTAGTAAAAGGTAAAGGTAAGGTTACTTATAATTGATGTCCCTCTCTTAAGCCCCAAAAACCAGAAAACCTTTTGCACGAGGTGTTTTTATTGCTGTTGTTGTTGATATCAATTTTCTAAGTCATGCTAACTTACTAGGACAAATCGTAGTATCCTAGTACCATTCCATAGAAATTTAATGCATGCTAATCCTACACAAAACTCAACACCTACCATTATTGATGCATCATAGGAGAATGGCGGCAAAATGGTGCTCATGAAGCAAGCTGGAGTGGTCGCAAGTCCCATATCAAATACCAAGCATCCAGCACGAGCAAGACCTGCAAATACAGCCACACTCAACGATCCTCCCGACACCCTTGGGTCTCTACCAAGCGACACCTTGACATCCTCCACCCCATGTCCTCGCTTCTTTTCTAAACCGTTGATAACCCACTCCCCAAAACTTTCGGCAATGGCTTCCACAGCCGGTGGAGTAAGATCTACCGTTCTTCCCTTCTCGCCCTCGAGCGCAACGCCACGAACATCGGACCCATTTTGGAGTCTTCTGATTCTATCCATTTCTTCATCCACAAAAGTTTGATTGTAGTTAGTGGTACTTGAAGATTTCAGGGGTGCAACTTTACTGGACGGAAGTGAAAATGAGAATCTAATAAGATTGGTTAGGAGAGGTTTTGCTGTTGGTGATGTTGGGAAGCTTTTCACTGAGTTGTTCTGAAATGATACTGGTGATATTGAAGTGGAATGTGAAGCCATAGGTAGTGTGTTCAAGGCTGGCTCAATTGGACTGTTCAATGTTTTTGAATGGTAGGATATTTTAAGCAGCAGATACAGTTGAGGATAGAACGTGTGCAAAAAGTTTGGGGAGATGAAACCATAACCCTACAACTAAAATGCTATCCTAGAAATGGAAAATATCTGCCTGGAAACATCCAAAAAAATGCCTGCAGATTTTTTTTTCTTGTTTTAAATGGCGTGTGATTTTGGCTTTTACATCTTCTAAGTTTGCGACTGATACTTTGTTTTACAAAAAGGAGAACAAAGGGATATTCTTGCATGGTTCCTATTGGATTGGCAACTGAAGTAAACTGTATACGTTTTACTTTATGTTAGAACCGGCAATTGTAATATTTTGATTACAAGGACTATGACAGTTCGTACTTGTATCTGGTCAAGGCTCCTCATAACATTGAAAAAAACTCATATTTTATATTGTCTATATTTTTTGTCGACCTTTCTCATGTTAATAATAACTGATATAACTAATTCATTGCCGTAACTTTATTACTGAAGTTAAAAGGGAACACATTTGTCAAGGAGGCAAACAAAGAGTACGAAACAATGTTATAAATATCGTGCAGGTACTAACATTGAATGTAGTTCTAGTATGATAGTATAATAGCATCAGTTATTACCGGATATCATTTTAAGTAATTTTTTAAATTGATGAAATAGTTTTTGAATTTTTTAAAATTATAAAATAATACTTCAGTATATTGTACTGTATAATTATAATTTTACATAATCATATCTCCGAAAACATAAGAATATAAATTTAAAATAACAACAATTTATTATTTTTATTAATATTGTTTTTCACATTTTTCACATATAAATAATAACCACAATTAATATGAATAAATATCATTTAATCTTTATACAAATATAAAATTAAGAACAATATAATGTATTTAAAATATTACAATTTTATCATATAATAAATAATAATTATATCAAAATAATAATAATAATAATAATAATAATAATAATAATAATAATAATAATAATAATAATAATAATAAT
>JANZXR010000170.1:8364255-8383939 GCA_027575705.1 Erythroxylum echinodendron | reverse complement strand
ATTTACCATACTAATAACAACGTCTGGGTTTACTTGAGCCTTCTCATCAGTCATAGCAAAAACTCGTGTATGCAGTTAAATTTGTGACTGTTGCGTATGCTGTGGTATCGCATTAAACGGACGAACGAGATGAATTCCGTGGTCGTCCATCCCGTTCGTCCTTAGTATATATACTTAATAAAGTTCTATCTCTTATTAGGAGGTTGGTACCCGTCGGGGATTGATATCTCCCGAGAGTCTTTCTTCTTTATTTTCTCCAGCTGTTCTACAGTGTTAATACAATGCAACACAGATGTCAGGTCTAATTCATTACTGTTGAATGTCCATCATCTCATTTTATGTATTCCTTTTCTTTTAAAATATCAAAAATTATTCATAAAATATCATTGCTCCAATAGCATAGGTTATGTTTAGTTTGAACGTAAGATTTTTAATGAAATAAAATAAAATAGAATTGTTTATAATAAAATAGAATATAAATAGATATAATATTAAAAAATTATTATTTGAGGGGATAGGAGGATTCATAATATAATATAGTAAAATATTATTTAAAAGAAGGGTTTATAATATAATACAATAAAAAGTTGTTAATTATTTTACGTTCTATCCTAAGCTCTTATATTGAAAGTTTTTCTTTTTTATTATCTATGATAAAATGAGATATGATATAAAATCCTTCTCTTTTATCTCATTATATTTAATTTCAATATAAACTTTTACATCAAATAATAAAATAATATCCATTCTATTAATAAACTCCCACTAATCATAGTCTTAGAGTTCTTCGAGTAGCTAAGCCTAAAGCATAAAACGAAAAACTCCTTAATGTATTACAATATTTGATTATTCCTTAATATTAATCTTTCGAATAAACTAGAACGCTGTTTACGGATTTGATGTCTAAAATTTAACCCAAACCTAATCAACTTGGAAGAGTCTTGTTTTCAATGGTTAGCCTATTCCATTTTTTCAACCCGCTTGCTTCTCGAGGTACTTGACTAAAACAAAGGGTCAATGTAATCAAGTTAAAACGAATTCGATCAAGATCATACTCATCGAACTTAGAAGACATTTTGTCTTCTCCTTTACTAGCCACATCAATGACAATTTTGTGACTTAATTGATGAACTTTCAGTTTTATGAATTTTGATACTATTGTCTCCGCATGACTCCTTTACTGGTTACATTAGCAAGTAATGTTTACGTATTAGAATAGTTCGACTCAGTCCGTTTTATACATTTTAAAATGTTAGGATCTATTTGGTTATATGTTAATTAATAGAACGAAACTTAACAAAATGGAACGAAAGAGAACGGTAATGGAATGAAATATAATATATTAAAAAGTTATCTGGGAGAGATGGAAAAGTTAATAACGTAACGTGGTAAATTATTGTTTAAAAGATAGATGGAATGGAATATAATGTATAATAAATGACTATTATACCCCTGATATTAAAATGGTTGTTGCAAGAGGTTTAACACTATGATTTTAAAAAAGAAATCATGTCCAATTAAAAAATTACGCAAAACCATGAAAAATAATATTTTTATATTTTCTATTTTAAAATAATAAAAGTTTATTATTTTATTATTAATTATATACAATTTATTATTAATTATATACAAATATTATTATTAATTATTTAATAAAATTTATTCTATTATGTGTGATTTATATTTAAAAATTATTTATTTATATTTTTATTTATATAGAAATATATACAAACAATTAAAGAATAAATTTTTATATATTTTCTATTTTCTTCACAAAAATTTTATTAAAAGTTTTTATTATTAATTATATACAATTTTTATTAATAATATAAGAATATTATTATTAGGGTAAGAAAACATAATATAAAAATATTATTAATTATATACAAGGAGGTTACGGTTAAAAGAAATAATTTGTATTAAAAAAATTATTGAAGGTATATTAGGTAGTATGTATTTATTAGTTTATGTTCCATCCTAAATCCTCTAAGTCGAAGATTTCTTATTTTCACTGTTTAAGATAGAATGGAACGTAACATGAAACCTTTCGCTTTCATCCTATTCCGTTCTATTTTATTATGAAACCCTCAACCAAACGATGGAACTAGTGTGGTACGTTCTATTCCGTTCCATTACTAAATTTCCAACCAAATAGACTCTAAGTGATGGATTTGATGTGCTGAATATTGTTCTAATACCAGTACCAGATTCGGTTGTAGCATGGTATTATATTGATAAGTACATAATAATATTTTTGGTAATTTTTTAAATTTATAAAATATTCTCTAAATTTTTTCAACTATAAAATGGTCTTGTAATATATTATACTGTACAATTTATTTATAATTTTATATCAACGGTCTCCAAAAATTATAATTATTAAAATTTAAAATAACAATAACTTATTTATTTTTATTAATATTATTTTCATATATTTGTAAAATTATAAGTAATAAAAAATTAACTTAAATTCTTGTGGACTGTAAAAAGTGTGCTTTTCTTAGTTACCGTACTATAGTTTCTGATTCTTACCTCAAAAGTTATTTTTATTCTTCTTGTCAAGAGTTTAACAAGTAAAAACAAGCACAAGACATCATTTTGATTGTTGTATAACAGCGACGAAAGTACTTCTATTATAGTTCTGTTTGTCTTTGCCTATCTCCACTGTTAAGTTGGTAGAAGGAGACGGAAAAGAGCTCATGGGACCAATGGGTAGAGGAAGCACTTACAAGGCTTGATTTACTTAGAATTCTTTGTTCTCTTAGACCCATTTACCTTGCTAACGACCCACACCAGTCATAATTAGAAACTCCTGAAGGAGATTATGAAGTGTTCGGTGAAATGTAATTGTAGGATCGATCCTTAGTTTAAGTCTTTGGGTAATTTTGACTTGTTTCTCTTTTGCTCTTTTACGTGGAAGTTGGCTCATACATGGTGGCTGTTGCACTGGTTTTTCATGCCTTGCACAGGAGACGGGGAGTCGCCAGAGAGAGAGAGAGAGACAAAACTGGAGGAAGAGGTAGTGATGGATAATCGCCAAAGAGGAGAACCGAGAGAGCGAGAGTGACCGAGTGAGAGAGACTGAGAGTAGCAAAGCAATGTCGGGGTGGGGATGTTTCAAGTAAATTTCGGTGCAAAACAATCCTCCGAAATTTTAAAATTGACGGTATCTGCGTATTCTAAATACTGACTAATATCGGTCAGTATCAGTACAAACTACCAATAATTATATACCGAGTTTCTTATCGTTTTTTGCCCACTTCAGCGGTACAAAACTCATAATATTGATTTGATCTTAATTTGTAGCCTTTTGTTTTTATTTATTCTTTTTGTTTTTGTTTTCAAGTTAAAAAGCATCTTTTTTGAGTTTTGAATTTTGAATTTTTATTTCAGTTTTTTTTTCAAATTTATGAAAACAAAAAATTTACTATCAACGAATTATATATTATTTAATTATTTAATATATTAACTATTAATAAGAATTATGAATAAATATATTCAATATTATAAATTTATCTAATTAAAATAGCTATTAATAAAAACTATTAATAATTTTATTTAATTATTTTAGTTAAATTAAATTAAATTAATAATTATTAATAAATATAATTAAATTTAAATTATCTTCAACATATATATATTTCAAATAAAATTGATCTAATAACTAAAATATATTTAAAATAAATATTAATTTATAAATAAATTTTTACTTTTAAATTATTTATATTAAAAAATAAAATAAATTTTATTGATAATTCATTAATAAATATCATATAAGACATTAAAATAAACTGAATTAATTAAAATAATTTATCTTTAAATTTTATATTAATTATCATACATTATAGGAATTTGAAAGCCAGCCATATGGTCCACATCCAGATATTTGGTGCTATAACTAATTATAGGAATTTGAAAGCCAGCCATGTCCAGATATTTGGTGCTAAACTTTATTATAGGAATTTGACGGCCAACCATATCCAATCTTAGGAAAATTACTACTCTCAAGAAAAGACATTAAAAAGTATTAGAGATGTAGAAATTTATTTTTAATTTAAAGTTATTTGAAAAGATATTCATGTCAGATTAACGTATATTTGTTTACATTTTATATATTTTAAAAGGAAATAAAGAAAATAAATAAAAGTAAAAGATTTTGACAAGATATGGTACTGCTATTCTTTTTCATTAAATTGAATGCATTGGCATTTTTATCCTTTGTCCATCAACTCTCATGTAATTGGGGTTTCAATTATCTCTCGGGTTGCTAATATTCATACTGTCAAGTTAACTAACATGGTGCTCATAATTCACGGGATGCTCGAAAATATGCTAAAATGTATGACACAGAGAGTTGCGCTTCGTACAAAGGAGTCTCTAATCACTGGGCCCAAATAATTATTTACAAGTGTCATGTCCAGTACGAAAAACTTTTGGTGCCAAATTGTTCTATAATATATGAAGTAATTTCTTTCTCGGTACGTAAAAAGTGATAAATTTTGAAATTTTGGACTTAATTGAAATTTTGACATCTTTCTCCATCTATTATATTTTGCTCTGAGTCACTCCATTAAACAAGTTACGTCAGATACAGAAATTAAGCACAAGTAGAATAAACAGCTATAATAATTATTGAAGAGGGTTGGTAACCAATTTTGGACTTAATTGAAATTTTGGCATCTTTCTTCGTCTATTATATGTTGCTCTCAATTACTCAATCAGACAAGTTAACTGTATCAATAAATTCAAAATTTTGATATTTTATTCATAAAATTGAGTTATATCAATTTAGTATCAAAGTATTGATTATCGACAAAATAAGACAATGGTATATTGCAGAGAAAATTAAATGCCAAGATATTAAATGACTGGAAGAAAATTTAGGGACATAGAAGATGGAAGCAAAATGTAAAAAGACAATTAAGAAATTGAAGAAAATGATATTGCAATTGAAAATGGTAATCAAATTCGTTAAAATGTGGAGGAAGATAGAAGGATATTAGAGATGAATATGAGCAATTTACAGAGTATATTATGTCCACTATGATTAATAAGGTTGAATCCTCTTCTTTTGATGATAGAGGTCTTCATAACTAAATTCTTATATGTGAGCAGTTCTTTATGTTAGATAAAATCCAATAAAACTTAAGGCGCGTATTGTAGTAATGCACCATATTAAGACACTAGTTGTATCTGACAAACATATCACCAAGGTGGGGAGAGTACGCAATAGCATTAAAATACTTCTTTAAAGAATCCATGTTTGATAATCAAACGGAGAATTAGAAAGATTTAAAGTAGATTACAAGTGTGAAGGATTACTATGCAAAATTGACTTTTATATGACAAGTTGGTGATATAATCGTAAACTTTATATTCTAGGTAGTGTAATATTCCAACGTGATTCATATAAAATAATAATATTATAGCCATATTGTCCACTTAATGTTTGAGAAAAACTACAACAATGAAGAATCTCTTGAAGACTTGAAACTTAATAAAATCTCCTTGTCGCTCAAAGTTCTAGTTCTTCTCAAACATTACTTGGACATTATGACTGGAAGTATTATTATTTTATGTGAATCACATTGGAATATTACACTACCTAGAATATAAAGTTTACGAATCTCTTGAAACCTTGAAACTTAATAAAAACTCCCTGTCACTCAAAATTCTAGTTTAGCCTACTATATTTCCGTATTGTACGTCTTGATGGAAAACATGCATAGTATATGTAGGCTAAGGACTCACGTATATATATATATAAATAACCTGATAACTAGCCACCATCAAAGTAGTTGTTTACATGGAGATAATGTCCCTATTTTCTCTCTAACTCCTTCAACCATCATCCTTATCTCTTGCTATCTCATATCAATTAAGTCACTTGGGCCACTTAATAGAAAGGTAAGATTAAGCGTAAACTACCA
Source organism: Erythroxylum echinodendron (assembly GCA_027575705.1). NCBI lineage: Eukaryota > Viridiplantae > Streptophyta > Magnoliopsida > Malpighiales > Erythroxylaceae > Erythroxylum > Erythroxylum echinodendron. The sequence continues at coordinate 8,378,009 of JANZXR010000170.1, read as the reverse complement.
AAATTTATCAAATTAATAAAATAAATTTATTAAAATTGATAATGATTTACATTCTCCCACTTGGTTCATGTGATTTAATATTATAACAAGAAAGCAAATGACAGAATTTGCATCTAATATTTATGGCCAAATTAATTGCACAAAATGAGAGAAATAATTACCTAAATGTACAGAAGTTTGTAAGGAACTTCATGTAAAATAAATCGATGAATAACTTCCTACAAATTATTCTTAGTCTAACTTGATGTCTCAAAGAAACATACAATATGACATATAACTTAAATGTGCATAAATAACATATGTCAAAATAATTATAAGTCTGTACATGAGAAATAACAATGATCATAATCCAATATTCAAGAAGAACAACCGATCATCAACTCTATACGATTTACAGATCCTTAAATGACTTAGCTAGTATTCCTTTAGTCAAAGGATCAATAACTATTAGCTTTATACTTATATGCTGAATTGACACTTCCTGACTCTTTATACGATCCCTAACTGCAAGATAATTTATGTTGATATGCTTGCTTCGACTCATATTATTCTTATTATTAGCAAATGAGACTATGGAGGTATTATCACAACATACCAACAATGGTCTTGATACAATATCAATGACCTTTAACCCTATGTTAAACCATAATGCTTGTGATGAACATTCATAGCAAGCAATATATTCAACCTCCATATTCGACGATGCAACTACTGACTGTTTCATACTACTCTAAGATACAACACCTTCAATAAGAAAAAAAACATATCCTGAATTATATTTATTTGTATCTTGACATCTAGCAAAATCTGAATCTGAATATCCAATGATCTACAGTTGATCAGAGTGAGGTTCCTTTAGATATCTCATAACCCATTCAGCAGCTTTCCAATGTGTCAAACTTGGGTTACTTTGGCATCTTCCAAGCATTCCCACGCAAATGCAAGATCAGGTTTTGTGCAAACAAATGTGCATATACGACTTCCAACTGTTGAAGCATATGGTTTGTTTTCTATCCCTTTTTATCCCATAATGCTTTTGGGACATTGAGAAAGATTGAATTTATCCCCTTTAACAATAAGTGATCCTTTCGGAGCACTTTCTTGCATATGAAACCTTTCTAAAACTTTTTCAATGTAAGCCTTTTGAGATAGTCCTAGAGTCCTTCGAGGTCTATCTCTGTGAATTTCTATGCCAATGATATAAAAAGCTTAACCCATTTCCTTCATTTCAAAGTTTTGAGATAGAAATTGTTTTTTCTCATGTAATAAACACAAATCACCACATGCAAGTACTATATCATCTATATATAGGATTAAGAAATAAAATTTCCCTCAACCAATTTGACATAAATATAATTATCTACAACATTCTCAACAAAACCATATGAGACAATTACATTATGGAACTTTATATGCCATTTACAAGAGGCATGTTTTAATCTATATATAGATTTCTTAAGCTTGCGAAATAGTTGAGAACCATATTCCTCATTGAAATGCTTAGGTTGTTTCATATATATACCTCTTCTTTAAGATCCCCATTCAGAAATGTCATTTTCAGATTTGATGCAACTATAAATCAAAATGTACTACTAATGCCATGATGATTCTAAAAGAATCTTTCTTAGAAACTGGAGAAAATGTTTCACGATAATCAATATCCTCTTTTTGAGTGAAACCTTTGGCTACAAATCTAGCCTTATATCAATTTCAAAAAAAAAGTGTAGCCTTATATCATTCAATATTACTAGAGGAGTCTCGTTTGGTTTTAAAATCCCAATTGCAACTAGCTAATGAGACCCTTTTTGGTAAGTCAATGAGATCCCAGACTTAATTTTTAGACATTGATTCCAACACTTCCTTCATGACATTATACCATAAATTGGAATTTTCTACATTCATAGATTATGAAAACAATTTAGGATCATCTTTAAGTCCAATTTCAAACTCAAACTCTTATAGGTATATAACATAATCACTACAAATTGCTGGTCTTTTAAGCCTTGAAGATCTCCTGAGTTTAAAAGATTTATCTAAGTTTTGAACAACAAGTTCTTCATGAGTTTATCTTTCATGGAGTGGCTCTACATGAATTGGGTGTTCTTCTATAGTGTTCGAAGGATTATGAAGAACAATCAACTCATTTTCTTTCACTGATTAATTAGTTTCTTTCATTTCCTCAAATTGTATATTACGAGGAATTTCACTCTCACTAATACCAAACTCCTCAAGGAATTTGGCATTTCTAGCTTTGATCATCTTAGGAGTGTACGAAGGATAATAAAACTTGTATCCTTTTGAGTTAGTTGCATAGCCAATAAAAAAGCCACTTTGGGTTCTTGAATCCAATTTCATAATTTGGGGATTGTAATCTCATTCCTTAACTGGACAACCCCAGACATGTATATATGCTAGACTTGGTTCCCAACCTTCTTATAACTTAAAAGGAGTTTTAGGAACAACCTTAGTTGGAACCTTGTTTAAGATATATATTGTCATTTTTAAAGCCTCACTCCAAAAGAATAATGGTATATTAGAATTAATAATCATACTCTTTACCATATCTATTAGCATTCAATTTCTCCTTTCAACTACACCTTTTTGATGTGGTATGCCTGACATTGTGTACTGTACCTCAATTCCTTTTTATTTTAGGAATTTCACAATTGGACTAAGTATTTTTCCTTGTTTAGTATATTGACCTTAATATTCACTGTCCCTGTCTGATCACATAATCTTTATCTTCCTTTCTATTTGTTTCTCTACTTTAGTTTTATAAAACTTGAAAGCATCCAATGTTTTAGCCTTTTCTTTTAATATGTAGTGATACATATATATAGAAAAGTCATCAATGAATGATATAAAATATTTCTGACCATTCAGACATGGAGTGGAAACAAACTAGCAGCACAGGTTTTAACTTAATAGTCGCTTAATAAATTTAGCGATGTTTCATAGAATTTTTTATATGATTTATAGAAACAATATGCCAACATCAACTTTTTGGACAGGGTTGTTGAGGAGGGAGACAATATTACAGCTCAAAGTTGACGAACACCGAAGCAACGTCAAACAAAAGGAGTGGTCAGTGCTAAAGAGTGCTAAGACAACATCAAAGAAATGGTGAGACTAGTGTAAATTGATAACAATGTTGTCAGATTGAAAGAATTGGACAGAAGTAAAATACCAGGTGTAAATATTTGATATATATGTGTTAATCATCATAATAGTTGTTGAAAGGAAGTTGTAACTAATTTTTAGACTTAAATGAATGTTGTTAATTTTCTTTTCAAATCTCTCTCTCACTCTCTCATTCACTAAAGCCTTGGAAACAGTTAAATAACTGAGAACCTAAAAGAAACATTTTAAATTTGCTTCTTTCTCTTTTATCTCTGATCTAATTTCTTTAGTTATTCACTAGTTAAATCGATAAATCAAAAAAAATAATTTTTTATTATTAAAATTAAGTTGCATGAATTGCCCAATACATTTCAAAGTCTATTTTAGTATACCCAATTACCATCAAGCAAAATGATTAAGATAATATAAATTGATTTATATAAGGGTAAATCTTAAAAATTATTAATTTTATTTAATTTTTTAATACTAATTAAGACTACAAAAAATCAATAAAATACTTAAACTTTTAACTTTTTATAAAAATAACCTATTGTGATTGCCATTGTTAATGAGTCATATCAGGAGACTTATTTAATACGCTACAGAATTGTGACCCCTAAAAGACATATTAGATTATTAAATTAAGATAGCAAAAATTTTGATTTACCAAAACTTAACTTAATGCCACCACTGCAGTAATAATGAAGTAGATATAAGAGTCATTGCTTAATTAATAAACCAAGAGCGAAGAAAAGCTCTATGACTTTTGCACTCCTCTTGAAGACCTTTCTATTACTTTTAATAATTTTGATTAGTATTGTAAAATCAAGTAAAATTTATATTTTTTATTATTTACCCTTTATATAATATGAAAAATGATAAGATATTTGTTGAGATATCTTATTAATTAATTTTGGGCATTATTTGTAATTGGACATAGTTGGACAATTGTGGTACATCATTATGATAGGCAATCTGCCTTATGTGGAATTCTTAAAGATAAAATTACATGAACGATAAATCCTAGTGATGATAGGATTTAATTGGGATAAAATCACCATACCTTAATATAAGGATAATGTGCAGAGTTTTGGTGATTTTGGACCCATCTTTGGTAGCCTATTTTGGTGATTGTGGTATATAAGGCAATTGGATTTTTCGAGGATTCCATCTATGTTGGGTGGTTGCATTTTCCTCTAATGGGTGTGATTTTTCTGGGCTGTCTAAGTATTGTTTAAGTGGTGAAAAACGTCCAGAAATGTTGTGATGTTGTAGCTCTATTATTTATGACATTTTGGTGATGAACCAATTGTTCGTTTGTTGAGTTTTATGTCTACTGTGCATGGGATGCTTCAGTGATAATATCGAACGTTCATAGCAAAATTCTTATTGGACAACTTCCCATACGTTCGGTTGATGAAGCTATATATTTAAAGGAGTTGCTTTCTTATCTCAAGTGTCTTTTTCGTTTATGTTATTTTAGATTCAATGACTTAAGTTGTTTTATTATCATCTTTATTAACAACCATTGTTGTTAAAAATCCTCTGTTAAGGTTAACATGAGATGGTCGTGTTATTAAGATTAATTTACTTTCACAGAGTGTTAGTATAAGAGATAGTGTCAAAGGTTGAGTAAGTCAGCTCAGTAAAGCCTTAGGTAAAGTTATTATATCATAAATAAATGTTGACTAAAATGGGCGAGGGCTCTGCAGATGTAGGCAAGGTATACTGAACTACTTTACCAAAGCTTGTTTGTCGATTTGTTCGTTGCATATCTATTTTTTATTTGTATTTCCTAGAATATTAATGATTGCTGGCACAGTTTCTTTCTATTAAGCAGCCGACATAAATAGCTCAAAGTAACTGAGCCATAACCAAATTTTGTGAAACGATATCTTTTTAGATTTTCAATTCGTATTAGAGCTTGGGTCACCTAATCAGAAGTTGATACATCAAGTTGGTGCAGATCCATGCTTCAAAATTATGGCTACGAAAGAAGGGACATTAATCACTAGACTACTGTTACTAGATGGTTCTAATTACCCTGGTTGGAAATCTAGAATGAAAGTCTTTATTCAAGCACAAGGAAGCAAAGTATGGACTTTAGTGTTCAATGGTTGATCACATCCAATGCGATTAATGGAAAGAATAAAGCGGTACCTAAAGATCCATCTGAATGGACAAATGCTGAAGAAGAGGAAGCTCTTGATAACTCTCTAGTAAATACATGCAATTTTCAGTGTTGTAGCTGATGGATATTTCAGTATGATGTTAGCTTATGAATCAACAAAAGAAGTATGGGATACTTTACAAACAATACATAAGGGATCAAAATCGATGATAGCTTCAAAACTTCAAATGTTGGCCACTAGATTTGAAGAGCTTAAGATAGAGGAAAGTAAAATTATTGGAAGCTTACGTGAGAGTTTACGTGATATTACCAACCAAGCACATCAACTTGGGAAAAAATATTCAACTCTAAAACTTGTCAAAAAGACATTGAGATCACTACCTCCTAGATTTATACCGAAAATTATAGCCAACAAAGAAGCTCATGATATTAATGAATTATCTTTGGATAAAATAATTGAGATTTTTATCAACTTTGAGATGAACTTGTTAAGAGATAAATGAGAGAAGAGCAAAGGACTGACATTGCAAGTTGACGTTGAAAAAGTCGTGAATGACTTAGAAGATGAATTTGATAAGAATGAGAATATGGAGTTACTAACAAGAAATTTCAGCAAGTGGTTAAAGAAAGTGAAGAAACATAAATCTGAGTTTAAGCAGCATGGTGGGAATTCATCAAACATTACTTTCAAATGGTAAGCAAAAAACTTAAAAGGGTAAAAGAAAGGTAAAGAAAATACAATGTCATGAATGTTAATGCTATAGATATGTGCAAACGGAATGTGCTAACACTTTGAATAAGAGGAAAGGTAAGTCTTATTGAGCACTTGGAGTAAGAATGAATCTGAAAGTGAGTATGGTAGTAAAGAGAAATTTGTGAGTAATTATGCTAAGTTAGTTGCTTTATACAACATAAATCCAGTAGCTTGCTTAACAATAATGAGAGAAGCAATTGACACAAAAAATTTAGATGAATCGGTACAAAATTTCAGAAAAATGCAAATGAATCAGTCCAAAATTATATTTCATATTATGACGGTGAGGATAGTGTTTTAGAATACAAAAGGAGGTTATTTGCAAAGCTTATGAGTTAATGTATGCAAAATGAGTGCAAATGTGTAAGAAGAATGAGAACTTAAAGAAGGAAAATTCTACCATAAAGATTATCACTCAAGATCTTGAGAAGAAGTTATTATCTACAATAGATGAGCTTGATGAAATAAGGTTAAAGCTGGTCAATACCGAAAAAGGAATAAGGATGTCAAATGGATGTACTGAAAAGCTAGAACAATTATTGGAAATTGGTAAGAGCAAAGGGGACTTTCAAGGTGTTAGTTACAAAGGTGAATGTTCTAAGTTAAATAATGCGCAAAATGGTGAAGCTAAATTTGTTAAAGGAGAAACTTCAAAGAGGAATCGAAAGTTTGCGCCTACATATCACTTTTGTGGGGTAAACAGACACATAAGATTGAATTGTTACAAGTTGTTACAAATGATATTTCAAACTTTAGAGGGTTTAAAACCGAAAATCTAGACACTCTTTGATGAACTTTCAATAGCTTCCAATGTTACTAAAGCATACTTGGGGTAGAAAGGGTCAATTATAAACACTTGTAGCTCTTAAATCCATACGAGCTACTTCTCATAATAATTGGTATTTTAACAGTGGGTCTTCACATCATATGACAGGTAAAAGAAGCTACTTGATGGATTATCAAAGTTCTATGGATGGTCATGTTACTTTTGATGATGGGAAAAAAGAAAAGGTGATTGGTAGAGGAGTCTTTGCATGGATGGACTAACTCACTTCAAAAATATGCTTCATGTGGATGGTTTAAAAACCAAATTAGTAAGTATTAGTCAACTTTGTGATGATGGGTTGTTTGCTAAATTTACTAATGATGGATGCAAGGTGTTAGAATGAACAAGGAGAGTGCTTAGTAAGTGGAAAAAGATTGACGGATAACTGTTTCAACAATAGGCTATTACTTTTTTCAATTTAACCGTATATGATTATATGTCTCTATGGCACCAAAAGATTAATAAGGTGGTATAAGAAAACATTGAAAATGATCCTAAAAAACTAGAATAGGGACACAATGAAGTTAAAATTAGAAACTGTCCAGATTCACAATTAGTTGCTGCTAGAAAAGAAACTAGTCAGACAGAGGACCAATTGGTTGCTTATGAGGGATAAACCAACCAGACATTTGATGACAGAGTTAAAGTGACGAGGAATAAACCCAGTTTTGAATTTCTTTTAGGGGCACAGGGACTGTGTGCTTCACATTCTTGAAGTATATTGATGTCAGTTAGTTAAAAAAATTGGTTTGAAGGAGTTAACATCTAGACTTTCTGAGTTTTTAATTTATTATTTTTCTAAGGTTTAGGTGATTGGTGCGTGTTTGGCTTTTTCTTACTTATTGAATAGTATATTTGATGTGAAAACAAGGCTCTGCTTGATGGTTTGAGAGTTCTTCTTCCAGATTTTGATTTATGGAGTTATGTTGAGAAAATGGTGATGCTTGTTGAGACCTACAGGAAGTTTTGGATTTTCTATTATTTGGGTTTTCAAGTTTTATCTTGGTTTCTCTCTATATCGTAAGTTATATGAGCGTGGGCAATGTGCTTTCATATGGTTTATGTAAGGAGGAGATTGATTAAGTTTAATTATGATTTTTGTAAATGAATTTTTGGAGTTTTTTAATTTGATTGGGGACTAGTTGCATGAGGATGATTTCGATGTAAATAATGATATGTTGGCTAGTGTATTGACCGATGTTAAATTATCATCTTGGCGTGCTTATGATTCTTCCGCTACACCTACTATTGATTTTTATGCCTCCTTATTCACTGAGATTGATTGCATTCAAGATATTTTTCTTTTTAGCATATTTTTGTCTCAAAGGGGAGAAAATTAGATATTTTGTTTGGATGATTGTCGGTTGTTTTGCTAACATGGGATTACTATTTCTTTGGATATTTGCCAATTGTTTATATGAACTTAACGAACTTGGTGTTATGTGAACTTGATGTTATTTGGACGTTATTTGAAACTTTATATTCCATTAAAGGGGAGTGTCCAACTATCTTCTTAAGGGGGAGTTCTCATATGTGAAAAATAATGCAAAAAAAGGAGAGATTGTTAAGATATTTGTTGAGATATCTTGTTAATTAATTTTGGGAATTATTTGTAACTGGGCATAGTTGGATAATTGTGGTATATCATTATGATAGTTAATCTACCTTATGTGGGATTCTTGAAGATAAGATTACATAAAGGATAAAATCCTAATAATGATAGGATTTAATTGAGATAAAATCACTATATCTTAATAAGGATAATGTCCAGACTATTTGTGATTTTAGACCTATCTTTGGCAGCTTATTTTGGTGATTGTGGTTATCTAAGGAAGTTGGATTTTTCAGGGATTCCATCTGTATTAGGAAGCTACATTTTTCACTAGTGGGCGTGATTTTTCTGGGCTATCTAAATATTGTTTAAATGGTGAAAAACATCCAATAGTGTTATGATGTTGCAGCTCTATTATTTGGAACATTTCATTGATGAAACGATTGTTCGTTTGTATAGTTTTATGGTTGCTGAGTGTGGGATGCTTGAGTAACAATATCGAAGGTTCACAATAGAATTCTTGTTGGACAACTTCCCATACTTTTAATAGATGAAGCTGCATATTTGGGGGAGACTCTTTCTTAACTCAAGTGTCTTCTTTGTTTATGTTATTTTAAATTCAATTACTTGGGTTGTTTTATTATCATCTTTATTAACAATCATTGTTGCTAAAGTCCTTTGTTGAGGTTAGCACGAGGTGGTCGTGCTATTGAGAGTGATTTACTTTCATGAAGTGTGAGTACGAGAGATAGGGTTAAGGATTGAGTGAGTCAACTCAGTAACGTCTTGAGTAAAACTATTGTTTCACAAGTGAAAGTAAACAAAGTGTGTTGGTTGTTAATTTGTTTGTTGTATATTTAATTTTTCTGTTTGTATTTTTTTAGAATATTAACATTCAAGGTTTTAAAAACCAGACCGGATCAGATTTGGTTTTAACAAAAAACATGTTAGTATAAAAACTGACCAGTTTGTTGAAGAATCGGCTAGTTTTCATTGAACCGGTTACACCGGTTCGATCACCCTTCTTCTCTCCCTCCCCACTTCTCTCGTTTTCTCGCACAAAATTAGACCTCATTGCTCTTGCGTGTCCTAAGAAATGAAGAAATGGAGATTTGTTGGGCATTTTCATTTAAACATTGCTTTCTTAGCAGCTATGATAGTTAAGAAAGAAAGAAAATGAAGGAAAAGGGTATGACGACGCATATATATACATGAAAACACCAAAGAACATCTTCAACCTTAGCTCGTTCTTCAGGAGTGCTAGCTTCAACCATTGAGGCTCTGATAGTTTTTGCCTTTTTTTTTTAAAAGCCTCTAATCTTTATCGATGGTTGCTTTTAAGAACGTTTATTTGTCTTTTTTTTAAAAGACCTAGAAAATTATAGCTCCAGTGCAACTTTAATCCATCAAGCAATATCACTAAATAATACTTGTAACAATTATAAAAAGAATAAGTCAAAATTAATAACATAGAATATAAAAAATAACAAACCTAACTTAAGTAGTGAGGACCACAGCGCCACCATTCTCTTTAATCTTCTGCTCCGCTATCTTGGAAACAAGCTTGGCCTTGACATGGGCTTATTCTCTGATAAGACCCCCTTTCCAAGAAACTTAAAGTTTCGAAACTGGATAACATCAATCAACGGCACGTTATCCTTGGTTGCTTTGTCTTTCACTTCCTTAGGAACAAAAGACCATAGCTTGTCGATGTTGACGATAGGGCAATAGAACTTGTTGCGAAGCTTGTGGAAGTATCGTATACCCACTTTGCCGAAGTACCCAGGATGGTACTTGCCGAAGAGGATGCGGTGGTGGTGCATACCTTCGGCATTACCGCGCCCTCCTGGATGTTTCCTGTGCTTCTCGATACGGGCGTGGCCAATGCTGACATGCCCCTCTTCTTACGGTTCTTCTTGAATCTCGTCATCATCTTCTCGGCGGCTCTGATAGTCTAATAAGAAATGTACATTTATTTGTCTTTTATAAATCATTGGTTTGGCTTTGAAGAACGTTTTGTTGTCGTTTATTAGACCATTGGATAGTAACCTAACTATTGGATAATAACGTAAAAACCAGTTTATGTATAAAGTGGTTGGATGTTAATGACAAAACAGGAAATTTTTTAAAGGCTTATACATGTTGTGTGCTTCTGGATTCATAAAAACTTTTTCAAAGGTTTATGTATGTTGTGTGTTTCTGGATTTAAATCAAGGTGAAAAATAACCTTAAAGTTTTAGCATCTTAAAAAGTTTTAAATTGATACTTGTTAGTATGCATAATACGAATCAATATTATGAGGGATGGATTTTAGGGTTCAAAATTTATAATTTTTGGTTAGATTTGTAAAATTTTGACTCAATTCTCGATTTGAAAATTAGAAATATGACACTTTCATACAGCTTTTGCCAAATTTAGGTATTTTAATTTCAACTTTTGGTAATTTCATATTTAAACCAATAGGCATGAATCAATTTTTTCACTAAAAGCATGAATTTGTCGCACAGTTTCAAGCAGAAGATTGTCAGTGTCTATGCTTCTTTTTGGAACATCAAAAAATGAGTACATGAGTGATGACACCATTATGCCAGAACCTGTGATCTCTTCCATGTCTCAAGAAAAATAACATTGAATTGAATTAAACTTGAAGAGAAGAATTATTTTAGTGTTTTAAGAAAAAATCAACTAAAACAATACCTGCAATATTGATGTTCTTTTCCAACTTCAATATAGGAAAAATGAAGAGTGAGAAATCAATGGGACTTTAGTCTTTGGATTGACAACAAACATCATTTGGGGTTATCTCCAAAAATGTTGTTTCTTAGACAAAAATGCAGATTTAACCTTAATTTTCATTTTAACTACTAAATCACTATTCTCAAATTTGAAACATGCATGAACCTAACAAAAATTTGTAGTTATTATGTATCACAAGAGCATTGTTAAAAGCCTTACATTACGTGGTTAAAAGTTAAAACAAAAACTCAATTTCATCACTCATTAGTGAGAATTGGATGAAAACTGTATATAATAATTGACAAAGTGATTTTCATGGCATTAACAAAATTGGATCTAGTTTGAAAAAAAATGGTAGGTTGGTTTCGTTGTGGGAGACAAAAATTTACATAAAAGATTGATGCTTTCCATGTAAAAACACCGAAGTGTTAGTCATAACTTAGCCAAGCGATCAAAAAACTTATTATCACAAGATCATAGACCATCAAGACACTAATGACAAGAAATTTGTAGGTGTGTCCATCTCCAAACAATTGAAGAAATTTTTAAAAGGAGTAAAAGAATGCACTTGTTGCTATGCGATGATAGAGAGTGAGAAATCTGGAATGGAAAAATGCAAGAATTGGAAGGTATGTAATGAATGTTGATAACTACCAAAACTGTTGCAAAAGAATACTACATATTTAGTGTTTGTTGTTCCTATGTTTTTTATGACATCACATCACACACTTGTATGTTTTTTTCCTCCCATAGATGCCTGCGTAATGCTTATATTAAATATTTGTCCAATCCCATATTACCGTGATAGCTTGCCCTCATACTAATAAAAAGGTATGAGCATCAAGGAAGTTTTTTAGTCAATCGCAAGAGGGATAAAATCAAGGTTTTAAAAAAATTTTAATTTTTATTATTAACGTAAGTTTTATATTAAACTCATATTTATTTATTACTAGTTCCTTATAAAATAATAGACATTGGTGTATTTTTTATTTTAATAAATATTTTGTTTTCACTTACTCTTACAAGTTTTATTTCTTATTTATGATATATCGGTTTTATAACGGTTCACTACTGGTCGAACCTCTAAACATTAAACATTTCCTTCGATCGATTTGATGTCCAGTCCGGTTTTTAAAACATTGTTAACAGTTGCTCACACAATTCATTAAGCAACTAAAAAAAATAGTTCAAAGCAATTGAGCCCAAACCAAAATTTGGCAAACCACATCCTTTCAGATTTTCAAAAACTTATTCAATTTCAATAGATCTTACACATATATAAAATACAAATAATTATCTTAAAAAAGGCAACATAGAGTCAATCTTAATCTTTATCACAATTTGTTCTCTTGCATGTTAAAATTGAATCAAATATATATCAAATCTATGTTAAATTCTTATGCTTAAAATTTTAATAAAAATCTAAATAAATCTTTAATATTTTGATATCTATAAGTTAATTCTTAATTTTAACATATGTCATTGAAACAATTCTTATTTTGACAAAACTTAATAACAAAATTGATGTTTTCATGATAACTTATTTATAATATAAGAAAATTTTAACAATTCATTAGTAATTTTTACAAACTTATAGGATGCATATTAAATTTTAATATCTTAACAACTTATTTGTGAGTATTTAATAATAAATTAAAATAAATTTATTTTAAAAGGAAAAATATATGGTTAATTTCAATCCTCATCACAATAAAGAAGGGAGGAGAGTTACTATTGAATTATGTATATACATATATTTTTTCTACCTCAAGTGTTGGACCCCGATTTCGGAGTCCAACTCAGAGGTCATAAAATGTGAGCTTATTACCATAACGTGGGTGTAATCTAATGAAAAACACCTTAAACATTATAAATTCATCATCATGCTTTTATCCCATAACGCATCTTACTTATATGTCACCACAATTCCTATTCAAAGTTCATCCATACATAATTCATAATTAATTAACATCAAAAGATAAGAGTTTTTACAAAGCCCTAAAGGCATTTCAAACCACAATACATCCGTATCTCATAATCCTAAAATACATAAGATACTTGAACTAATAATACTTAAATGTAACTAAAATCCTCATCGTTACAAAATCTAGCTTAAAATACAAAATATGTGACTTGAAGCGATGCTTTGACTCTCTTTATCACTCGGTCTCATTTTCTTCACCTGAAGATGGGATGGAAGGGGGTGAGCTTAAAAGCTCGTGGGTAACAAGTTTATAATAAAAGGATAAGCAAAACTTTTGAAATCATTTTATTTGCCAAGGAAAACTTTTGCTGAGTTCATAAAACACGTGTTTCTCAAAATTCTTGTCAAAATTCACAATAGTGCAAATCAAATATGCATTCATCATGTTAAACACATCAAAATGCAAATGCACAACAAATGGATCGAGGGTTCTATGGAAACAGAATGAAGGAACTGAAGTTCACACCATGAACAGAATGAGTCCTCTTTTTCGGAGCTCGTATGCCACAAGCGGGCAGCCGGGAGAAGGCTCTTGTCAACTCTTGCCCAAACAAAAGCACATATTCATGCTCAGATCAATCATTGTTTCATATTCTCATGCTTCTTATGCTTTTCCAAATATACAGAATGCCATGACATTTTCAAGGCATA
>JANZXR010000170.1:8303567-8319370 GCA_027575705.1 Erythroxylum echinodendron | reverse complement strand
GGCATCAAAAATTTAATTCTCTAGTTTGTGTCGCTTTTGGATTTTCTTTCTAAGATTACTTCAAGAGTTTGGAACGTCGTAAATATTTGTTTGGACATTGTTGCTATTACGTTGCTAAAGGCAAGACCTCGAGGAATTAGCCGGGAATGTCAGTATGATCAGCACGTAAGCATGAAGTTTTTACCCTTTTTCTTTCTAAAGCCCAATTCTTTATTTGTCCAAAAACAAAACGAAAAGTACCGTGAAAATCAAGGGTGCCAGAATGGAACTCCAAAGAAGATGGATACGGTTCAAGATATGGTCGTGGTCCAAGACCTGACCTTTTCTGAAAATCATATGTAAAAGTATTGACTCAAAACACAATCGTGTCAATGTGGAGGAGGTGTTCCGAAGGAAGAAATGGTTTAGGATACGCATAAGTCAGAAATTATGTCTTGTGCTTGGAGAAGGCAGTAACATTATGACTTGAGATATTAGCCTTATCTAAAAATATATTTTTTTGTGAATTTTATACTCTGAAAGGATTATAGGACCCATTATAATCATGGTGAAATTACTTTAGCTTGATAAAGGAGCTATTTGAGTAAAATTGTACTAGATAGATTTTGTATATAAATATATTATTGTAAACTTAATTTAACATAATCATCATTATTATTATTCAACAATCCATTAGTTGGCCTGACTGTTGAGGATATAAACATGTCCAATTAGTGAAATATTGTTAAAATTCATGTTCTTGTTTTCTTTCTTTTATTACTTTATATTCTTGCTAGCTATTTTCTTAGTACAAGTTTTATCAGCATTGTTAAGGTAACAATACCCTTGACTACAAAGTTTAAAGTGGAGACGTTTAATAGAATTGGGATTTTCATATTATGGCAATTGAGAGTGAAGAATTTGTTGAAGGATATAAGGAAGAATAAATTGGAAGGCATGTAAAAGCTTGATTGGAAAGAGTTACAAGCACAAATAGTTGGAACCATAGTCGAGGTCATATATCACGTCATTGATATTGCATCTCTTATAGAGATATAGAAAAATCCGGAAAGTCGATATATGTCAAAGTCTCTTACAAATTAAAGCTATACATATTAAAGCTGCAAGAAAGAATATATCAAGAATAACATATCAGTGTGTTCAACCGAATTGTCAATGACCTATTGAGGCTTAAGGTCACTATTACTAAAAAGGAAAAGGTAATGATTTTGCTTTGTTTCTTACCCCTTTCCTATATGCATTTGGTGACTATGCTCATATGAGCTAGGGAGGTAGTTAAACTAAAATATCAACTCATACATAAAATATTGGATATCTTTATTACTTTACAAGTATTAGATATCTCAAATACTATACACATTTAGTATATTATTAATGTATATAGAGTATAATAGGTAAATAGCTTCCACATCTATATCTATAGATCTGTTTTCCAAAATTAACAAAATTAAGCTATTACTTATTCATATCTAATAAGAGTTATTCTTAGAATATCATATATTCCATAATGAAAATATGATTTTTTTTCTCTATGAGTTATATGTCGCTACAAACTCATATTGAAAAGTAGAACTATACTCCCATTAACTTTCTTATAGACATGATAAATTCGTAATTATCTCTAAAACAAACTCTTTGAATTCATTTTTAAAAGTAAATCTTTTAATGTCTTGTAGATTTTTAACTATACATCAAAATATGAACAAAGGCACAAGTTCCAATTTAACGTATTGTTATGAGATTTAAACTTTTTAAATTTAATTTTAGTCTCACTGGTTATCTTAAGAATCATTCACCTGTAAGTATACATGAAAACAAATACTTTACTTAATGAGCTCTATAAGATTATATCCAACTTTTTAGATATCCATAACTTTTTATTATCTAATTTAGTTTTAAACTTATTGGATAGTATATGCTTCAACTAAGCATCGCATCCCAATTTCATTATCTTTGAATGTTTCAAAGTTTTATCATTCTATATCTAATATGAAATTTGAAAAAAAAAAAACTTAATTGTAACTAACAAAAGTAAGTTATAGTACAAGGCATAGGTACAAAATAAATAAATATTACATCAACTATATCATATATTACATTTTCCTCCTTACACAAATTCATAATATTATGGAATTTAGTAATAGATGTATTTACTATGGAATCTCATCCCCTATCGATAACCAAAATTGTAGATCTCACTATATCAATCTCATCATGGTGCCGCAACATTCTTAATGCTTAATTTCTACTTAAATTTAAATAATTTAAACTTTTTAAAATTTTAAATCAATATTTTATTTAATATATATAACTATATCACATAAAATAATTATTAACTCGGTGATATACAAGTATCATCATTTTATAAATTGTTATTACATCTAACACATCACATGTATAAGATTTAATAATTCAATACTATGATCATCCTTTCACCAAAGGTTGACTTGATTATTCTTTAACTTAAAAAGTTTCACAAGTTTCATAAGATTTATAATTAAAGGATAAACAAATCTTTATATGTAACTTTATGACTCTCATCATGTTGATTTAACCTACATGTCACAAAGGGATAGTTATGGTTATCAAACTTTGTATTCTTGTTATTTATGTTAAGCATAATTCTACTTTGATCTAATATATACAAATTATTTTTGCAAACTTAGATCAAATACTTTTACTCAGCAATCTATTTCTTATTATGTTTGAACATTGTAGCAATATTGAATTCACATTCAGTATCAAATACTCATATGCATGAACTAGAAATATATATAATCTCTATCATATCATGTATAGGTAAGAGAAGTGTAACATCCCGTTTCCATACTAAGGGTTAGAACTAGAACCGTAGATTTCCATCAAAAAGAAATAGCAATGAGATATTAGAAAAATGCATTTCATGCTCATGCATAGTGTTAGCATATATGCATGTGAATTTGAATTTTTACACTCATTAAAATGATTTTATATGCATTCATTGACATATTTCAGGTATAAATATTTTATATCTGTGAAATGTGATTTTGTGGAGAATTGTGGTTTTTATATGTTGAAAATTGATTTGGGCAGTGTATTTAGTAATTTAGAATTTTTGGAGAATTTTAAAAAAATTTCTAAAAATTTGGGTAATTTTGGACTAGGAAAAATACCAAGTGGCAAGATATTGACAAATAGCAGTAGAATTAAGAGTTAAGTGGTAGTAAATTTTTTTTTGCATGACTTCGAGATTTAATGACATATTTCATTGAAATTTGGAGATAACTCGAGTAGAAATTCGAGTTGATTGGACAAACTGAATGAGAAAAACCTAAGTAAACCTATAAGGAGATGACATGTGGCCATGTCTTAAAATCACTATTGTTTTAATTGTAAAGACCCTCCTTATCTTGTTTTTCACGATGCTTTTTAATTGAAGGGTATTTGTTCTTATTTTCTTCTTCTTCTTCTACGAGACCTTCTCTTCTCCTTCTTCATGAATTTTGTTCCCAACCTTCACCAACTTTGAACCTAGCCCTCTTATCTTTCATTTACTACTCTTGTCTTGTTCTCTTCTTCATTTCTCACCAAAGACCCAACCTCCCAACCTACATGATGATGTATGTTGGTTGTATGAGAAGCTAGGGTCAGTGTTCTTTTGAAGGATTTGAAGAGAAATCAAGTAAGTTATATGTTGATTTTTATAGGTTATTGTAAATAGAACCTGTATGTGGAGTAAATTGAGATTGATGGGTTGGTCATGAATTTATATGTATGTGTCATGGATGAAGAACAAAGATTGATGATGTCTTATTTTGAGTATTTGATTTGTTGATAATTGATAAGTTATTGTTGAGATGATTTTTGAGATAGAAATTCATTATGATAAATGTGTATATGCTGTGTTTTATTTTCGGTGTATATGATCAAGCATGGATTTTGAATTGGGTATAGATGATCTTGAACTATAATTAGGGTATTATTGAAGAATAAATGATGTGGATATAAGTTAGAAGTGATAGATTAAGCAAAATAGATGAAATAGGAAGAGATTGATGAGGAAGTGTGCTGGAAATGTGTTAGATGTAGTGGTTCAACTGAACATGCGTTGGTTTTTTTTGACATATCTTGATCTAAAGATATCCAAATAGGATGATTTTTGATTTATATTAAACTAGAAATGAATGAATGCAATTTTTATGAAGAAATCGAGTTTGAATTCTGGCTCTAAGAGTGTTGAAAATTATCTTGAAGTTGAGTTTCAGATTTTGATTCTGTTTTTGAACAGTATGGAGTAAATTGTGTATACCTTTTAAAATACCGTGCCAAATTATATGAACTTAAGTTTTTTAGAATCTTAAAACATAGATGAACAATTGTTTAGAATATGACTTTGCCAAAAAAACCTCATTTTCTAGGTGTAAAATGGATGTGAAGTTCGAAAAAGAAAAAAAAAAAGAAGGGAGGGCCCTTCGGCCAGGTGTAGAGTCGCGATCTCGACCCCAAAGGTGATACGCGGGAGATACCTTCCGAACATGTATTGGTTTTTTTAATGATATCTTGAGCTGTAGATGTCCAAATGAGGTGATTCCTAATTCAGATTAAACTAGAGACATAATTCTACAACTTTCTTGAAGAAGTCTAAATTTAAATCTATCTCTAAGACTTTCAAATTTTTGGAGCAAAATTGAGTCTATATTGAGGTTATAGTACTACCTGGGACAGAAATTATATTTTGGTGTTTTCATAAAAATTGAATAGATATAGGCTGAATCAGATAAAAGTGTCTTCACAAAGGTTGTAATTCATTCTCTTATATTTCAATTGGTATTAATTTTGTAAATTTTAAGTATTTGAGTTGAAAGTTATGAGTTGTACAATTTGAGGGTATGATCATGAACTAGCCAAAAGTTCAATTATGCATAGTCTGTGGTATTGTGAGCATAACATATAGGATACTGAAACAAATGGAATGGTCTTCATATCATTAGAAACTTAAAAGATAGACAAACAAGTTTCTAGAAGAAAATACCCTCGAATTACTTCATTTTCATTATGAGATTGATCATGGAAAGTTAACTCGAATGTGTGTCTTAGGAAAAATTTGAATTGAAGAAATGAGTTATGAATTTTGATTTTTACGGTTTTATTGAGGTATAAACCATAAGTACAAATGATACTTATGTGAGTTTGGAAATATGTATGATTATATGACGAGAATAATGGAAAGATACCCTGGATTGTCATTGAGCATGCATTATACACAACACATATACATATGTATGTGATTGGGTGTTCATATGATTGTGCACTTAATAATGTGTGTAAATGTGTATTATATGATGTTGATACACATGATAGAATGTCCGCATCTAGATACTTCCGAATCATGGGAGCTAATGCTAATTTTGGAGCATACTGTGAGTAACCTAGACAGTTTCACTTAATTAATTGTTTGTTTTATATTATGTTTGAATTATTGAACGAATGTGATTTGATTATGTTGATTCCGGACAATAAAGGTCCAATGATTCTGATGAATGAATGTGATCTGTGAAGTGCTCCTTGTATGTGAATATGACAAAATAAATGTGTTTTCTTAACTTAAATGTTGAATGCCAGGCCACATTCCGATGATATGGGAAAGTAAATGTGTAAAGTGAAATAAAGTGACTGATTGAGCATATATGAATGATGCATTTCATTACATGAATGCATAATAATGTAAAGGATATTATTACTGGATTAGCCACTAAAAAAGAACTTAAAGCTCAAAAAGTGGAAAAGAGCTTAAAGCTCAGAAAGTGATAAAGAGCCAAAGGCTCACTATGTTAAATGAGCCCTGCATCCTCAACGGATAACATACAGTTATTAATGAGCCTGGTATCCACAATAGATATGGGACAGTTATAGGCACTCGATCACAATAATAACAATTGAAAGTGAGTCTCATGAGAATTGCATATGCATTTGATATGTATGTTTAAATGATTGAAATGCATTGTTTAAATGGTTCAAATGTGAAATGTGAAATGTGAAATAAATGAATAAGTTGTTCATTGATGGTACATGATGAATTAATGTAGTGATGAGATTTTTGCGGTGATTTATGCAAAATACAAAGATATGAATTATATGTTATGTGTATTTATATGATGCAAGAATTGAGTAAACCATCGATGATGGTTACCTCATCTGAGTTCGTAAAACTCACCCAAAATTTGCAATATTTTTTAGGCTCAGAAGAGTTACCCCGTTAGGATAACGGGAGTACGGACGATGCATTTGAGTAAGAGATAGAGGTCAGGATCAGTTCGCATCTGCATTCGTACTTTCTTATTTTTGTATCAATTTGTATATTCCGCAATTTTTGTACAATGTCCATTTGAACATTCTGTTTATGCTAATTTTTCCAAATGGAAATGTTTGTAAATGATTTTGTGATGTATTAAATTTTAAAACTGGAAATGTTTTGTAAATGAAATTGATTAAAGTATTTTAATAATTGTGATATCGAGTTTTATAAAATAAAAAGTTTGGGCCCTAATTTGATTATTGATTTCTTCATACGTTAGTGCGAAAAAAAAGTATCGAGTTTCAAGAGTTTGATTATTCTAGCATGCCACCCTTGGGGGCTATGCACTTGAACATCACTTAAGATGTCAGGTACATGTCTTGCGAGAGTGAAGTACTACATTTTGGTATCAGAGCCTAGATTTAGTATCTTACATGGGCAATTTTCGAAATATATGTCAAGTTACATGCGTTTTAGACATGTCATAGCAGATAGTAGCAATTGAGTATAAGTCACACGCATAAGCATTTGTTAAAAGTTTGAGCCAATAGAAATAGTGAGAAGAATGATGATTTGTTAGAATGTGAGAAATTGAAAGTTTGTGGATATCTAGAAATGAGAAATAGTAAATGGTTAGATAGAGATTCAACGCATTTGTATTGGTGATGTCTTATAGAATATGACATCAATATTATATTGTGGTAGTATATCCTCGAATTTGAAATAGATGTGAATACATTGTTGGGGATTGTTTGAGGAAAATAGGGATATAAATGGAAATGATGAGATTTAAAGTGTACAAGCTAAGTTGAAAGAAAATAAAATTTTCTATGACCTTGAGAGGTTAAACCTGGACTTGAAATGAATGTCGAATAAATGTGATAAGAGTTATGCTTTAGCATAAGAATATGTTTGTGATATTGAGATCAAAATTTCATGATGATATGTAAAAATTGTAAAAGTTAAGTTGAATCGCTATTATAAAGACATATCTGATAATGGGATCACCATGAAAAATGGGAATATCGAGCACATATGTTTTATATGTGTAGAGATAATATAGGAAGCAATCTATGACTTATGAATAATTGTTAGTCATAGTTCTCATAGTTCAAAGTCTAAGATGAATTAGAGTAACACATGAAAGTGCTTATAGTGATTCTTCAAGGATAGGTCAAGATTATTAACGATGTTACTATGTGTGTTATTAAGAGGGAGAAAGTGCAGGGCACGTTGATGGCCTGATAAAAGAAATTTAGGTTCTGTCACAATTGTGGTAGGGATACCCAGATTTTTGGGAAGGAATAAAGAGAGAATTATTGTCTAGGATCAATTGAGATCAAAGTATTATTAATGAAAGATAATGGGTGTTATGGCGGAAATAAATCTGTGGATAGAATGGGAGAACCTTGATGGTACACACCTAAGCATATTGCGGAAGTAATCATGGGTAGTACTTCATTGAGTTTTGATAACTAGAACTTTATGACCGTGTAAGAAATGATAGAAATTGATCTTCTTGAGTTACTAAGAATGGCTAATAAGCAATGATGGAAACAATTGATTGATAAAGATTGCATGAACATTATAGATGTTAGAAGCAAGAAATCTTCTTTTGAAGAAGAATTTCACTGAATTAGGTTAAGCAGATCAGATAGTTTATATTAAGAATGATCAATGAAGGAACAAATCAGAAATGAATATGTAATGATTCAAAAGTGAGTATTAGAGTCCTAGTCCTAACAAAGACATAAGCATAAAATGTAGAATATGCTACTGATAGTGTATGCATTATGATTAATGTAAAGTATCCAACTATGTGATGGGATTCTTGAATTTGAGGTGACATTATTACTAATATGAGGATAACTTAGTTCCATATTATATTCTCTACAAATATGTAAAGGAGATACAAATTAGATATGATGAATATGTTTCCAACACCGGAAGTTAAAATTGTAAATAAACTGAAATGAGTGGAGAAACTAGTATGAATGAACAGACATTAGAATAAGTCAATGTGAAATCAGAGGAAACCGAATGAATGGAGAAAATCATTTAAGGAAAGAAGTCAATTTAGAGACTGATAATAACATGGGATGACTCTAACTCATTGAGGAATTGGTCCCTTAAGGAATTACAAGAACTAATCATAGGCAGGTTGAGTTTTGGCTACATTTGTTTGAGTTAATAATGCCACCGACAGTGACACGACATTAAATAATAATAGGTAGGTTGATTATTTAATGAATGTATTTATAAAGTTAAGGAGAATATTTTGAATACTTATGGTAAGTCTTACATATCATGAAGGTAGAAACAATTATTGCCAAGTTCAATAAGAGTGAATCTTAGCTTGATCAAATAAAATGTTGGGTTGTATAGTATCTGAACATGGCATATTAGGAGACCCAAAGAAATTGAACTAATGACGAAGTGAGAAACTCCAAGGCATATGTATAAGAGATATGGAGTTCTCTAGAATTAGCTGTATATTGGATACCACTAGAGATTGTCAAGGAGTTTTTATTGATCTTAGCCCTTTGACACAAATGTTTGAGGAAAAATGTATAAATTGTATGAGTGATTAATGTAAAGAGAATTTTGAGCAATTATAAGACTGATGTTAATTATATCATGTGGACTTAGAGATTTTGAGCTCACACCAGGGATTCAAATGCAATTTAATGCAGCATAATAAAGTGGTTTCTTATCCATTGAGACAATTCAAGTCTCATGAGTTGATTATTTAATACAAGATTTTGAATGTATTGCAATAGTGATTGCTTAAGAGCTTGAGGATATAATATGTACAGTGAAACATTTTGGACATATATAAATGTACATATCATTAAAGTTTGAGGCCATATTAAGTTTGAAAGAATTGAATATAAGATAGAGACAATGGATAGAATTACAAAAAAGATTATGATCGTACAGATTTAAAGTTATTTATCTCATAAAACACAAAATGATATGTAATAATATTATAAATTTAAAACATGCATTTCAACATGTATCCAATATATATCAAAATATAAATGAAGTATGTAACTTATGCACACATAAACAAATTATGTGCATAAAATATTAAGCTTTGTTTGATTGTAACTATTCATCTTTTAGAATTTTGCAACTCTTTGGTTGATAAATTATATTAAACTCATTGATTTGTAGATGAATTAAATTCTTATTGCAAGTAGAAACTTAATTTGATTAAAAAATAACTAACTTTTTCAAATTCAATTGGAAACTATTTCTATCTTAAGTTTATCAAAATTTAATTAAGAATAATTTTCAATAAATTATGTTTTGCATTTATTAAAATTTGTAAAAACTCCTTGTTAAAAATTTATAAGTGAGACATTCCAATTTAATTAGAAAACGTTTTTAATCTATATCGAAATTAAAATTTCTTAATTAGAAAATTATTTTCTAATATTAAAGGAAGCTATTTCAAATCTAAATGAAACACTTTAAATTAAATTAAAAAGGTCTTTTCCTTATCTATTTAGAGGTTAATTTATTAATTAATTAGAAAATTTTCCTTAATAAATCAAAACAATTTAAAAAAATATTAGAGAAAGGTCATTTTCACAATTAATAATGAAAACACTTTTCAAATTTGATAAAAAATACATTTCCTAATAAATAATCAAACTTTTTATTCGTAAACAAAGAACCAATTTCTAAATAAATAAAACAATAATTCTCTAAAGAAAAATAATAATGTTAATTCATTTCAATCAAATAGAAAAAATTAAGAAAAATATTTCTTAATTACTTAAGAAAATATTTTTCTTAAATTTAAGGAGTTTAGTTAATTAATTTCAATCTAATTAAATATAAGTAATTTTAATTCTAGAAGCAACATTTTTTAAATTTAAATTTGGAAGTTAATCCAATTATTAATCTTGTTCACACTATGAAAAGTAATTGATTTAGTTTTGGAACCAATTTAATTAAACCTTTTTAAAGATTGAATTTTTAAAACTGAACTAAATAGAAATGATTATTCTATATTTAAGATAGTATTTGTCCAATTTAATTCATACTCATACTTAAACAATCATTGTCCTTATTTTGGAATAAACATATCATTGTAACCTGTCAAGCCTTTTTCTAAGTTAGGAATACCTTATTCCTAACCTAGAACAGGCCTAACTCTATGCCCAAGCACAATCTTCGTCATCAAACAAACCACACTTACATTGCAACCACCGTCGCAATTCACAACCTTTCACCGATAATTTCTCCAAGCTACAAATCGTACCTCAATATGAGGCGTCTTCTCCTGCTGCCAGCTGCTTACTGTTTCCACCTTGATGGACAACTGCAGGCTAGCTAAACAAACCCAACGGAAAGCAAGATGCTTCTTTGAACACAACCATATGCATCTAATGTTTCGCCTTCAACTCGACAAAACCAACAACCACACTTACATTGCAACCACCGTCAAAGGTCCACAATAACTAGAATTGCATAACTCATCATCCATTCAACAACAATCACAAGCTGGAAACGTGTTTAGCTCTTAACCTCAAGAACAATAACCTTGTCTAAAAAGTACAAACATAGAACAATTCTAGGTTTTTCTGTGTTAGAACTTGATATCTTTAATGATTATGGTAGCTAAACTGTCAATTATTGACATTATAATTTTGACACCAAAAGAGAAGCGCGAAGCTTCCTTGCTCCTAAATTTAATTTCACATTTCTGGTTTCTATCATATTGGATGTTTTCTACGTAATGAAACTGATTTCATAAATTGTTTAACTCTTAAACTTTCCAATCATATCAACAATTCAAATCTAAATTGAAAGGTAATTAGCAATGATTTAAAAAATGGACCGGAATGGCCGATTCAACTGGATTAACCTCGAATCGGCTTGATTTTTGGTTCTATTTTATTATTAACCTTTAGAAATGAAAACTGGCCGGTTAAACAATAAACTGGCCAGTTTTTCTGAATTGTGAAAAACTGTCCAGTTTTTCTGAATATATCAGGTTCTCCTTCTTCTTCCCTATGGGTCACAATAGACACTAGAGGTCTTCCTTCAAAAGCTTAAGCAAGTTTACACTAACTAATCACTTATGGACATGCTTTATGAAGTGAGTGAAGAACCATTGATCCCTCTACCAGTCCAATAATAAGAATATAATAAAGATCCTTTGCAATGTACCAAGAGAATTGCAAAACCTAAAGATGACAAAGACACGGAACAAACAAAACACTAGAGGGGAGAAGAGAACCACTTATGATTAGTGACGAGCTTCTCAAAATTTCCAGTGGATGGTAGAACAAACCAAACACCGAAACTTCAAAGGAAATAAGAGCTGTGGCAGCACAAACACCCAAAAAGCTATATGTACATTTTGAGTGTTTAACACAAAAACTCATTTTTTATTTCTTTAAATGGAACTTGAAGCAGTGGGACCATAAATGACTTGAGAGACTTTTAAGAAAAAGGAGTTTTTATTTGTTGGTGTTGTCTTTTTGAGTGTGTCACAGAAGTGAGTGAGACAACCTAAGTCCAATGTCACCTTGGGGTTACTTAAAAATTTAACCAAGGATTGCATGTAGTGCAACCTCTGGTCGTTCTCTTTGAAGAGCAGAAAATGAAATTAAATTCCTAAGTAACTAAATGCAATACAACCTAAACTATAAAATGGGGTTTGATTTGATTAACTATCACTAAAATTGCAATGAATTAAAATAAACATAAAGGATTTGTTTTTGGTATTTTAAATTTGAAATGCGTGATATGAGATGGTAGTGAGTGAATGGAATGAAAAACACAAGTGATTAATAATGATAAAAACAACCATCCAATTTAATAACACAAACAAGCATCATTTAAACAAGTATAGGAGTTAAAAACAATGAACCAAGAGTTATAACCAAGCTTTTAATTCAACAACCGAGCCACCTCGAATTGTCACAAAATATTTCCAAAGTCCCAATCTACTAACTGCTACCAGAATAGTAAAACAAAACTAAGGATACTAAAAACTAATGCTTAATTATTACTCAATAATTAATAAAACAGAATTAAAGCCAACAATCAATATAATGATCCAATAATTCAAGCCACCTTGAATAATCACTAAAATCTCAATTCGAAGTCTTGACCCAAAACAAAGTAATGAAATTAAGTCATATTCAGCACAATATCAGTTGCTAAACAATAACCCAGTCACAGAAATCTTCCAATACAAAGATATCATTAACACAACTCCAAATAATTAAATAGTTATCCTAAGACCTAGGAATCACTAAATAATTAAATGGGTATAAGATTAATGTAGCTTAAAATCCCTTATAAGGACCCAAGCTCCTTCCATTTCCATTAATGTATCCTACGACCTTGATCCTGACGGAGGAAGACAAGTGTAGGCAGTTCGAGGATGGGCTGAATATGGAAATTAGAATGAGCTTGGCCATTACCAATCTTAGTATTTTTGTTGAACTGAGAGCTGCATCGATTTGAATCGAGTATTTACTAAAGGATGGGAAACAGGAGCCCAGAATGAAGAGATCTGGAGAATTTCAAGCTGAATCTAGTAGAATTATTATACGCCAGAATAGATAAGCATGATCACAACAAAGATTAAGACAGTTAGGGTTTAGGCCGAGAGGTGGCTTTGGCTATTCTGGTAGAGGTCAGTTGTCTAAAAGGTAGACATATAGCAGGCAACCATCACAGATGCCCAGTTGTGAGCACTGTGGAAAAAAACACGGTAGAGAATGTTGGAGGTTAATGGGAGCTTGTTCACGTTGTGGCTCTCATGAGCCTTAGCTTGAAGACTGTCCTACAATTTCTAGACCCTAGTCTGGAATGAGAGAGGGATTAGTAACTAAAATAACTATCCAGCAAAGTAGAGCTAGTGGAACGGGACAGAGAGGCAGAGGTAGAGGTATAACTAGTTTCACAGGTCCTAGTGTTAGGATTAAAGTGCAAAGTAATCAGCCACAGTCCTAGCCTAAATTTTTGCTATCACCAGACAGGAGGCTCAGGACTCCCCAGATGTCATTATAGGTGTGTTACATGTCCTTCAATTTAATGCATTTGCATTGTTAGACCCTAGGTCTACACATTCATTCATCGCCCTGCATCTAGCATCTAGACTATGTTGTAAGAGAGAAATACTGAATCGTGGTTTAGTGGTGAGTACTCCAGTAGGAAGTACTACAGTAATTAGTGAGATGAGTAAGGGGTGCATAGTTCAGATTGAACAGGCAGAGTTAGAAGCTAATTTGATTGTATTGCAGTTGAAGGAAACAGATGTTATTTTAGGCATGGATTGATTCACTGCTTATAGGGCGGTGATGAACTGTTATACTAAAGAGGTAGTTTTTGAATCCCCTAATCAACTGAGAGTGGTATTTCAAAGAGTTAGTTAGGCAATGCCAACCTGAATAATTTAATATATGAGTGCTTTGAGATTGATCCAAGGTAGATGTAAGGCTTATTTAGCCCATGTAGTTGATTCCTAGAATGAACTAACCATTCAGGATATTCTTATTGTTAAGGATTTCCTGGATGTGTTTCCTACTGAACTACCGGGTTTACCCCCAGAAAGGGAGACGGAGTTTACCATTGACCTTATTCCAGGTACCACTCCTATATCAATTCCTCCATATAGGATGACACCTATGGAACTGAAGGAATTGAAGACCTAGTTACAGGAGTTGTTATTAGACCCAGTGTGTCACCTTGGGGAGCTCTAGTATTGTTTGTAAAGAAGAAGGATGAAACTCTGAGGTTGTGTATTGATTATCGGCAGTTGAATCAGGTAACAGTTAAGAATAAGAACCTATTGTTGAGGATTGATGATTTACTTGATCAGTTACAGAGAGCTTAGGTGTTCACAAAGTTAGACTTGAGATTGGGATACTATCAGTTGAAAATAGCTAAAGCTGATGTACCAAAGAGTGCATTTAGAACAAGATATGGGTACTTTGAGCTTTTGGTGATGCCGTTTGGATTGACTAATGGCCTAACAACTTTTATGGCCTTAATGAATAAGGAATTTCATCCTTATTTAGCTCACATTGTGATTGTGTTTATTGATGATATTTTAGTGTATTCGAAGTGCAGAGAGGAACATGTGGAACATCTGAGATTGGTTCTACAAATAATGAGGGAGAACAGTTGTATGCCAAATTTACAAAGTGTCCATTTTGACTTGATCAAGTAATATTCTTAGGTCACATTATATCAGGTCAGGGCATATAAGTAGACCCAAAGAAAATAGAAGCAGTGATAAAGTGGGAAGCTCTTAGAAATATGACTGAGATTCAAAGTTTTCTTGGATTAGCTGGTTATTAAAGAAGGTTTGTTGGGCCCCGATTTCAGAGTCCAACTCCTACTTGCTCTGATACCACACATGTTAGACCCCATTTTCGAAGTCTAACTATCCATACATAAATCATAATTGTCCACTCAAATTCATCCGTACATAAATCATAAGTCATTACCATCAAATATAAGAGTTGTCACAAAGCCATAAAGGCATTTCAAACTGCAATACATCCATATCTCATAATCCCAAGATACATAAGATACTTAATCTAAAAATACTTAAAATGAATCTAAAATCCTCATTAGTACAAAATCTAGCTTACAATACAACAATATGTAACCTTTCAAGACACATTACAATAAAATCCAAAATCTCATTACACAAAGGTTACATGAACTACAAAGTCTTAAAAATAACTAAAGCCTTGTGTCTTCCAAAACTTATCTCAAATTACAACCTAAGCAAGCTTGGAATGACGCCTTGACTCTCTTTCACTTCATGTCTTACTCATCACCTGAAGGTGGGGACAGGAAGGGGTGAGCTTAAAAGCTCATGCATAACAAGCTTATAACGAAGAATAAGCAAAAACTTTGCAAAATCATTTTACTTGTCAAAATTTACAATACTTCAAATCATGTATGCATTGATCATATCAAACATATCAAAATGCAAATACACATCAAATGGCTCGAGAGTTCCGTAGAACGAAACGGCGAAACTGAAGTTTACACCGTGAAACGAAATGAGTCCGATTTCTTTGGATCTCGTGGCCACAAGCGGGTAGCCAGGAGAAGGCTATAGGTCAACGTGCACGTGACTAACGAAACGGATTTCTCTCTTGCCCACATAAAAGCACGTATTCATGCTCAAATCATTCGTGGTTTCATATTCTCATGCTTCTTATGCTTTTCCAAATGTATAGAATGCCATGACATTTCCAAGACATAACATAAAATGTTTCGATGCATTTAGAATACTTAAACCCAAACATTTCCCAAATTCTATGAACTGAAATCTTTTCAAAAATCAAAATATCTCAAAATAATCTTACCTTGATTCTTCACCAAATGAAGAGATCTTTAACTCTGATGGAAGCTCTTTTCTTCCTCTTTCATGTTCCCTTCATGAGCAACTTCAAAATCATTCTTTAAGACTAAGAAAAATCGTGACCTAGTTCAAAGCTCTCTTCTTTTAACTCCACCGAAAACTCTCTTCTTCTTT
>JANZXR010000170.1:8230697-8273272 GCA_027575705.1 Erythroxylum echinodendron | reverse complement strand
AATCGTGGGTGTTTTGGTAATTTTACTTGGTTGTTTTGTTTCTGTCTCCGTCCCCGTTTTCTTGTCCTCTGGTTTTGGGAGGAACAAAAATTTTATGTCTCTGTCTCCGGAGTCGGGACAAAAATTGGTGGAGACAACAAGCAAACAGGTCGGGGACAGAATTTTTCTGTCCCCGTCTTCTGTCCCCACCTATGAGGACAGCAACCAAACGTAGGGTAAAAGTCTATTTCCTTTGAAGGGATAGAAAGATAATTTCCAACTTCAAATTTCGTTACACTCTGCAATGACAACAGTAGGTGAAAATAATGAAATAACCTAATTGAAACCGTAATTGAAACTTTATAAAAGATTTCCTAATTAAAACTCTAATCGACATCTCCTAATTGAACTCTTTTTGAAGAGTATATCCTAATTGAACTCTTAACAACCCAGCAAATGAAAATCCTTAAACTGTAAAACCCTCGTTAAGACCTTTACTGAAAACTCCTAAATTGCAAATTATTATTTCATAAAGCTATCAGCTGGATAAACATGAGCATAAAAAGAGGACAAAGCCAGCAGACGCCCACGTTTTCCCTTCTCTACATGCGAAGGGACAAAAAGACAAAAAGAAAAGGATAAATGTATGATTGATTTGGAAGTCAAGTAATTTGTACATTATTATATGTTGATTAAAATTTCAATTAAAAAGAAAATCTTCAACTGAATAAAGATTTTCCAAATTATCTTATCTTCTTTTTGAACTTAAAACAAATGTCAAACGTAACTGAAGACTAAATTTTCGTTGATAAACACATTAGTCAGGGAGATACGATTCCTTTTCATCTCTCTGTCTTTCCATTCCAATTTCCGTACCCCACCTTGCCCACCCTCTCTCAATCCATATATATCTCTTTTTGTCTTCTCTCTAGAAACCGTATTATATATTTATACACTAAAGAAAAAGTACAAAAAGGCTACAGAGAACAGAAACCGAAGGAAGATGGAGTCTTACGAGGCCAATATGAACACCAACAACGGCGAAGATCACTCACTCTCCGCCGCAAATACCTACTCTACCGCCGTCGATCACGGCTGGCAGAAGGTCACCTACACTAAAAAACAGCGCAAACAAAGACCTGAAGACTCATCCGCGTTCGTCAATCCGGCCAGAGTTGACGGCGCCGTCGACAAAGCCAACGTCTTCCACTCCTTGGAGCAAAAGGCGGAGGATCGACACCGCCGGATCCTCGAAGCTCAGCGCTCCGCTGAAACATCCTTCGCTGCCGCCGCTAATGGCGTGAAAGTGACAGCAAAGCACGGATCTGACGACGACGAGGAGACCGACGATGGCGAGGGCGATAAAGGAATTGAGAAGGTTGGTGAGAAGAAGCCCAAGCAGAAGAAGCCGAAGAAACCGAAGGTCACGGTGGCCGAAGCCGCTGCTAAGATAGACGCCGCAGATCTCGCCGCGTTCCTTGCGGAAATTTCGGTCTGTATTTGGCAGTTATTGTTTGGATTTTTTATTATTTTGAAGTGACTGAGGTTGAGATTCGATGTTGTTGAAATTCTTTAGGCCTCATATGAGGGACAACAAGAGATACAACTTATGAGATTTGCTGATTATTTCGGAAGGGCGTTTTCGGCAGTGAGTTCTGCGCAGTTTCCGTGGATGAAAATCTTCAGGGAGAGTACGATTGCAAAAATAGCCGATGTGAGTTATGATTTAGATCTCTTGAGGCTTGGATTATGTCAGATTTTAATCGGTTGTTGTCTACTGGAATTGTGTTGAATTGCATTGTTAATGTTGGATTTGGTACGTGTATTGACTTTTAGTATTGATGTCTTACGATTTTGCAATCTGAGCATTCAATTGTTGAAATTGCCTTATCGGTAGATGCTTTGAGGGAAGGGAAATGCGATTGCATTTGCCTGATTATTTCTCATTTGAAGGCTTTGATTGAATAGCATCGCTTCTCACATACTAATTGGGTTTGTCCATGATTGCTAATTATATGACTGCTACTATATTTACCTTTTCCTGCATGTGATTTGTCAATGCTTGTTTTACTCAAGGCACACCTTTGATAGAGTTTGTGTTTTACTCAAGGCTCACCTGTCTCATATTAGCATTGACACAAACTCTATCAAAACCATTTTCCTGCAGATTCCCCTGTCTCATATTTCTGACACAGTTTATAAAACATCTGCTGATTGGGTCAATAACCACTCAATTGAGTCTCTGAGTTCGTTTGTCATATGGGCTTTAGACAGCATACTAGCAGATTTGGCTGCTCAACAAGCTGGTTCTAAGGGCTCCAAAAAGAGTGTGCAACAATCTTCATCAAAGTCCCAGGTAAACTTTGTGCAACGAATCCTTGTTGCCCCTTGATATCTCTTGCTTCTTGTTTTGTCTTGGTGGTGCTATAGGTTCAGTGATTTGCTGATTGCATTGGTTCTGAATTTGTGTCTTGTAAATATAATGATTCACGTATTCTCTCACTTCCTGTCATACTTTCTGCTTCATGGTATCATTTATAATGATTGATGAACAATCTTGGCATTTTCATGGGCTTTCAAGAATTATGGTTTGAAAAGAGAAAAAATAACATGGCTAGTTTAAGGATTGGTTTTATAAGCTTTTACTTGCAAAGCAGTCTCATTGCTTCTCTCTGTATGTGTCATCTCTCTTTTGTACTGCAAAAGTTTCAATATACATGTCCTTTTTCCATTACTTCGCTCATGAACTGTTCTTTTGAATCACCTCTGTCTTCCTCTTTACATATTTATCATAGTTAAGATCCTAAGTAAGTCATTTAACCGTTATGAAGTTGACATCACTTTGAAATGACAGGTTGCAATCTTTGCTGTACTTGCAATAGTACTGCGTAGAAAACCTGATGCTTTAGTTAACATCTTAACAACATTGAGGGACAATTCTAAGTATCAAGGACAAGATAAACTTCCAGTTATTGTATGGGTGGTAGCACAGGTATGTGAGTGACATAGAAGATTTGGGATTTTGGAAGATGAGTGCCTGTGATCACCTTTTTACGAACATTAACTCCATTCTTTTATTTAGGCCTCGCTAGGAGATCTGGCTGTGGGACTTTATTCATGGTCTCGTAACCTCTTGCCTATAGTCAGTGGAAAAGGTTCAAATCCGCAGTCCAGAGATTTAATTTTACAGTTAGTTGAGAAGTATGCAACTTCCACAGTGTTCTCCTTTTCCTTTTCCCAATATTAACAAAAGTTTGAAAATTGAAAATTTTTTTATTTTTGATTTAGGATTTTGTCTTCCCCCAAGGCCCGAACTATTTTGGTAAATGGTTCTGTTCGAAAGGGGGAACGCTTGATGCCTCCTTCTGCATTGGAGATCCTGATGCGAGTTACTTTTCCTGCTTCTTCAGCTAGAGTGAAAGTGAGTGTGACACACGTATCTGCTTTGTATATACTAAGAGATATTGTTTTTTCTGCTCATATTCTTCTGGATGTGATATGCATGTGCAGGCTACTGAGAGATTTGAGGCGGTATATCCCACTCTAAGGGAGGTATCTCTTGCTGGCTCTATTGGAAGTAAAGCAATGAAACAAGTAGCAGCACAGATTCTGACATTTACAGTTAAAGCGGCAGGAGAAGGTGGAAAACTCAATCTATTTGGTTTCTGCTGTTCTTTTGGTGGATCCGAATGGAAATATATTGATTTTTAAAATGAATTTGTCAGGCATTCCTGAATTATCTAAAGAAGCTGCTGGTGTTTCCATCTGGTGTTTTACCCAAACTGCTGATTGCTACAAGCAGTGGGTGAGTGGTTCTGGACCTTTTATGAGGTGTGCTTTTGCAGTTTCAGTATTTAATTACTCCACCATATAACATTGACCTTGGTATTGTCATAATTTGGAGAAATCAGGGCAATATTTATCAAGATAATCTAGAAGCTAGTATTGCTATTCTGAAAAAGTTATCTGAAGAATGGAAGGAGCTCTCTGTGAAACTGGCTCCTTTTGATCCTCTTAGGGAAACTCTGAAGAATTTCAGGCAGAAGGTAGTTCCTAATTTCTTCAATCATACTGACCTTTACTGTTTGATGTAAATGGACTGATTCTTGTTACTCATTCTTGGTTTATCCACATTTGCTTTATAGAATGAGAAAGCACTAACTAGTGGATCAGAAGTTGCTCACCAAGCACTCTACAAGGATGCAGACAAGTACTGTAAAGCAGTTTTGGGAAAAGTATCCCGTGGACATGGATGCTTGACAGGGATGGCCGTGACAGTTGTGGCATTGGCTGTTGGGGCAGCTGTCCTTTACCCAAACTTTGAGCAGTGGAATTGGGAGGAGCTGCATGTATTGATTGGCTCAAAATTATCATTTTGAGCAGGGTGTGCTCCAATTCCTTCGATGCAAAGCATCAATTTGTCCTTCGAGTGCTAGCTTCCATCAATTTTGTACTCGTGGTTTTGACTAAAGCGGTTCTTGATTAAGTGATTTACATAGTTTGAGAACTAGGCCGTCATACTTTTGCAGAAGAAAATCCTGAGAATTCTGCCAAGGGTGAACCGGGTTACCTTTTTATGTCCTTTAATGTACCAATTACCTTTTGAGAATATTTATTTATAGAATTCAGTGATACATATTGTGGTAACATTTTAATTAATAAATGAATCGTCTGATGACTTGCCAAAGGGTACTGTCTCGGGGGGCGTTACAATGACTTGTCATGATTTAAACCAAGTGTTTGTCCTTTTGATCTTTGTTGTTCTTGATGAGAAATATTTAAGCATCGTTCCTGGATGTGGATGAGTAAGTATTACGTGTAATTAAGGCTTTACTAACAGTATATGGTATTATGTTCTACTAGTGTTTCTATAGTAGATTATGTATCTGTAGCACTGTCTTGCGTCCTAATCAGAATTAGGGGTTGGTCATTCGGAGGGTGGCCGGCTAACTGGTGAACTGCCATATCCTATTGGCATGAAATGATTGTCCCTTTGCTATTATGATTGTTGAAGGAAATCGAGTGTCCAATCACTACACAAAATCTTGGATTTAACAACTTGGATAGTAAGGGAAAAAGCTTGGATTTATGCAATGGTTGTATTACTTCCGTAGCAATACAAAATTGGTCAGACTCTTTAACCTCAGAAAATTGATTGTTCGCCTAATTCTTGACCACTCATACCTTCCCTGAGCACCCTTTGAAAGAAATCTTCTAGTGTGTCCTTTCCATAACTTGGTGTTTTCTCAGCGCTGTACTCCCCAGTCTCAGGGTCCAAAAGCAGCATGCTCTCAGCTGCATAATACCTGCCTATTTTCCCATACTCAGCTGCATCTTCCATGGAAGGAAAGATCTTTGCAAGGAAATCCAGAACCCCAATTGCGAAATCCATTATCCCAATCGGCACTTTCAAGAACATGGGTTCTTTCCCCATTAACCTGAACAAAATCTCTCCTTGTTCAACTGGAGTCAATGCCTTGTCAGGTCCACCAATCGGCAACACCCGATTCATCTTATCCTTCTCCAACACACAATCTGCCATGAAAGAAGCCAAATCCTGTTCACTGATCGGTTTGCAGGCGCACAACTTTCCATCACCAAACATCACATAAGGCTTGCCATCTTTAACCAACTCAACTTGACCCCCTAAACTCTTGAAGAATGCTGTTGGTCTTACGATGCTATATGTGAATTCACTGTCTTCCTCAGCTTGTTTCATCAATTCAGCTTCAAACTTCAGCTTTGCTCGCTGGAATTCAAGTAGAGGCTTTTGCACACAAATTGCAGATAACAACACAAAATGCTTAGCTCCGCGATTCCTTCCCGCAATTAAACTGTTTTTTGTTGCCTCATAGTCGATCTTCCACGAGTCTTTGACACCTCCAGTACGACTAGCTAGGCATGACACTACAACATCGATTGGAACACCCAAATCGTCCAATGATCTCTCCAGTGTATCCAACTGGGTCACATCAGAGAAGCACACATTGGCTCCGTCAAGCTGCCTCAAGGTTTCATCTTTACTATTTTTAGCTCTAATCCCACTCCTCTCTCTCGCAATGGCTATAACGTTAAATCCTCTATTGATCAATTCCTTAACCACAAACTTCCCGATATATCCAGTTGAACCAACCACCAAAAGGTTGATATCTTTGGGGTTCTTGTTTCTAAATGAAGGTATCGACTTTTCAAAAACTGTAGCTCCTGTTTCGGTAGTTGTTGAAGCCACAACAGGGTTGAGTGTTTGTCTAGAAAAGATGGAGGGTTGGGACAATTTTACTGAAGAAAGGAAACTTAACTGAACTGGATTAATGAACTGAGACGATAAGCAGGGCTTATAGACTTGGACCTTGGAAGAAAAAGGTAAGTAGACATTCGAAGTGAAACAAAGTGACATCTTTTGCGTGTAGACTTGGATCAACATTGTTGGTGTTGAAGAATCAAGAAGTTAAGTTGGTTGGCAGCAAAGCGAAGAGCTCTTGGAAAAAAATCTATGGAATGTGATAGAAAACAAAGCCATGGAAAACGAGTGGCAGGCAATGGCTGCCTTTGTAGCAGGCTACTATGTAATCATTTCTATAATCCAGACGTGGGCTTGGCCCAATCATGAATTTTGATATCTTTACATCCGTCTATTTTTTGAGGTAATTAAAAAAATTATGTTTGTTATTATTTTTGTTAAGTTTGATATGACATTACTTATTACATATTTCATAAACTTTAAATATTTATCTATATTAGACCTAATCAAACTAATTAATTAAATTTAATTAAATTATGTCGTTTAATTAAACTAACTAATTAAATATAACTAAATTATGTCTAGAAATGAAATCCTTAAATTAAAGAATATGAGTATTGGGTTCAATAATTTTAAAAAAACATCGAATAAATTACCTCAATTAGACTCTGAACAAAGCATCGAATTGTAAACAAAACAAAAGAGAGGCTATCGATAAAGGGAATGAAGAAGAAGCAGGACCAGCATGTGACAACGGATGAGTTGCTGGCAAAAAAGGATGAGGGTTTTGTAGATGTGCAAAAGGTGCTTAATATGCTTGGACAATAGATGAGGGTGTTGACAAACTTGGAGAATCTAAATGTAGAAGGGAAAGTAAAGGAACAGATCTTCTGTTTTTAATAATCTGCTTTTTCTGTTCCAAATATATTTCAACCATCCAATTTATTGTATTAGATGGTTGAGATTTTACGGGAACATAGAGGAATTAGATGGTAGAAAAAGAAGATCTGTTCCCGAAAATAAAGGAGAAAATATCCTAGTTTTTTGAGCTTATCATAAACTGAGATTGATTGTGGATTTGGCTGAATTTGATATCCAAAAGATTGATAGGGATTTGAGAAATGAGAGGAGACAGTTATCACGTTGCAAAAGGAGAAGGAAAAGTTAGAAATAAGGGTTGCACCACAAAAGAAGCAATTAGATAACATATAGGAAGTCAAAGAGTCCCTTGAGCCATATAGAGGAACAAAATTCTTCAGGAACAACAACCTTACAAAGAATTTTACAGAATTACATGATTACACTTGCAAAGCCTGACGTAGTTTAGTCATGTTTTATCAATTAGTTTAATTAAATGATTTAGTTTAGTTAAACTTAATTAGTTAGTTTAATTAAGTCTGGTATATATAAGTGTTTAGAATTTTTAGAATACGTGACAAATTTTGTCGGTAAATTTAACGGAAACATTAACGTCAAATTATAATCGAAAAAATTGACACTTTGAATATTTAATTGTCACTTTTTAAAGTTCGATTTATAATTTCAAAATTTAGGATTTTTTTAGTCATATTTAAATGTTTTATTTTAAGATTTATGTAATATTATTTGACTTTTTATATGTTTTAATATTTATTTTTGATATTAGTTTTATTTATGTCATAATCCATACAAAAATTTGGTTGAATATATTTTCATTTATGTTTCATATTGTTTAAAATTATAATAATTAATATATTGTGCTTTGCATATTGTTTAATATATTTTAAATAATTTTTATATGTATAAATAATTTTATTACAAAAAAAAATATAGTTAAAATTAAAAGTATTTTTTATTTTTATGTTGACAAACAGTCTATTGTATGAAATTTTTTTTTAAAGTTCATTTTTAAATGACAGTCAAACAGTCAACCAGCTTCTTAGAAAAGTTATAAAAAAACTCTATTAACATAAGCTCATTCAAACAAGCACTAAGATACCGCTACTCATATCTTTAATAATTAGAAGTATACTTGAGTTTAGCTATTCCATATTGAGATTTGAGTGCATATCAGTTTGGTATTAAACAATTATACTTTGAAATTTTCTTTATTAGCGAACAAATGCAAGGACTAATCTCAAGGCTTGATGCAATATGTGTTAAAAAATAATAATTTATGTTTTAATCACCACAAATTTTCAACTTTAATTCAGAACATGAAATTAGTCATCTCACAAGAAAAATTAGAACCGTTAAATGAGATTAGAACATAACGGAGTTGTTAAGAATCTCTTTGTACCATTTTTTCCCAAACTTCTTTGTCCCTCTCATCAACGGCACGAATTCTACACTAAACACTGAACTCCTCAACAAATTTAATGGTGAAAATTCAACGCTCTACAATCTTCCAAACTCATTCTGGATTGGAAAAAAGATAGCAGGTCCATTTGCTGCTTGAAGTGTAAACTTAACGTAATAGATTCTGCTATATATTCATACACATTCTCATCGCAGATGGAGATGTCATCAACAGTATGTTTGTGCAGCATTCATTCATAATCATCAGGTGTGGCAAAAGGATATCTCAGATAGTAGTTTTTAACTTTGGAAGGATCTTTAGGTGTAGACCATGGATACTTCATTGATGGATCCCTGGGAAATTTCCTGAAGTTGAGAAATGGTGCCCATAGTATGATCCTACATCAGGATTATTTCATTATTAGATCCATGACTATGAGCAATTAAGAAAAAACAAAAAAAACTCCCAACTTACCCTGGAAAGAAAATGAAGACAAACATGAACTGCAAGTACATCTCAAGCAGGTTTCTCTTGTACCACCTTATCCTTAGCCAGTTCATGATAATAGGCTGTCATATATGACATATCGAACAACCAACATAAATTTCATGCCAAAACATTGTAATATATAATAAAACATAAATTTCTTTGAACTTACTGGCGTTAGAATAAAGTAGAAAAAGGCAACAATCGCCAGCTGAATCAGAACCCATATTGGATCTTCTTCATTGTTCACTCCAGTTACTGCTAATGCTGGCTGCTCAACCTATAATAGGAACATAACCTTAATCATCAACAATCAAAATAAATAAGATGTTTACAACTTACGGTGGCAAGCACTGCAGCAATCTGGATAGCCAGGTTGGTCCTGTTTGTATCATCGTGGTGTTCCTCATGCTTTCTGTTTGTGCTTGCTACTTTCTGTTTGAAGTTGAGATTTTTTGAATGGCAGAAAACAAATGAGAGAGAAACCTTATCTAAGTGAAACTTGGGCTTGACGAATGAGTTGAAATTAGATGAGGAGTGGAGGGGAGAATTTGTAAAACGATGGGAAAGACGTGGCAGAGGATTGGGGAAGTTGGAGCAGAGAGAACAGGAATAATAGGTCATGTTAAGAGCTGCGGCAGTGTCAGTGACGTTATCTTATCGGATGAACTCATAATGGCTGGTGAGTAAGAATGTATATAATTCATTCATTCATTCATTCAGGGCCACATAAACAAAACAGTTGTCACTTTCCCCTTGAAATAACACCCTATATAACAGGGAAAGCATCTCTTGTTTTCCCTTTTCACTGTGTATCTCAAATCAGCACTCACCAGAAGAAAATGAAATAAAAATCACTCGCCTTCCTTCATATTCTGTTGCTCAAAATATCAACTTATATATATTCAACAAAAACCTTAAAACATTGAGAAAGATCAACTCCGTCCATCTCTACAACTAGAATTTCTAGTACAAATGAAAAACATTATCATCAATTTGACCCACTAAATATATGCGACACTGTAACAGCGGTCACACCCTAAAAACCATTATTTTTCAACAATCCCAACAAGCTTTTTCTCCAAAACCTTTGATGTTCATCTGTTAGCCGCAAAAATGTTGTTTTCAACAACCCCAACAAGCTTAAATCTGCACTCCGTTCCTCTGTACACCCACCTGCAAGTTTCTACTGTTTCAGCCGCAAAACCCAGAAGGAGAAAACCATCAGTTTCACTCTTTGTTACTGCTCTTTCCAGTGTAAATAGCTATAATCCCACCTTCAAGCTCAAGCCTTTCCCTCCTCGTTCTGTCCTCAAAAGGTTCTGCAGTGATGGCGGTGGCGGTGGAACTGCGGATGCCACTTCTCAACAAAACCCTGCTGTAATCTCTAAACCCTTATGTTATTTCTTTGCATTTATTGAAAATTTTTCTAATTGCTTGCTGGGGAAAAAAAGGTGGTGTTGATGAAATTGTTGAACTTCTCGTTAGAGTAGGAGAGCTCTAGCTATTATTAAAAATGGAATTTGTCATTAGGAGCGTGCGCATTATAGTCTGTAGTATAAGATTGAGTTGATTAAGTTTTTGATACTGAATCTGGGCAAATGCATTGTAGTTGAAAATAGAGTGGTGCTAAGCTGAAATTCAAAGCGATTGTCAGAATTGGTTCGTATTTCGTTTGGTAAAAATTGTTTGTTGCATCTTTACTAGGCAATGCTTGAAGGCTACTTATGATGATTTGCCTCCCTCTTTACCTAGTTTCAGATTTTTGGAAGAAGCAAAGCACGAATCTGTGTATGAGCTGGGAATGATTAATCCCTATTATTCTTTTCGAGCACAATTATTTGCTTAAGCTTGTGTTCTTTATGGAACTTTGAGAGATATTTTAATTGTTTTCTTATGCCAGTAAATTTTTTTCCTTTAAACTAATTTTCAGAATATCGAGGAAAGAAATCAAAACTCGTCTGGTTTTGGGGAAGGTTATGTGGGATTGTTTATTCGCATGCTTGGGCTTGACAACGATCCGCTTGATAGAGAACAGGCGATAGTGGCACTATGGAAATATTCTCTAGGAGGAAAGAAGTGTGTTGATAACGTCATGCAGTTTCAGGGATGCATCAATCTGACCATAAGCCTTCTCAAGTCACAATCAAACTCTACATGTGAGGCAGCTGCTGGCCTTTTGCGATCCATTTCCTCAATTGATCTATATAGAGATGTGGTAGCTGAAAGTGGGGCAATAGAAGAAATAACTGGTTTGCTTAGTCAATCTTCCCTGATTTCTGAGGTAAAGACTGAATAATAAAATTAAAAATCTGTGCATTTTGATGGAACGATGAGTTAGGCTTTTTACACATTTTACAGGTTAAGGAGCAAAGTATTTGTACTCTGTGGAACTTGTCTGTAGATGAGAAGCTCAGAACAAAAATTGCAAACAGTGATGCCCTTCCCTTACTTATTAAATCCCTGGAAGAAGAGGAAATTAGAGTGAAGGAAGCAGCTGGAGGCGTTTTAGCAAATTTGGCCTTGACACACTCTAACCACAACATCATGGTTGAAGCAGGCGCTATCCCTAAGTTGGTGAGAATTCGTTCACATTCTAAGATAGGTTAGATAAGTTTTGGACTGGGAAACGCAAATCCAATTCATAATATGGTCATCTACAAGATGAAATAGATGTGCTTGTGCGCCCAAATGTTCTTCCCAAGAAAACAAGTGGATTATTTGAGTGACCATGACTGCTTTCTTCATTTAGATTCGACACGATTTCTTGACTTGGATCACGTTAAGAAGATATTGATCTATTTCCTTATTTTGCATAATTTCTTCATAGGGTCTCAGCTGATCCTACCTTTATCTGGATAATTGAAATTCCTGAACTGTGGGACACTGTTCTGAGTGTGAATATAAACAATTTGGGTGAAGTAGGCTTAATAAAATTTGAACTTTTCTACAAATAAGTCTCAACTTGTATATTTTCTGCAATTTAGATAAAAAAATGTTTAGCAAATAAAATAACGTTTTTTTTCCTGATATAAAGTGTTCATGGATAATAAAGTAAATGAATGATAAGCTTAACAAAAGACATCGGGGTATTTTAGTGCAACAAGACTGTTATCACATGGTCTGGGATGTGCCAGATCCCTCGACTTGAACATGACACCTGCATACTCAAATACCGATTTACTGGCTTTCTCTGATATATGTTCGGTCTTAGTTTTAGAAAACAGGATACATAATTAAAAATAAACTTGAATTCCTTTTGCTTCTGGTCAAACAAATGAGGGTATCTTAATGAACTCTAAAGTTGTTTTCATGAGGACAACCAAGCTCGCTTCAGTCAGTACCTTTAATACATCACGAACATTCTTGCTCTGCATTTTAGGCTTGTGACCTCATCGGCTTAAGGGTTTAGTTTCTCGTTTTCATACTTCAATATTATGGAATTATTATGTCATTTAGTCAGGAAAGTCTGCATTTCTGTAGTGCCTTGGCTGTCAAAATTCATGAACTGGAAGCATTTAATGGTTATTTTATGGTGTCTTGAGTTGTGAATTCACTTTATATATCTGTTATAAAACAAAAGAACATGAAATCGAGCATTGCATGCTTTTTGAACATGAAATCGAGCATTGCATGCTTTTTGAACTTCCTAAAACTTTATTTATATGCTTTAATTGGCGTTAGTATTTCTTGACAAAGGGATGTTTGTTTGCTATAAATAGCAAGATTGTTTTGTGTAAAATACTGTTCCTTAAATTCTTTGTTGCTTTAGCAAAGATGATATGAGCATTCTCTCAAGTTGATTTGGAAAACTTGAACTTGTAGATGCTCTTTTAGTAGCTCTTCAGTTGAGAGACTGTCAATTAGGAAATCATGTGGAGAAGTGTCGATATGGACCTTTTTAGTGTACTAACCTATCTCAACTTTTGTTGTCAATTGATGCTTTTTCTTACATATCAAGTAGTCTAATGTCACTTGACACTAAATGCAGGCAGTTTTCTTGAAAGCAGAAGTCGAAGAAGAATCTAAAATCATTAGGAAGGAAGCAAGAAATGCTCTTGTCGAATTTGCTAAGAATGAGTATTATAGGATACTTATCATAGAGGAGGGTCTTGTTCCCGTCCCTCTGATTGGTTCAGCTGCCTATAGGACCTTCACTCCTGCCTTGCATTCATGGCCTAATTTTCCAGATGGTACAAGGATTGAACGTACATCAAAGGGACCTTCAAGATTTGGTGCTTCCGAACTTCTCCTTGGTTTAAATATTGATGATAATAGTGCAAATGTTGGGGAAGCCAAGATGAAAGCTATAATTGGAAGGTCTAAGCAACAATTTCTTGCTCGTTCTGGGGCTATTGAAGTGGAAGATGCA
Organism: Erythroxylum echinodendron; assembly: GCA_027575705.1. NCBI lineage: Eukaryota > Viridiplantae > Streptophyta > Magnoliopsida > Malpighiales > Erythroxylaceae > Erythroxylum > Erythroxylum echinodendron. The sequence continues at coordinate 8,259,916 of JANZXR010000170.1, read as the reverse complement.
AAATCATCTCAAACTGAATCATCACAAAAATTTACACTTTTGCCATGGATTGATGGTGTAGCTCGATTGGTTTTGATTCTTGAACTTGAAGATGAGTCAGCCATATCAAGAGCTGCAGAGGCTATTGCTGATTCATCTATCAACGAACATATGCGGAATTCATTTAAGGAAGCTGGAGCTGTCGGCCATCTAGTTCGACTCCTAGACCATCATAATGATTCTATCAAACTTTCAGTTATTGTTGCTTTAGAGAGGTTGTCCATGAGGTACTGTTATTCGCTTCAACGTCAATGTCTTTAGCGTCCAGTATTACATAGAAACTAGCCATTTATGCTTCAGCTATTTTGTTAAGGTATGCAAATCACAGATTCAAGGTTCACCTGCACAGCAACGGTTGCAGTAGGGGTTGCATGAAGTGTCATTGTTATGTTAAATCGTATGAAGTACAATTTTGTTTGCTACGTAAATTTTGATCTCCTATTTTGTAGAATGTGGAATCCTTAACTTGTATATAGTGTACAAGATAATAATAAGTGTTTAGCTTCATCAGTTTGTACTTGGAGTGAAAGGTTGTACAGAAAGGTGAAACTAGCAAAGCAATGTTGTCTTATTTCCTGTAGTAGATAGTTGGGGAATATTAACATAGGTGTAGCCTGGACACACTTGTCAAATCATCTAGGAGATTTATTTTGTTTCTCTACCATCATATGGGCCATGTGTTGTACAGTCACTAATACACAATTCAGCCCTGTGCTTTTGTGTCCCAAAAATTTTATTTTCCTTCCAAAGCAATTTATTGATATCTGACTGCTTAACATGAGATATTGCTCTAAAATTTGCAGCACTCATATTTGTCGGATTATTGAAGCTGAAGGAATTGTTTCTTCCTTGTGTAACATATTAAAAAACTCCGACGTCTCTGAAAGCATGAAGGAAAAGGTCATTCCTTTCTATTCCTTAACCATTGATTCCTTTTAAACCTTTTCTTCCTGAGCTTAGACGATCCTTGGTTGGTTTGTCATGATAATTGTTGATGCAATACAGGCCTTGAATTTACTAGCTCGAATGTTAGACCCTAGTAAGGGAATGAAAGAAAAGGTTTGTCTGTTACTTCTCAAGCATATTGTGAATCAAATGTTTAACATAGGCTTACTGGGTTTTATGATCGATTTCAGTTTTACGATGAACCAGTTAATGGCTCTAGGAAAGAATTGGATGCTGCAGTAGTTGAAGCCACCACAATTATAGATAATACACCACTATTAAACTCGAATGAGAGGTTATCTTCTTGATTTGATTTTGTTAATAACAGATTTTTACTATCACTGTTGACCAATTTTCACTCGTACATCTTTTCTTAACCAATGGAATGTTTATGCTCATGTTGATTGTCTGCTTGTCTTGCAAATGCTTGTAGTCAAGTTGTGACAGACCCTGTTCTCATTGCTTCTCTTGTTGACATTATGAAGAGTTCTTCCCCACATTTACAAAGGAATGCAGCTTCTATCCTCGAGTTTGTGGCAATTAGTGATACGAGCATGGACACAATCCTATTATCAAATATCAGTTCTGGCCTAGATGCAATTTTTAATCAAAGAATGTTGAGTGGTATTGCTGATGATTCTCTGACTTATCCTAAATAATGACATGCATTATCATTTAAACTATGCAAAAGTTGAAAGAACTGTGTTTAAGTTTGGATTGGTGTTGAAACAGGCTTTTGTCTGTTGATCTTTTTCGAGTCATGAGATTAGTTTTATGCTTGAGTAGCAATGATAGTTGATGTTATTCTAAAGCTTTTGTAACTTTGGAAAAACAGCTAATAACTTGTTTTCCAATTACCATGTTTGGCTGGAAAGCAAAGTTGTGTTAGAACTTCTAAAGAGTAAAAGGTTTATTTTCAGTGCCTAAATAATCACATATTTGAACTAGAAAGATGACAAATTTTGGGTGGGATTTTAGTCAGTTCTTTGATCATTTGTTTTTTTAACATATTTTATTGAATTATTATATTGTAATTATAATTTTTTGATATCTTATATATTTTGTGCTCTTGATTTATGGCAGAAATGGATTCTGATCTCAATATACAGCACCCAGAATTATATGCTCTTCAAACTGAAGAAGCTGGTCTTGCAGTATCTGCAGCATCACGGTTACTGACAAAGCTTCTTGATCTTGAGCAGTTTCGCAATGCTATAAACTCTTCTTATTTCAGCACTCTACTCCGACAAATCCTAAAATCGAGCATCCCTCTTCATTACAAAGATTGGGTGGCTGCATGCCTGGCCAAACTTAGCTCCTATAGTTCTAATGTAGAATCTGAGAGTCCCATCAACATGGAAGTAACTCTTTATGAGACAATCCCAAGACTGATAGAGCAGATGAAATCTTTCTCTATTGAAACACAGGAAGCTGCAGTTGTAGAACTCAGCAGAATAATTTCAGAGGGAGTGGTAGATGCGACTACCACTGTTGCTTCTGAGGGTGCAATATATCCTTTGGTTAGACTAGTAGAAGGAGGGAGTGAGAGGGCTGTCGAAGCTGCCCTGTCGATACTATATAATTTGAGCATGGACAACGAAAATCATTCTGCCATTTTAGCTGCTGGAGCAGTGCCAGTATTGAGGAGAATCATACTATCAGAGAAGCCACAGTGGAAGCGAGCATTGCACTTGCTGAGAACACTACCTACATGATGAGGTTGCAAGTATTGGTTCCATAAGGAATATTTCTGCCTTTGGAAGCTTGCAGTATCTTGTACAGAAAAGTGACTCAAGAGTTCTAGTTACCGACATTGACAAAATTTTTTGGCTGTGCAAATAGGATGGATGGTGATAATCTTTGTCCCACTTTGTAGAGCCTATCTTGGAGTGGATGCATTCACAGGGACTAGACATTTTCTGATGGCCTAGTATTAACAAGGCCCGGAACAAGTAGTTGCCCAGAAATTAAGAAAATAGCTGCATTCCTTGTGTTACATCACAAGGCCTTATCATCATCATGTGATAGATAAATACATGCTCGAATGTTTATTCTTGCTCCGATTTTTGTACTTTGAGGTCTTATTTTCATAATTCAGCAATGTTAAACTTTTTTTTAGTGTGAAGAAATAGACATTTCTTATAGTTTAAGTAATTTTTAAAAACTATATTCTTTAAAAGTTTCGAAATTTTTTTGTTTTCAGTTTTTTTGAAAAAAAAACTCAAGTCAGGCTAAAAATAACGATGAAATAAACATAGTATGAATATCAAATGTAAATTAATAAAATGTTATTAATGAGTTAATTTATCTCTTAAATTTATATTGAAATTAATTAATTTTAAATTAAATTAATAATTTAAAATAATTATAATATATTATTAATTCGAGTTTAGGAGTTTAATTGAATAATTAGGTAAACAATATTTGATTAGTCATGTATATAGTGTGTTTATTTTGTTATTATTTTTGAACCGAAATATGGAAAAAGGAGTTTTTCTTAAAAACTAAAATGTCAAAAGGAATTTTTTGAAAATTTTAAAGGTTACGAAGTCTTTTAAAAATTTCTTAATCTTCATAGGAGATATATGTTTTTTTTACCTTTTTTCTTATATGGAAAACTCAGAAACTATTTGTTGTCAATGGAAGCTTGAATCTCCTTAAATCTGCCGAGGAATTATGTTCAGTTATCGTTTTAAAGTGACCTTAACCTGTTCTCGAACCTCAAATAACAACAAACAGAAGAAAGAAAAGAAAAATAACAATTATGACATGAAATAAATAAGTTACTACAAACATAAATAGGGATTACAAGTTTAATATGAATTCATAATAAAATGTGATGTGAGCCATGAACAACTCTTGTACAGAACTGAAAAAACAAAACCTTTTGCCTAAAAGAAAGAAAAGAAACTCTTTTCAATATTAACAGCCCATGCTAATACTTTTAAACACTTTGTGCTTTTACCAGACATATTCAAAGACAAAACAGTCCTTAAAACTCCCATAAGACATATGCAAACACAAGACATTTACACAGTAACAACTTGCTTATCCTTTCACACTATGATCATAGACATTGTATATGCCACTCTTCCCACCAGCAACAATAACAAGTATTCTTCATCTTCACAACTCAACTTAGATCCCTAGTATATAACTTCGTTAATGAATATGAAGCTTAAAACCAGAATAACTATGCCTAGCTATAAACCAAACTCAATGCCAGAGTAAACCTTACCACAGCACAAGTCCAACTTGAACATGTCATTGGTGCTGGTAGTTATCGTGTTTCTACACCCAAGCACCATTAATAGGAACATAAATATGTATATTTATATATCTTAGGGAAAAAGAAAAAAAACCCTTTTAAGGCCAACTTTAATGCTTGGAATTCAATTTCCCCTTTCATCAATTAGGTCTTAAACTTTTAAAACATCACTTTTAAACCCCTAATAGTGAACCACCCATTTTCAATGAAAGAACCTTATTTCAAATTATTGAAATGCAAATGTTTATTACCAAATATTATCACCGATATTATATGTTCAAAACATAATTTTTCTCCAAATCAAAGTCATTCTCAGTTGATCATCTTCAATTTTGATTCCATTTGACGAAGTTTGTAAGAGGTAAGAACTCCAATTACTAGTTTATTATTAGTAGGCGTTTTTTCATGCAATGGTATGTAAAATGAGGATTGTGCAAATTTTGAATAGTAGTGCTTGTTTATCAGTTTTTTTCCTTTCCTTTAATTATCAAGTCACATTTTCAATAACACATATAGTAGTGAGTTTTGTAATTTGATAATCGATTATGACATTAAGGATAGTTTAAATGATTATTATCGTTATACTAAATAATCTTGGTCTTTAAACAGTAAATGTTTAATGTTGTTTATTAATTATATATGTCTAACAATTGGATGGTAGATAGGGATTCATCAATATCAACATAAAGAAGTCATAGTAGAAGATAAATGAGTGCAAATAAATATTTTTTTGATGTGGAACGAGGAGTTCATTGATACTTTATAGATTACCAAAATTTCTAGTAAAAGATTTGATGATTATTCGCAACATAATATGTCTTAAAAGGTAATTTATTAATGTGTTTAAATTAATATTGAAATATTATATTTATTGTTGTAGGAAGGGGTTTGTTGATTCTTTCTTTGGTATGATGAAAATGACACAAAAGGTGAATCTTATTATTAACTCCTTATAAATTAAGAACAATAAGATGAATGAAGAGATAAAGACAATGCATTATAAAATCAATTTGTTGAAAAGAAAATCAAATAGAGTTTTTCAAAAATAATTTAAAATAAAAGGGGAGTTATTCAAATTAAAGGGGAAGTTGAAACTTATTATTGGTGAAGGAGAAAAATTATGAGAATTTGACAATCTAGTACATGTCATCAATATGTATGATTTATATCTTAGTTTTATTTGTACTTGTTGTAGTCAAGCTTTATAACAAATTTTTGACATGGATATGAGTAGTCTTTGGTTTTCAAGCTTGATAGAGAAACCAACATTCAAATGATATACATAATTATCATTGAATCTTAACTTGTTCTAATTATCAATTAAATATCCATGGTTAAATTACAAGTGTTTGGCTTCTATTTATACTAATTCACCCAGATTAAACACCATGTGTGAGATGAGGAAATCAACATAAAGAAACATAAAATAGAGTTATAAAAATTAAATTGGTAACATGTAGATATACATGAACTAATAGCATTTATAAAATGAATATGTCTACATTAATGAAGAAATTACGTTAACTTTAGTAACAATAATGACTTAAACAAAAACACTTGCCCCAAATTGCATCAAATTGTAATATCTTTAATTACGTTTATACGCAAAAAAAAGAAAAAAATATCATCATAGATGCTTAAAAATAAAGGCAAAAGATTTTCAATATATATGCCCCTAACTTTTGGATTACTTGTCTCCACTTTTTAGGATTGGTGGATGGTATATAAGCATAATTTGACTTTTGTATGATTAGTCATAGATTTGATATAGGAGTCAATATTTGAACTGAATGTCCTTCCTATATAAGAATTACAAGTTGATGTACATGATTATGGTCTTTATTGATTATTGGTTAAAGTTATAAAATATAAAATATTCTATTACATCGATTGTTTTATTATAATGTACTTTATAATTTGAAGGCCTCAAAACCTTTCCTCTTCCTTTACCTCTTCTATCACCTCTCTCTTATGCATTTAATCTACGACTAACTTGCTATGTCTGATTTTCATTTAAATTTTGCCTTTTTAATTATTGGTTTGTGATCTTTTGCCTTTGCCTCTTACTTTTCTCCTATTTCTTACTTTGTCTGTGTCTTACCCTCTCCATATAAATATTTGATTTTCAATTCCTTGAACTAGTTGGCTTTAATAGATGGTTGTTCCTCTAATTGTGAGCTTTGGGTTATTGTTTCCTTTTTACGTTCGCTTCATTAAGTATTTTCAGCAGTTTCTCTTTTTTGTTAATTAGTAGTTTATAATTAGTATATTAAAGGAAACTTTTAATAACCCAAAATTCATAATTAAAACTATACAATATACCTTTTTTTTTCAACTTCTTTATTATGCCCTTAAATTTCGTACTTAATACATCTCATAATCCTCATATACCTAGTCATCTTTCTTGTATTTAGTTATGGAAACATTTCTTTCTTTCTTTTTTCCTTAAAACCAAACATTCTCTTTACTATGGGGTCTTTAATAATTTCAAATAATGATTGAAATGTTTCACTATCTAAAAGTTGAAGGAAGTACTCATAGGTCGATATAAATTGTTTCTTATTGAAGAATTTATCAATATAATCAATTGATTCAATTTACTATCAGAAACTATATTTATGCTAGTCCTAAGCTGTATATGTATAAGTATCATATAACTACTTCATACAAAATATATTTGTTCCATGCTCTACTTTATATCCATTAACCTCATTCTAAGTAATATAGTAATTAAAGTTGTTTTTGCTTGTTCTCTTCCAACTTGGTTATGATCATAAGATAAAAGTTATGATACCATTTTGAAGGAAAAAGTCCCTTTTATGGTTCTATTCGTTATCATTTTGTAATATTTTTGAACATACTAATGATTGGCTTCATTCTTCTAAAATCTAGTCATTGAAGGTTTAACACATATTGTTATCAATACAATCACTTTTAGTATTAGCTAAAATATGCCTCTATGACCCTTTTTGATATTCCAATAATGATCCACACATCCCTTTCAAATATCTTTCAACTTTTAAAATTGATATAGCAATATTGTAAAATTAGATATTAAAGTTATCACGTCTCCAATCAACTCTCTAGTTAGCATAAAAGTGCCTAGCATAGATCTTATGTTTTGCTTGAGGGAGTAAGTCCTTAGTAGCATTCACAAGTCTTTGTTACAAATCCATTCAGTCGAGAAGAAAATTAATTAAATATGAATAGCAAAATGAACATAAATTAAACACAATATATAGACATATGATTAATACATGTCTTTAGCCCTCGAATTGTTAAATGCGTATGCAATATATATTTAAATACACTAAACATTTATATTTAATACAAATACATCTAAAATACATAGTTCGTATATCATTACATGCACGTAATAATTTATTCAATACCTAGTTATGCCAATAATAATTAGATCAAACTCCTCACATGAATATGAATTGATACATAGTTTGTATATCATTGCATACACTCAATGATTTGTTTAATACCTAATCATATTAATACTAATTGGATCAAGTTCGTCACTTGATTATGAATCATTAGTTCATTAAATAATTTAGCGATTTACTTAGTACATGGGGTAGAACCATCTATGTTTGAAAATTAGGGCAAATTTTTTCCCTGTCCTCATCCTCTTCTCTTTAGCTTCCTGTTGCCTTTCTTTACCTCCATCTCACCTAACTCCTTTATTTGTTGCTCTAGGTCTATTACAACTTTCTTTGTCCTTTTTTTTTTCATCATCTTACTCTTATTTTTTCCCATGTGAGCTCTTGTTTTAAAACCCACCTGACCTAATGCTTCTTACGAGTTCTCTTACTCATTGTTTCTTTTACCTCAACTATGAAACTCTTTTTCCCTCTTGTCATCTACTCTAGTTTGTTCAGATATGGTTACAATTCTTGGTGAACTTGTAGCTTCTTTTCCACCTATTCTGAAACTCCCCCAGACCTAGTACATTCTGGTTATTTAGCTTATCACCCCTTCCTACACACTTCTATAATTTCAACAACTTCTTTTTTCCCTGCACCTTACAGATCTAGTTTCTAGACCCTATTTACCCTAGTTACTGACTTTTTTGCCTATTACTTAAATTTCCATTTATGGTAAAGGACACTAATTGGACCCTTTATTTAATTTCCATTTTTCTTCTTTAAGTTAGCCCAATATCCAGCCCATTCGGTCATGAAAAGTTAGGAGCTCTCATTCCTACCTCTGATGTAACCTCCCCTTTACCCAAGTTGTTTTACTATCCAGCCGATCTAGTCATACAAAGTTAGGAGCTTTCATTCCCACTTCTAGTGCAAGCTCCTCCTCACACAAGTTGTTTCTATTAATTCAGCCTTAGATTCTACAAGAAAAATGTGGAGCCAAGTTCTTACTGATACAATTGGTGTTTCATCACTTTAATAATTCCCTCCTTCAACTTGAAATGGCCAACCTATAGTGGAGCCTCCACTGGAAATCTTAAAGGAAGGTGCAGTCATGTGGTCCAGCTCTCTTGTTGGGTTCTTCATAGATAAATAGCTAACTTTTCCGCTAGTTAATGCATGATGGCATAAGTCATGAAAAGGTTTCAATCTATTACTCTCATCTTAGAAGGGATCCATTTCATCTTTAAAATCTCCACAAAAGCTGAGGCATAAAAGGTATTGGATAATGGTCTATAGCAATTTTATGATCATCCTAGTTCCTCTATAAATGGCAGCCTAGACATCATTCCTTTGATTTTGAAAATAAGAAGATACCACTGTGGATCAATCTCCACAATGTCCCATTAAAGTACTAAACAACGAATAGATTGAGCTACATTACAATTTTTATAGGAAAGCCTACAGTTATACATAAGTCAACTGCAATATTGAGAAGGATTAGCTATGCTTGATTGTGTTTTTTGACTAGCATTAATCAAGATTTACTATAAGTAATTCCACTAATACAAATGGATGAAGATGGGAAACTTAATGAGGATGCTACCTTAGTGACATACCATTGGAGGCCCTAACCTTACCATCAAAGCAAAGAGTGGAAACCTGTGGGTAAGCTATTTAAAACATGTTATTATGAAAAATTGGTAGCCACAAATCTGAGTTTATAAAAAAGAAAAGTGCTCGAGAGAGAAAAAAGTTCAATATATCCTCAAAGAATAAAATGACACTAAAAGCAAGCAATAGAGAAGAGTCATAGGAGGAAGTTGGAATACTACAAGATCAGGATGAATTACAAGCAAGAATAGTCATGGGAGGAAGTTGGAATACTACAAGATCAGGATGAATTACAAGCAGGTAATGCAGAGCCCCACAATTTTGATCAAATAGTAGACTTATCGAGTTCTTGTAAGCCAAACTCAGCTCAAGTCTTTATTAGAGACTTTATTCCAATTGCTATGAGGGTGTCTAACATGAAGCAAAGGAGTCCTAGGTCCAAATATATCATTAAATGACAATATTATGTTGGAATGTCTAAGGGTTCAATAGTGTTAGGAATTAACTATTGCTCAAGGATTTTATCTTATCAATAGTTTTTGGGTTTTTTAAATACCAAGCTCTGTAAAGAAGGACTTAAACAACTTGGTTTTTTGAATATCACTTAGTCTGTCTTCTTCAATCATACAGAACATCACTATGGTAGAATTTTGGTTCCATACAATTCAAGGAAAATAAGGATAATGAATATCACCATCAATAATCAGTTAATACATATAGAGTTATTTTGACCACTAATGTAATGATCTAAGTCTCTTTTATCTATGCTTTTAATTTCACCTTTCAAAGGCCTAGTTTATGAAGGAAATTGTAGGAAATACAATCAACTATTTAGTTCCTATGGTTTCTAATGAGGGACTTTTATAGTCCTCAAGAAGTTGATGGTAATGCGAGCCTCAGAAACTTCATTGAGGATTTAGCCACCTCTGGTTCTAACATTGAGATGAATGATCTAAAATTTGAGGGTAATTTCTTCACTTGGAGTAATAAATAACAACATCCATGGTTTTTTAGAAAGAAAATTGACTGTGTTATAATTAATTCTAATTAGCTCTCAAGCCTCCCCAATATTAAGATAGAATTCGGTAACCCTCAATTTTCTGATCTCTTACCAATTACTATAAGTTAATTAGAATTTAGGGTGAAGGTTAGCTCTCCTTTTAGATTTAATAATTATCTGGCTAGTGATCATGTATTTCATAATGCTATACTTAAGGGCCTCAATATGACGTGTACCAATCACACTAAAAAGTAAAACCTAAATCTACACCACTAAACTTATAGCAGTAGTGAGAAAGGATCATATCCACCGAGAGTGCATGACTAATTTTTATATTGAACTAACCAACGTAATAAGATGCAAGAGAGTTTGGAAGAATTTAATTAATGCAATTAAATAAAATTAAACTATAAAAAGCAAATCAAATATGCAAAGAGTTATCAATAGATTTAAGCCCAATACTCAGTTCAATCTTTACCCTCACATGAACATGTATAATTAAGTGTAATATTGTTTCCATCCCTCTCTTTGAAATTATTAACTATAGATTAACAATAAACTCTGTTAGATCCAATTTTCTCTTAAATCGTAACTAATTAAAATTTTTTTGATTAGATCTATCTTCCCGACAACCTAGAATAGGTTCGCTAAATTTATTGTAAGAATAACATTAAGAATCAAGAAAGCAGGTTAGTCCAAGCAATAATCATACAAGCTCGTATTATTTAACTTATGATATGTTAATCTTAATGGTGCATGATCATTATTTTGTCACACACAAATCAAGTTGACAATAATTATAGATTGAATCATAATTTTGGTATTAAATCTACACATGAATGATCTATCAAGCCTTTTCCAAATCGATCATACATAAATCCTAAACAATAAATGTAAAATAACATAATCAAATTCAAAAGAGAGATATAAACAATGTTATTGGAATTGATTGATGCACAATTATGTTATTAGGCTTAGAAATTCCCTTAAACTAGAGGAAAGAGAATTAGTCACTCATAGCCTTTCCAAGCATACGTCAAAAGGGAGAAAGAAGCTTGAATGAATGTCTTAGTATCCTCCTCCATATCCCTTTTAATTAGCCTTCATAAGTTCCTATTATACTTCATAATTAGGGTTTAGAGTGGCCATATGACTATTTGCATAACCATGTCCTCTTTATCTTGCCCCAATTCTTCAAAGATTGCATAAACATATAATCCTAGAGAGTTACATATGCAATGAACATAATCATGTAAGTGACTTAAATAGGTATGTCCATCTTTACATAGGTAAAACAACATTTTCGAAGCCATACATGTTCATAGAAACTTATATAGTCCCTCACATAGTCGTGTAAATGACTTACACAAGTGTGTCCATCTTTAAAACAAACATATTCCTTTAAAATAACTCTAATTCTTTAGTTTTCTATCCCAATTTTGTCCTAATTAGTCTCCTTTTATTCAAGAAGGCAAATATGACCGAATAATAGTAAAACAACCCAAAATTGTGAATTTAGCTCATTTTTCTTCTTTTTCCTCCAACTTGTACGAAACCAACATAAATATCTTAGACCTAAAATAAACACTAATCATTAAGAACTAGAGATTAAATAAATAATCAGTTAAGCACTTGTCAGAATGTTTGTAATTATGGTTATCCTTCTTACATTTGTAATGAGAAGCTCAAACGCATCAAGAGGGACCTCAAGTCACTCAATTAGTCTAGATATGTTAATACATATGAAGGTGTTACAAGTTTTAAGGATCAGTTTGATAGAGTTTAACATCTATTATACATAGATCCTACAAATAGAGCACTTTAGGATGACCAGATATAAATGAATATGCTAAAGCTCTGAAATTCCAATACTTTTTTTTGAAGTAAAGATCAAGGGTATAATAACTACAAGATAGGGATAAGAATAACTCCTTTTTTCGTAGCTTTTCACTTGCTATAAGAAACTTGAATAGAATCTCTTCTCTATAAGAAGAAGATGGAATAACAATAACTTCATAAACAAAGTTATTAGACATTGCATTCCATTATTTCTGTAGATCTCTTAGATTTGCTATTAAGATAAGTTCCTTAAAGTCTCTATTAAATTCTTTTATTTCTAACAAAATCTCTAGTGAATGTGCAGTTTATTTAGAAGCTACATTTATCTCAACAGATATTGAGAGGGTAGTGTTTGGTTTAAAACCTAATAAAGCCCCTAGATCTAATGACTTTAAGGGATTGTTCTTTTAAGTCTTGGTTATAAATGCATTCTAAGCTTCTTTCATCAAGGTCACATGTTGAGAGAATTAAATAAAATCTTTATTAGCTTTATTTCTAAGATTTCTAACCTTATCTCACTGGAAGACTTCAGGCTAATCTCATGCTACAATTTCATATGTGAGGTAATCGCTAAGCTACTTACTTCAAGATTAAAGAATGCTAGCAAACTATTAATCAATGAAACATATGCTGCTTATATCAAAATTAAAGGCATAGACATAATGTTGGTTCAGGTACTTTTTAAGAATTATAAAAGGAAAGGTCTCCTCAGAATTGTGCAATCACATAGATTTTAGAAAGGCCTTCGATTTTATTGATTGTTTATTCCTAATTCACACCCTATAAGTTTTTGGCTTTCTTATAAGGTATATTAGATCGATACATTAATGTATTACTATTGGGTCTTATTGCATCGTGACAAATGAGTCTCCTACTGAAATGATCAAAGCTGTTAATGGTATTAGGTAAAGGGACCTATATTCCCTGCCTTTTTTCCATTTGTATGGAAGTTCTCTCTAGGCTTATCAAACATTGTATCAGTTTAGAAACAAACTTCCAATTTCAAAACAAATCAAAGGAGTATAGGTATTCACATCTTAGCCTTTAATGATGACTTTTTTTATTTTTGTTGGAGCTGAATGATACTCAATTAAGGCATTAATGAATGCCTTAAAAACTTTCAAATTCTCTTAATCTTTACTGCTCATCTGACAAACTAGCCCTCTTTCCTTACTATTTTAAAAGAAAATCATCTCCCACTTAATTACTTAGGAATTCCTGTCTTGCATAAGAGGACTTCACTAGTTGAATTCCTTCCTTTAATCACTAAGGAAAAGAGAATAAAAGACAATTACTGCAACAAAGCTTTATCATTTACAAGTAGAGTTCAATTAAGTAATTTTGTCTTGAATTCTTTGGATATTAACTTTAATGCTCACATAGCACTTTTTTTCCTCTAATAAAGTCCATAGAAAGGATGCTAAGGAACTTTATATGGGCTAGCAACTATGATTCCTCTTACACAGCTATAGTAGCTTGGAAAATAGTTTGTCTACTAAAGAAGGAGGGTGGCCTGGGAGTAATCCCTTTGAAGTTAATAAACTGAGTTCTTATTAAGAGGATTTTGGTATTGTTAAGTGACAAGGAATCTTTATGGGTTAGGTAGATGCATTCTTATCATTTGAATCGATGGGATTCTTGGACTTATTAGCCTAAGCAAGATGCTTCATAGATAATGATTCATTTGTTGAGACTAAAAACTCAGGTGAGGAGATGGTTCAAAATTAGATTAGATGATGGATCCAACACCATATTCTGTGCTGACTTTTTGGAGTGACTTTGTACCAATAATTGGACAGGATGGGTTTTTTTATTTAAGGACCCTCGTTCTAATTCATACTATATTCAAGCATGTGATTGTGGGTAATGGCTTTAATCTTAATCAAAAGACTATAAGAAGCTTAACAGTGTTGTCATAAGTGAAATTGAGACTCTTTTCAGTTGATTATGTGGGGGAAAAAATGATTCCAAGTTATTCCAAAATAAATCATGTAGAGATGAATTAAGATATATAAGTAAGACAATTCTCTTATATAAACTCATATGGTACCCTTAAGCTATTCCAAAAACAAGTTTTATTTTATGGTTAGCAATTAATGGGAGGCTATCAACTAAAGATAGGTTAACTGGTTCCATCCTTACGACAAATTATATTTTATGCCACTTTTAAAGTGAGACATTTGATCATTTGTTCTTTGGTTATGAGTTCACAAGATATCTACAAAGGAAATTCTTTAACATTTTCTCCTTAATATGACTTTACATATGATAGACCATTTTAATTGTGTTTTAGCATAAAGGAGGTTCCTTTTTGATAACCCATCTTTTCCTTTATTGTGTACACATTTCAAGATGTTTGCTTTACTTTTGGTGATGTTGGTTTTGATTTAGATCTGTTTTAGTTGTTTGGAAATTGATGTGTTGGAGCTTGGGGTCAGAGATATTGGGTTTTGTTGCTATTTAACTGGAGGCTTTCAGTTTTTTTTCCTTTTTGGTTATAGAGTACTTTTCTTGTGATCTTTCGTTGTTAAAATTATTTTCATATTGAAATTACTTAAAATCATACTGGGGTTAGCTGAAAGTGCATCAGCTTTAGTTGCTTGGCAAGTATTTTTTTTCCTATGGTGGGCTTTGACCCCATGCTCTGATTCATCAATTTCTTTTTTGTAAGTAAAAGAACTTCAAGATTCATCTATTTCTTAGTTTGAAAACCTAATTTTTTCGAATATCAGCTTAAGAAATAGGTATGGAATCTGAGTTTGGGAATGGGTTTCTTGTTGATATGGATTCAAGAGACGTCTGTTCTTAATTTTAACAAGTTGGACAGCTACATGCATCAATTTAAGGGAAGTAGCTCAAGGTAAACTAATCCTTGGAATGTGGAGTAGAATATTATATTAGTGCTTTTTTTTAAAAGGTATTATCAAGTATATTAGGTAAAAGCGCTTCCAAGTTCTAATTATCTTTAAAATCCTTCTTCTTCTTCTTCTTACCCTTCTTCTCCTTCATGTCATTTTTCTTCTGTTATCTTTAGGGTGTCTTCTTCTGGGATGTATGGAAGTTGGAAGTACTGATATCATAATGTTTGCTAAGCTTTGATTTTTTTGTTTCTTTTTTGGAAGATATGTTCAATCTTTCTAACGGTTCTCGTTATTTTGTTATTTTTTCAATCATATATCAAGAGATTATCCTTTTTTTAGGAAAGATTAGAACTTTCTGGGTTTTTGTGGTTCTACTCAGGGGTGTGAACTGCTTTAATGTGCTTGTTCATATTGAGGAATTATACGTTTGAGACTACTTATGTTTTTGGAATTATACATTGATTTTGTTGCTTATCGTAAGTTTCTCTCTAAGTATATATTAATTGTTTTTGGAGGGTATGAGTTTGTTTCGCTTGGGTTTTGCCTTTTAATTTTTGGTAATCAAATAACAACATTCTTTACAGGCAGATTTTGACTCAGTATTTTTGAAGCGCAGGTTTATTTCGGAAATAGTTATTTTGTTGTTCCTTTCAAGGCATTTAGTAAGTTTTGCAGACAAATTTTTCCTGTTACATCATACATTTGCCTTTCATTGGAAATATCACCTACCTTGTGCCCCTGTTATTAGGCTAGCCCTTTACCTGCCTTTTTAATACTTTTCTTGAAAATAGAAACTTATGGCTTATTAAATGATTAGGTTATATCCATGTCACTTGTCAACTCAGTTTGTAGCATATCATATTGTAGATTATGATATTATAGTATCTCCCATAGATATTTTTCTCTCTCCCTTTTTCTTTTCTCCTACTGCAAAGATATTTTAACACAGATATGTTGTTAAGTTTTCTAAGTTTAAACCAAATCCTATTCCTTTTGTTACTTTTAGCAAATTGCTGTCATTAGTATTATTTTATTTTAATTTTGATTATTAAGTATTTATTATTATTATCATTAGTATTATTATTTATTTGTTTTTATGCATTTATGCATTTAATTTTATTTATTTATTTATTTTAATTTTATTCATTTACTCTTTTATCCTGCATTACTTATTAGTATTTTTTGTATTATTGCTATACTACTTTTTTCCTTCATATCGTAATCACATGTGGATCTACTGGAAACAGCCTCTCTACTCTATAAGAGTAAGATAGCGCACTATCAGATCTTTCCAAATTTTACTTTATTGTGAAATTTCAGACTGGGTGATGATGATGATGATATTCGGCCTCATCCTAAAAGCAGATTGTTGACTGGATGTTGCCGAGAAGATGGAGTGACTACAGCCACAAACCATCTTCAAGCTCTTGATTGTTGGGTTGGTACATGAAATTTGGAAGGAAAGAAACATGCAAATATTTAAGCATTAATCTAGTCAACAAGAAACACTTTACCAATAGATACTTTACTAGGTAAGAATGCACACTATGTTGCTTTATCATCATGGTAGAGTAGATTAGGTAAGTAATAATGACTTTCCTTTGATTATCGGAACTAATTATATCACTTCTTGAATTTTTAATACAACTTATTTAATTTCTTAAAAAAGATTTACGCAATGCACACCAGAAAATAATAACTACGAACTCCACCATCATAAAAAAAGAAATAATTTTTCTATGTAATATGCTTGATCATGTTTTGGTAATCTATGTCTATATATATATATATATATGGGATTGGTCATTTGGTGTTTAAGTTACATGTTTCATTTGAGCAGAGCAGAGGAAGTCAAAGGAGCTGTGGCAGAATTCTTAGGGTCTGATGGGAGGGACAAAGTAGAGATTAAGCTACAAGAGACTGCAGATTCGCTTATGAATAAAACCGACCAACAATGTCTTGACAGTTGTTGTCAAATAGCGCTTCCTTTTCATTTCTTGACGTTGAGAACTTGTGCTTTGGTTTCCATATTATTTTCGATATTAACCATTAGTATTGTAAAACTATTTGATACTTCTTAATTCTTAATGGATCACGATGTTATATTACCAACAGTTTAACTGCAAAATTATTAAAAAATAAGTTAAGGTGAAGCATTTATTGTGTTCGAGTTCCGAACTCCAACATAAAAGGGTGCTGACAGCCTTGCAGTGAGGTAGAGAAAGCCGGTAGCTTCACTTGGGCGGCTTTTGAATATGTTACCTCTTCAAATATTATCGAGTTTGAAGAGCAATATCTTGGATTTGAGTTTTATATGTAACAGGAAATAATGTTTTGATCCAATAGGAACTCGCAGTCCTCTCCTTCCACATAAAACCTCACAATTGGTTAGCATGCTTCAAGCTACATTAGTAGATCTCAAATCCCAGTTTTAGAGTTTTCCTTCAGTCCAGGAAGAATAGTTGAGTTTCAAAGCCCATTAGTTCTTAAGTTGGTGCGTGATACTCTCGTTTATTTTATTTTATTTGACCAGGAAATAATTAATACATAACTTTGCTACTTTCAGGGGAGGAGCTACGGAGCGGGGGCTTGACCCTCGTGGTCGCCCAACTTTGAAGAGCTTGCAGGAGGTGGCTGAGAACTCGGCGGCGCTGAAGGAAGAGGGACGCAATCACGCGGCGCTGAAGGAAGAGAAAGGGACGCAGGCGCTGCAGGGTGGCTTTGGGAAGAAAATACAGTGATGGAGAACAGGGGAGGAGGTTCAAGGAGTTACTAGGAGAGTTCATGATTTTATTAGGAAGTTACAATATCGGAGACTTCATTCCATGGCTTAGTTGGATCAATTCTCTCGCTGGTTTTGACGCTAGAGTGGAGAAAGTTGCCAAAGAGTTTGATGAGTTTCTGGACGGAGTAGTTGAAGAGCATGTAAATGATCGGAAATAAAGAAACAATATTCTAGATCAAGTTGATAGAGATGGCCATGAAACGGATTTGGTTGATGTTCTACTTCAGCTTCAAATGGATGACATGGCTAGCTTTCTCCTTACAAATCACAGCATCAAAGCTATCATCTTGGTATGAATATCTTCATTTCGTGCATGTATACTAATTTAAGTTCAAAAGCTAAAGAACATGTATAAATCCTGAGTTGCAGGATATGTTTGCTGCTGGAATTGATACGACTTACACAGTCCTAGAATGAGCCACGTCTGCACTAATAAAGCACCCTAGAGACAAGCGATGATGAGTAATGAATGATGAGTGAGGATAAATTTTATTTACGTAATACCTCACAATCTTTTTTTTTCTTGAGTATCATATTATACAGCGATGTTACATAAAATATTTATTGTTTAATGAAAAATGTTAAAACTAATTAATCCTAATACAGTAATACTCTTTATGTATTCTCAGTCAGTTTTATCCACCTTATTTCGTTTCTTATTCCCTTCTGCTTCCTCGTTCTCTACCTCACCTCCCACATCCTGTCTGGCTGTCTCAATCTGGTAAATCCTAATTCATGATTTATCATCGCTATCGTATGATGTTCTCATACAGCAAAGCTCAGTATTATTATGCTTTTCATTATAGATTTAGCGCAGTTCAACATATTCAGGCTATTGTCGAAGCTTATAGGTATAATGTAGTTAAGACTGTTTTATTTTTTGTATTTGTTCTTATCAATCATTCTCAACTCCAGGATATTCTTGACTCTACCACCGGCTACTTTGGTTGGTCAGCTATGATTACTCAGCATCTCCAAATTTTTAAAAATATAAGGACAAGGAAAGGAACAAAATAAACGGTCAAATGCTGTCTGATTTCCTGTTTCGACTTCCACCTACAAAATAAATCGAACCTCATGCCCCGTTTTGCTTTCATGATTACGGTGGGTCAAGCATTGCTTTGATTCACGGAAGTTGCAATAATTTCAAAATGGTGTCTACTGATTTTAGCTCAACTCCCAAATGAAATTTGTGTTTTGTCAAAGAACATATCATATGTAATGTGTACCTGCTCCAGTGTTGACAAGACTAAAATGGCAAAGTAGGGGGCTTTAACTTATTCCTGTAATCCGTCATCATTATTAACTTGCGACAGTAAACTCTATATGCGACATATTTTCATCAAAAATCAAGCGAAACTATTTGTATTTCTCGAGCTTACAGGGTCATCATTTCTTTAAAGTGACTAACAATGGATCGCAATTATCAAAACATAAGAGGAAAGAAGACAATCAAATACGATCTACTTTTTTGCAGCAGCAATAAGCCAAAGAGATTTTGTAGTATGATTACGACATTGTCCTCTTTCAAAATAGTATGATTTTGGATTTCAAGTTTTGTATATGTTCTAATTTCTTGAAAGAATATCATATTTAAGGAATCAGAATTTGCTTTGAAAAACGCAACTTTCCCAACTGTAAGCTCTCACCTTCTAATGTTGGTTTGCTCCAATTTTGTACAATGAACTGAATAATTAGATAATAATTAGTGCTTGTAATGTTGATATAATTAATTTGTATTGAGATTTTTTATTTTGCTTCATCAATTATATTTGATTTCAAGAAAATAGTGAATTAAGAATTCTTTAATGAGATTAATTTCTTATAAGGTCAAAAATAAAACAAAAAGTCACATCAGGATTAATATAATATTTAATTGAAAAAATTGTGAAATGATTAAAAGTTTTGTCGATTTAATTATAATAATTTTAAAAAATTACATTTCTTTTTTAACGCTCTCAAATATTATACTAAATTAAATTTTAGTATAATTTTAGTCTTATACATTATTAGAATTATACATATATTATTTGATTTACACATGATAATCCAATTATATCTTAAATAGAAGGCATTTTTATTAAAAAAAGATTACAATTGTTTTTTCTCATAATTAAAGATGACAATTTCGTAAAGTCGAGCCAAGATGGGTTAGAGATGAGTCTAATCTAACCCAGTTCTTATTGTTAACAACTCAAATTCAACTTAAAATCTATTCAGACTTAAGTCTAGCATCCGGAGCCTAATTCAAACCATACCAAAATCATCATTTTGATAAAATTAACTAAAACAACATTATTTTGGTCTTTAAAATTATACGAAACGACATTATTTTGGTCGTAGGATGTTGGGTCTTTGGATTGACCCCAAACCTCGCTCCAACTTGAAGTTTAAAGATCTGTCAACTTAAGTTAAGTCGAGCTAAACCACTATTCCAAGCCTACTCTCAATCTTATACCTTCTAATTTAAGAATAAAAAACTTTAAACAAGAGGAAAGTAATTGATGGTTTTTTTGGACAATTTTGAGCAAGGTTGTAAATACCATACAAGAGTTCATACCAACTTTGGTACTACTATGGTACCATAAACCATTTCGAATAATTTTTAGATTACAAAATAATCACTCAATTTTATATAATTAAAATTTAGCAAATTTTATAACAAAGATTATAATGATATACTTAAGAGCATAATCATCATCCAACCAATAGAATCAAAACATTAGTAGAGCACCCTTCTTTAATGGAAATTATTACCCTTATTGGAAAACTATAATGAGAATTTTCTTAATGGCCAAAAGTGTAAACCTATGGGAGATAGTTTCAAATGAACCCTTTATACTTGTCACAATTATAGAAAATAAAAAGTCCCGAACTCAAGGAAGAATGGAAATCTCGTGTTAAGATATTAATTTCCTTAAAATAGTGAGGCCATACATATCTTATTTTTTGTGTTGAGAATAAATCAATTTAATAATGTCTATGTGTTAAATAACTTATAAAATTTGACATACATTAGATGTTACACATGAGGATAGAAATTAAATTAAGGAAAGAAAGATGAGCATATTAACCATAAACTATGAATTTTTTCAAATGAAGTATAGAGAAAGCATTTTTAGCATATACATAAGGTTCATTGATATCCTTAACACTTTTAAAGTCTTAGAAATACCTATATTAATATTGAAATGGTAAGAAAATTTCTTAGTTCACTTCCAAAGATATGATAAGCCAAAGTAACTACATAAGAAGTTAAAGATTTGATAACACTATTATCGAAGGAGCTCAAAGATCTCTTCCCATATATGAAATGAAATTTCAAGAGATGTAAGAAAAAAATGCTTCCAAAGAAAAAGAACTTGGCATTCAAAGTCTCAAGAGAGAAATCAAGTAAACAAGAGACATTTATATGGAGAAGTAATGATGAAGACCTTACCTCTATCACAAAGAAATTCAAGAAGTTTTTTGAAAGAAAGAATTTCTCCAAAACAAAAGACTTTAAGGTAGGTAAAAGTTATTAAAATGTAAATCCTTTAATATTATTTGTTTTAAATATAGGAAATTCAGCCACATAAAGTCAACAATGCCTTTTTCTCAAAGATAATGACAGGTGTAAAGAAATAATAAGAAGGGGAAGAAGAACAAAAATAAAAAAATAAAACACTTAAATCTTTAATTTTGGATAACACAAGTGAATCTAAAAATGAGCATTCAGAAGAAGAGATAGCTCTAATGTGCTTTATGGATAAAGAAGATGATGAAGTAATATCTAACTATAATTTATGTGATAGTGGTAATAAGTTGATATATGATGAACTAGTTGAAAATTTAGAAATCATAAGTCAAAAAAGGAAGAAATTATCTTACAAAATCAAAGAAGTTTAAAAATAGTTAGTTGCATGCATAAATCAAAACAAAAAGTTGAAAAGTGAATTGGATAACATAAAAGCATCTAAAATTATGATCATTAATGATAATGATACATTAGATGAAATAAAGCATGAAAATGAAACATTGAAAAAGGATAAAAAAAATTTTAAATATTCATTATTTAAATTCACTAGAGGGATTAAAAATTAGAAGAAAAAAAAGTTAGAAGCTCAAAAGAATTCCAATAATAGGCATGGGATTAGGTATACTTATAAGAATGCACCAAATACCAATATTATATTTGTTAAGGGAGAACATTTACATAATAAAGAGCCTTTACCTAAGATAACAAATGGGCATAATACAACTATATCTAAACAAACACATGCATACAAAATATACACTAGGCACCATCCTAAAAACAAGACTTATGCTTTTATATATGGATCTATACCTAAGCATAGAGTTCAATACTCCCAAGTGAAGAATAAGCATAGCTTTTATGATAACATGTAAACCTACTGACACCCTTTTAGGCCTCTAAGAAACATACATGAAGCCTCCATTCATATTAGGCATCATACATGTGATCGTTGCAGGAAATTTCACTACCCTAGAAGAACATTCAATACCTTTAATATCTAAAGAAAGATTCCTCATTATGCATACGCAAATATAAGTACAAGTAATACATTTATGCATAATCATTATTCATACAACATGGTATGTAATTTCTATAGTAAATATGAATATGTTGATAAATTTTATTTTCTAGAATAAAATTTGATAAAACCCCATGATATGTAGGTTGAGAAGAAGGAGACTAATAATTAAGGATCCAAGTTCATTTGGGTACCTAAAACAAAGCGTAGAATTTATTGTATACAAAATGAGAAAAAAATATGAATGCTTAAAGCACAATTTTCTTGGTTATTTAATAGGAAAATTATTATTGTTGAAGATTTTATACATGTTGTTTTAATCTAATCTCCTCATCTCTAAGAAAGTTTTCAAAATGTTGTTGTAGGGTATAAACAATTTATACCTTAAAGAGAATAAGAATAATTACCAATACTTTTCAAAAGAGCTAATTATTAAATCAAGTGACGGAAATAAGAAGGAAGAGATAATTCCAATGGATTGGAAATTCAAGAAGAATCATCATCTGAATCATATCATAGGTAATGTTCAATAAAAGGTCAATTATTAGTTCATAGTTTAGGACTTTGTCACATTTTGTACTTATTTTAGTCTAAATCCTTGTTGATAAATGTTAAGTCTGCAATATGAATAAGTAATTAAAATTTTTTAAAGAAACATATAATGGACTTAAAATTAGGGATTATGGGCAAAATAGGGATTTTAAGTTAAAATTTGACAATGCACTACATCAATTACGCTATAATTTCACTAAAGCATTGAGTAAAGATAGAATTTGCACAGCTAGAAGAGAATTAAGCATGGTTGATGGAAATTTTATGTAATTAATGTCTCTTTTAATGCTTATAATTGACCTTGATTAACAATTTTATGATTTTTGTGTTTTAATATTTTTTAATTTTGTTTCTTAAGTCATTAGGTCATACTAGTCAATCAATATCCTTATTCGGTCAATCAATATTCTAAAAAATGACTAAATTCCTATATCCAATAAGCTTGCTCATAATTTGGTTACCTTTTTAGTGGACCACGTACTCACATTAGTCAACCAATATCTTCAAATGGTCAACCTATGTCCCTTCATCCAAGGATACTTTTTCTCTTTAATGATTTTGTTAAGAAATTGTTCATATATTTTAGTTAACCAATCGTAAAAATTGGTGGACTAATACCTATATTAAGTTGCAAAATATTGCATTTCTCCTTAGAAATTTTCTTTCAATAAGTTTGACAAGAGAATAATATTAGTCCACAAACATAAGACATTAATATGGAAATATATTAGAATGGTGGTCTAAGATAGCAAGTTTAAAATAAAAGTTCATCATTTCTCTCATGTTCTCACCATAAACTCACCTCTTATCTTCTCTTTGCTCTGAAACAAAACCAAATTACAAGTCTATCTCTAGAGAGCTTTTTGGAAATTTTGTGGCTTTCAAATTATACACTCTTTTATAAAATCCATGGTTTGATATTTCAATTAAGTAAAAACTTTCACAATTTTAGTATCTAATCACATCAAAAACAAACTTTTCTTTTTTTGCTTTGATTGAACTTTTCAGCTTAGACACAAAACTAAATTTGGGAATTTTTAATTTCTTTGTACATTTCTTAAGTTTATTGTTTATAAATGCAATTAAAGGTTTAATCAATGCATTTTTATCCAATTATACTTAATTAATAGTGTTTTATTTTAAGTTTTGAGTATGATTGACTGTTGAAACTTAAAAATTTTCTAACTTGGTAAAAGAAAATTGAAGTTTGCAACCTTTCAAGTGAACATCATAAACAAAAAAAGATCAAGATACATTTAGGTCATTCTATATTTATAACATTTATTGTAATCTCATTTAGTCGTTACGCATAAATATTTCTTCTGACTTCATGAAATGAATCTTTTTATTTATTAAGAAATGTTAAAACTTTTATTTTTAAAGAGAAATTGTTTGACCTTTCAAACACTCTTTAGGTGATCTTTTGAAAGTTGTATTTAATTATAACTTTTTAAAATAAATGAAGTTTACGCAATTTGATTTGTTAAAATAATATTTGTAGAGAGATTGGTTGACCAATATAGGCTAGTGGTTAATCAATATAAGTTAAATATGTAACTGAAGTATTTGATAACATATTGATTGACCAATATGGTGATGTGGTTGATTAACGTCCCTTTTAAGAGAGACATTGGTTAACCGATGTGACTTGGTGGTCAACTAATATACAACGCTAGCTAATTATGAGCATTCAATACATAATAGTCAACTAATATAACTTAATGGTTAACCGATGCATTGGAACTAATTGTTGCAATGATTAATTTTTGGCTCCAATGACTAATAAAGGTCTCGAAACCCTAAAAAGACATGTTTTCTTGTTGGTCCTTGCATTGAAAAGTATTTAGGTATCTTTTACTCACATTTCTAAGTTTTTATTGAGTATTTGAGCATCCATTGTCTCAAATAAGAGCAAGAGAGCCTTTTTGGCATTATCAAAATGATAAAGTGAGATATTTTAATATTTTGTATATTGTACTTGAAGGTGTTTCAAGTGAAATTGATATTCCTATTTATCGTAAATAAAGATTGTAAAAAAATTCTTCTTTGCCTCAACAATTGTACAAAGGTTATTTTTTGCCTTAAAAGAAGAGTTATAGTAGAATTCTAAGAAGAGTCCTGAGAGTAAATATAAGTAAGGTTTGTTTATCAATCTACTATAAATTAGTTTGTATTTCTCTTCCTTTATCCGTTTTACATTATCGCTTAAATGTGTTGAAGAAGTTTATTATTTTATATCACATTTTTATCTTTTATAATTTGTACTCATTAATATATTAAGTTAGTAAATATTTTGTTCAAAATTTATCATCAAATTTATCCCCTCTTGGATGTCATTAAGGACTAACATATTAAAATTGAAAAAAATAAAAATAATGTATAAAGGATGAAAGCACACAACTAGTATTTAATTAAGAACATGGTTAAACAAAGTTGTAGGTGTAATTTATATCGATTTTGGTAGTGATATAGTACACTACTATATTAGATATTATATTTAATAAAATTTTAAATTATAAAATAGTGTTTTAATTTTATATGATTAAAATTTATCCTCTATTGTTATTAAAATTGAAAATTGATATAATATTTTTATTTTTAGATATAATAACTATTTTTAAAATTATTGTTATGTTTAAAAATTTACCCTTTAAATTTTCTTAATTTACAAGTTTAATCTAGTATTTTGGTATATTGATTGGTAAAATTTTAAAAATTTCTTATACAATTCAATACAATAATCTAATATAATAGGAAACAATTCTAACATTTTTTACTAATAGGTACAAAATTCATAACATTGATATTAAAGCTAAGTTTAATTGTAAAAACTTTTTAAATTAGTCATTTTTTGTAATACTAACATGGACTTTAAAAATATAGTAAAATGCTTTAATTTTTTATTTTTAGAAAAATAATCTGACATTAAGTACTACCTTAATTGATATGATATAACAAGTCACATCACATTATTATTTTTGCTAATATTATATTTACACCACATATGAATTTTATTATTTAATAAATTATAATATCAAATACCATAAAATAATTATAAAGTAAAGCATATGAAGGAATATATAATTATTGTACCATTTTTATATTTTAAATTTATTAAATAACAAACTGTATAACGGATAATTTAATATCTGAATATTTTTATTAAAAAATGAAAGTTGAAATATTTTATCCCTATTTGTTAAAGTTTAAATTAACATTATAAAATTTAAGAAATTTTTTATAATTAACCCTTGAAATTCCTTTAAACCACAACTTTTTGTTTTTCTTGGAAAGAAGAAGTTTTGTGCTAATGTTATTACTACTACGTGATATCAGTGTTTTACATTTTGTTCTGTATTGGATGGTACATACCATACTGAGCGAAAAGAGTATGAGGTAGAGAGGTTCAATACTAGCATTTTCGCTTGGTACTGGCTGGTATTCAAAATATCGATCGTATACCGACCGGTATCATAAGTTTTACAGAGCTGGAGGACTAAGTTGCAAAAAAAAAATTAAACATCCCCCCTAACCCCACTCCCACCCAATGATCTTCTCTTCTTTCTCTCCCACATTTTTTTCTCTCACATCTCACTCACTCTCTCTCATTCAAGCACCACTCCTATGGCCCTCCCTCTCTTCTCCGATGACGCCACAACCCCACCACAGACGCCCACCATCGTCGCTCCCTCCCTTTGCTCTCTCCTTCTCCCACTTTTTTATTTCTCTCTCACACCTCACTCTCTCTCTGAACCACCACACCTGCGACTTGCCACCACCACTAACGCCACTAAAGCACCACCAACGCCCCACCAGCTGACCCACCACCCTTAGAGTCTTAGGTCTCCTCCTCCACACCAAATCTGAAATAGATCCAGATCTATTTTTTACCTAACCAGACCCATTGAAATTGTTGTTGAATTCTGAAATAATTTGGTGTGTGTTTATGACTTTATATATGTTTTGTGAATTGTGAATGTAATTGTTAGTGTATTTTGTGAATTATGAATTGAATTGTTATCTTATTTTGTGAATTGAAAATGGAATTGTTATTGTATTTTGTGAATTGTGAATGGAATTTGTTAATTTGATGTTGCATTGCTTGTTGTGTGGAAAGGAACTGGAAAATGGAAATTGATTCATTGAAGTTGTTTGCTTTCATCCATGAAAAGAGCACTAGTTATATTTAATTCAGTCAGCATTAAGTTTTTTTAACAATTTTTTATCATACAATATGCTACTATGGGACAGACATAAGGTTACTAATTTAAGTTGACATAAAAAATTTTTAAATTGGCATGCTAAATAATGTGACATATTCAAATGTATATCTTATCTTATGTTTATAAAATAATTACATCTTTATTTATAAGGGATTAAAATATTTAATATAATTACTTTTACAATTAAGTTATAAAGTTTAAGCCATTTAAAATAATAGACTTAATAAAAAAGTCAGAATCTAAACAAATTTTAGTAAAACATGATTAGCATCGACTTTGTTTGTTGCCTAATAAATGTATAAGTTTACAAAAAAGTAAATGTTATATGCATTGAGTAACACATTTTAATTATGATTAAATGATTTTTTAATAACTCTTTCGTATACTTTAGAGTTATTGGTAGGAAGGCGAAGATGTGTGAGTTTACCAAGATTAGATAAACCAAATCTATGGTTTGACTTTCAATTATTAGCGTGTCAAATATTTTAAATTACATAATTAATGTATTGACTATATAAATGTTACCAGTTTATTAAAAGTATTGACTACAAATTTCGAAATTGTTGGAAATGGAAATTGTGTGTATATGTTTTGTAATGGTTGAATTAAAATTCTTGAAAATAGTTGGAAATGGAAATTGTTTATAGATGTTTTATGATTGTTGGAAATGAAAGTTTCTTTATGTATGTTTTGTGATTATTGGAAATAGAAATTGCTGAAAATTGTTGGAAGTGAAAATTGTTTATATATGTTTGTGATTATTGGAAATGAAAATTGTTTATGTATGTTTTGTAATGTTTGAACTGAAATTGTTCAAAATTGTTGGAAATGGATATTGTTTATGTATGTTTTATGATGTTTGAATTGAAATTATTCAAAACTGTTGGAAATAGAAATTGTTTACGTATGTTTTGTGATTGATAGAAACGGAAATTGTTTATGTGTATTTTTTGATGTTTGAAACTTTGAATTGAAATTGTTAGAAATTGTTAGAAGTGAAAATTGTTGGAAATTGAAATTGTTGGAAAATGCTACAAATGAAATTATTGGAAATTGTTGGAAAAAGATACAGTGATCTATCTTGAGTTCATGCTGCATTGGTCCCCAGTATGAGGAACCATACTATTTGTTTGTTTATAACAAGCATTTGAAAGGTAGAGGAATCACCCGATTAAAAAAAGCATTTAACTGGGGTTAATGGAGATGTGAAACCATGTTAAAAAGTAAGTCATGATGTGAAGTGAAAAATGAAAATTTTTCTTGAAGAATATCAACACGAGAAAGATAGAAGGAAGAGACTAAATTATCAAATTGGTAGTGGAAGTTCTTTGGTTTTTGTGATGATTGTGGAAATGTTGAAGGTGGTAGTAGTAGTGGTAGAGTGGTAGTGATAGTGGTAGTATTCTATCTCAGGCCCAGGAAGAAGTGAATGTTACACCTGGACCTGATGCGAGGAAAAGAAGAAGGTAGGTAACTCGTTTGTTTGCATCACAAACAACTCCTGGAACCCAACCTTCAATTCATAGTGCCTTGCAATCAAGAGATATAGTTCACAATGTAGATATGGTTGTAGCTATATGGTGTTATAATACAAGTTCTTCATTCAATGCTTCCCAGTCTTACTATTATCATACTATGGTGGATGTTATAGCTTCTTTCAATCCAGGATATAAAGCTCCTTTGATTGATGACTTAATAGGCAAACTTTTGAGTTGCTCAGTTTCTAAAATTAAAAGTTATTTGGCAGAAAGAAGAGTGAATTAGGCTACTTATGGGTGTTCAATCATGTGTGATAGTTAGACAAATAGGAGAAGAGCTTATTATTAATTTTTTAGTTTATTCTGCAAATAACTTAATGTTTTTGAAGTCTATTGATGCATCTAGCCTTATTAGAAATACTGATACTTTATTTAAGAATTTTGATGAAGTTGTGAATGAAGTAGGCCTAGAAAATATTGTTTAGTTCATTACTGACAATCACTATAAGAAAATAACAAATTACCGATGAAAAATTACCAGTGGAAAACATTCCATAGTAAATTTATTAGACCTCGTTTTCGAAGTCTAACTCATATTCGGAATACAGATATCCTAACCCAGCATTTAATCGAAAATCTCATAATACATTAATATCATACTCTTTAATACATTAAAGACAACTAACTTTCATCAATCACAACAACCTTA
>JANZXR010000170.1:8209813-8225293 GCA_027575705.1 Erythroxylum echinodendron | reverse complement strand
TATCACAACTCATACCAAGATCATCTTCTCTACTTCATTTTCAACTTCATATCATCTATAAAGATATTAGAGTCCATTATTAATCATGAACACTAATAACAAAACATACATACATATACATATATATGTATATATATATAAATATACGTGTTCTTCATCACTTTCATCCTAATTCTGCCCATTTCATAGTCTCTCACTACCAAAATCACTAAAACACAAATATGAATTTCTCCACCTTTCTTATTTATTAGTTCTAGTCTTCTAAGAAAAGTTCGAGATCCAACAAAATTAGCGATGGAAATGGATTATTCGTTGGTAAAGTTGATGGAAAAAATTTGTTTTTCCGATGGCCAAAACATTTGTCGGTAAATATAGAGGGAAAATATCCCCGCAAGTTTTCTGACGTATTATAGTGATGGAATACTAAAGTCCATCGCAAAAGTAGGTGGCAATTGCTGGCGAAAAGAATAAACATCATGAATACCGATGGGATCACAATTTTGTCGGTGAAATACCAACAGAAGTGTAGTTTCGTCAGTAACTGTCAAATTGTTCATAAAATAAAATGACGTTGTTTAGAGTTGTCGTTTGGTTTTAATCCAAACGATGTTGTTTTATTAACAGACTTATCAACACTCAAAGCCCCCCTTCTCCCTCCCCTCTGCTATTTTCTTTCTTCTTCCCACCATTAATTTCGTCGGTCCTCTTCCTCCTAAGCTTCCACGGTCGATTTTTGCTTCTTTTTTAGTCCATCGTGCATCATTTTCAGGTAACCAAATTATTGGGTTTATTTTGTCTCCAAAAAACAAAGGTGTTAGATGCTTATATGTTTGACCGTCAGTGGGTAGGTGGGTTTTGTTTGGATTGTTGGTTTATACACTTTTTAGTTGGTTTATTTGTTGTTTAAATGTATTGTTATTAGTAAATAATGAAAAAATGCGGTTGTTTTGTTATTAGTTAGAGATAATTCGAGTTGCCTATGCATTGTTTGATGAAATGTCTCTTAAAATAAACATGTCCATCAAATGAAAGCAACCAATGTTATCACTATATAAAGAAGAATAGACTTAGGGAGAAAGTAAACGTGTTGACAATAATATAGTATAATATTAATTAATATATTCCTAAAAACTATTCATGAAAATATGCATATTATAGAGAATGATAATGTTATAAATGTCTGGTGCCATATATGGCTGTGTTGTTGAGTTATTTTCTTTATTCAATAGGGGTAAATATCATAAAAATAGAGGAAACTCTGCCGAAATTTTTATAATTTCTAGTTCACTTATAACATTTTAATATTCTTATGCAGGAAAAGTCTATGGGCATGATGCCTACACTTCGTAAGTTCTTTTTGCACACTCATACTAAGAAGCATGACGGTGTGACATTCGTCAACAACTGATGTAGAGAACTAAATGTATGTGAAATTTATGGTTTAATATTAATGCTTAATAATTATCACTTACTAATATGAACATTGCTTTCTGATATGACCAAATACAAGAAAGCATTCAACGACAGTCTCAGCAGTCTGAAGATGTCGATGAGACTCAAACCTATCTTCATGCAGTGAGTGGTAGGGACCGTCGTGGAAACATATTCAGCTCATGTTATTCGCAATCCTCCGTGTCCAGTACAACGTCATCTAGTAGGCGGTCCACAACCAATGAAGTCCAAGAGCTTCGGAGCACAAAGAAGACATTGATAACTCAATTGCAATAGTCGATAGATTACATAGCTCAGCTCCGTAAAGAGATGGATGACTTGAAAGGGAGGGGTAGCATCTCATCACACCAATCAGAGCATCCGCAGTCACCAAATCAATAGTGTACTTGTAGTCATTTCATTTAAATTACAAATACTTATTATATACAATTTAATGTTCTTATTATCAATTAAGATAATTGTAACTTTATATCATCAATCAACTTTCTGTTTAAACAAATTAAATATATAAACAAATCAAATTATTATGCACAGATAATTCATATCTGTTTAAATTATGCATTAGCCATAAGATTATCAAATAAAATTTAATGATGGTATTTTAAAAAAAATATGATTAATTTATCGATGAAACAACAATTGTGCGTCGGTCAAAACAACTCTATTTACCGACAAAAAACAACAAACTGTCGATATTCATCGACGGAATAACCAATTCCATCGCAAATTTACCGACAGAATTTGTCGTTAAAAAATTATCAGTATACTCACTGACGGAACAAACATAATCATGGGTAATGTTGTAATAAACTTACCGATGGAATAAACAATACAGTCTATAAAGCTACCGACGGAAAAACACAGACTGTTAGAAATTTACAGACGGTCGGCCGCACAAACAACTGTTGGTATATTTACCAACGGTTGCATAAATTTTCTGTCGATAAGTTTACAAATGTATATTCTGTTATTCATCTGAAATTATTACCTACGATCATTTCTGTGACGCCTTGGTCCGTTGCTAAATTCTGTCGTTAACCTAACTTACCGACGAAATGTTTAGGTTTTCCATTGGTAATATCCGTCGCTAAATGACATTTTTCTTGTAGTGAATGATTCCGCCTATAAAGCGGCAAGAAGAAGGTTACATAATAAGTATAATTCTTTTTTATGGACTTCTTTTGTTGTACATTGCATTGCCCTAATGTTGGAGAATATAAGAGATCCTAGGTATTTTTCTATTATTGAAAAAACTATGCAGAATGCTAAAAAGGTGAGCAATGTTATCTATAATAGTGCATAGGTGTTGAATTTAATGAGTAAGGAATTTACCAATGGTAGGAATTTTTGTCGTCCTGTTATGATAAAATTTGCAATGAATTTCTTATCACTTCAGTCTTTTGTTACGATGAAGAAAGAATTAAAAAAAATGTTTACAAGTGATAAGTGACTTGCGTCTCAGCATGCTAGGTTTAACGCTGGATTGTAGGTTTTTAGAATTATACTAGAAGATAGAAAATTTTGATCCAATGCTAATTTGTTATTTGAGTTTGTGAGCCTTTTGTGATAGTGCTTCGCTTGGCTGATAGTGAAGAAAAAGCAACAATGAGTTATTTTTTGATATCATGGAGAGGGCGAAGGAATCAATCAAAGTCAATTTGAAACATAGGCCTTTACATACAGTATCTTGCAATCATCAATGAGAGATGGGAAAGACAACTTTCTTCTTCGTTGTTTGCAGCTGGAGCATTTTTGAATCCTAATGTCTATTTAAGATCAAATTTTCCAAAGAAAGTTAAAGTTAATACAAGAATGCTATTCACTATTATAATAATTGTTGGCTAAGAAATGATGCAAGATTTCTTGAACTCACAAATGGAGCCTTATAAGCATTCTTTTAGGGATTTTGGCATGTTGATTGTTATTCAACAAAGAACAAAACTTTCTCTAGGTATTAGTTGTTTCTTTTTTCTTACTTAATGAAAATTAATTATCATTTTATTTTAACGCTACTTTTGTTATCTTATGACTCGTAGTTTCTTGATGGGATCAATTCGAAACTGATGTTTCATAATTGCAAAGATTTGCAATTCATATTTTAAGTCAATGTGTGAGTGCAACAGGCTGTGAACAAAAGTGAAGCACATTTGAATTCATCCATTCCAAGAAAATGAATAAATTGGAGCACAAGAGATTGAATGACTTAGTTTTCGTTTATTACAATTGAAACCTTCAAGAAAGGTATATTATTATCATTCTTAATTTTGATATAATTTCTTATAATTTTCTAATAATTAAAATTTGTTGTTTACTAAGACTTTTAATAATTCAAGTAGTTCAATAGATCTAATTTATATTGATAATATTGATCTTTTGACAGATTGAGTTTCTGAGGAACCAAATTTGATATATATGGATGACTTGGAAGATAATCTTAGATGGGAAGAGATTGATATGTCATTTAGTACATTGAATTTAAATGATGATGATGATGATGAGGAAGAGGAGGAGGAGGAGGCTCCTCTTAAGGATGAGAATTTTGCACCAAATGATAACTGAGGTCAGTGCAGTTATAGCAGGTATCCTCCCGATTAAGTGAAGTTTCATGTTTTTGTTTTTTCTCTTTTTTTAATTTTACTTATATTTGATGTATATGTTATAATTGCTTTTGTTTCAGGTTTCACTTCTATTGGTAGTTTCCTCATCATGAACTCTTGTCGTAAATTGTAATAGTTTGAGAGTTAAGGATATTTATTGTTCTTTTTATTGAATGTTTTGATGTAATTATTATTTATTATATGATTAAATTGTAATAGTTTTAATACTTTATATTGTTTTTAATTTTATATTTATACGATGATGATTGTCTTTTTTATATTAATTTTAGTTATTATTTATATATAAAATATTTGAAAATTATTATTATTTTATATTCATTGTAGTTATCATTTATTCTTATAGTTTTAGAGACAAGATTAATATAAACTTATAATATACAATACAACCTTATAATATGATAATAAATTATTGTCTAATTTTTGGACAAAAATATTAACAACTATTTTATAAATTTAAAAATTTATTAAAAATAGTGCTCAATAACGCTACAATTCTATATCAAAACTCAATACAATATCACAGTTGGCTCGCAACTTTTGAGTGACACATATATATAGTCAAGATTCCGGTTTAAAACTTTTTTTAAATATGCAAAAAGTTTACCCTGCGATCTGCGAGATGGGCTTAGAACCCACCAAAAACTGGACATGTTTTCTAACCGGAAACTTCAATCCTTTTCACCGTAAAGAAACTTAGTATCTTTTCTTTGCAGTTGACACCAATCTTGTACACCTCTTTAAATACCCATGGGTTGTCTCGTAATTACCAAATACTAAGTAGATTACCTGCATAATCTTCCTTCTATTTTTCAAAAAATGCCCAATATTTTAGGTATTTTGTGGAACTCTGCATCAAAAGTCAGAATTTATCACTCATTAGTTACAACTAACTTACAATAAAATTTGGAATAACTTCAATTGTGCAACTAATTACGCTAATATTAATAAAATTGATACTAAAATCTGGAGTTGACATCAATCAAAATTGTCATACATCACAGCAGGCCACACCTGACCTGACCAGACCAAACCGAAAGGTGAAGGAACTAGGATGCCTCTGCCCAAAGAAAGAATGAGTATGTTCCACGGTCAGACCATTTCCTTAATAAAATATTCTCCATAAATATTGTAATTATTTTAATATACAAACTAAGAAACTAAATGAAATTATAGATTTAGTTTTGTCTGACGACTTTTGTAAATTTCTAAACCAAAAAGAAAAACAAATAAAATAGAATACGTTTAAAAGAAAGCAAAGAACAGAAGCAAGCAAATTCACGCTGTCTGTCTTGGACCCTTGGTCTCTCTTCTTCTCATCCAGAAAAACAAGAGGGATCAGAGCGGAACAGATTTGGAAAGGGAGAAATTAGAAACCATCGACTAACATAGTTGAATCACCGCCAGAGTGAGAGAAAGGAGAGCGATCTATTGAAATTTTTCTTTAGAAAAGAGGAAAAGAAGAAGAAATGGGAACGCTACAGACATGGAGAAGAGCGTACGGTGCCATCAAAGACTCCACAAAAGTCGGTCTCGCTCATGTCAACAGCGACTATGCGGTAATATTATTAAAGCCCACTTCTTCCCCACTTCTCTTCGGATTTTATTTTTTTCTTATAAATTTTTGTTTCTAAATATAGGAATTGGATGTCGCCATAGTCAAAGCGACCAACCATGTTGAGTGTCCACCCAAGGAGAGACACGTTCGAAGTCAGTTTCCCACAAATTATTCTTTTAAGTTCTTGTTTTGGGTACTGAGAATTTGGGTTTATGTTGAAAGAGTGGCTTTTTTTTTGATGGATTTCTTGTAGAAATCTTGATTTTCACGTCAGCGACCCGCCCTCGTGCCGATGTTGCTTACTGCATTCATGTTCTGTCTCGCCGGTTGGCCAAGACTCGGAATTGGACGGTATCGATTTGTTGGTTTTGATTTCCATTTCTAATCCATCTGTGGGCGTTTCCTATGTTTTTTTTCCTTTTTCTTTCGCTTCTTTATTTTTTTTTCTTCTCCTCTGAAGTTTTGGATTTTTAGGGGGCTGATTTACTGTGATTTTGCTTGGAAATCAATTGGGCTTTGATCAATCAGTGTCCTTTAGGATCTGATATTTTGGAGATGTGAACGTGAGATTGGCATTTCTTGGCTGTGCTAGTTTCTTATGTGTTTATTAGTGCTGTTGTTATAACATAGCCCTGCCTGCAATTCCTGTAGCCATCAAATAGAAAAAAAAAAAATCACAAGTTTGCTGCTTTATAATTACCATTGAAATGAAATTCCTTGATTTCTTTATTATTGTGATTTTAAATCTGTGAGGAGAGTGACATATCATTTTATGGTGTTTCTTTTTCTTTAACAGGTGGCCTTGAAAACACTGATAGTTATTCATAGGCTATTGAGAGAGGGTGATGCTACCATTAGAGAAGAAATATTGAATTTCTCACAGAGAGG
Source organism: Erythroxylum echinodendron (assembly GCA_027575705.1). Lineage (NCBI taxonomy): Eukaryota > Viridiplantae > Streptophyta > Magnoliopsida > Malpighiales > Erythroxylaceae > Erythroxylum > Erythroxylum echinodendron. The sequence goes on along the minus strand of JANZXR010000170.1, from coordinate 8,218,780 downwards.
TCGCATACTCCAACTCTCAAATTTCAAGGATGATTCAAGTCCTATTGGTAGCTTTTTTACTCACTCTTGCTCATGAAGTTTACATTTTATTTTCCATTTCCTTCGAGGAGATTGATTTGTAGCTTTTGTGCCATCCTACCTTGTATGAATTTTATCTCTTTTGATTCAGCTTGGGATTGCTCTGGCTGGGTACGTACATATGCACTTTTTTTGGAGGAACGGCTTGAATGCTTTAGAATTTTGAAGTATGATATTGAAGCCGAACGTCTTCCTAAGCCTGCCCAGGGGCAGGATAAAGTAAGCTTCTTAGATACTCGATGACCTTATTCATGATACAAAGTTAGGAAGAATTATAGCATATCGACATTATTAGATAGCATGAGCTGGAAACTGAGTTTCTTTCTACCAATTACATTTCTTTGCAGTCCTTTTCCTCTTTATTCTGTGTCTCTGGGAGGAAAAGAGGTGTAGAATGCAATTTACTTGTTAGGATTTGCCAATAATAATCTAGTGATGGACTTTAATATTTTGCTGTTCCCATATGCAGTTTTTTGTTCTTCATAGATTGATCTTAATTGCATCTTTTCAGTCACTTTCTTATCCGGAACTTACCAGGGTTGAGGAGCTATAGTTGAACTAAACTTGCAATTTTTAGTTAAACTGGTTTGTTAAAATTTTAGTTTGCTTATAGCGATAAATAGCTTTCACATTATGGTTTGAAGCCATTTTGTGATATGTAGACAGAAAATCCATCTTGGAAGCATTATTCCTCAATTTACTAGGATTATTAACAGGATTTTGTGAAAAATATTACTCAACTTGGCCAATAGAGGTGTGGTTTCTGGCAAAATAGGTTTTATGTTATTATGTGTTTTTCAACCTCCTACGTTAATATGCATGTTATATCAAATGGAGAAGTTTGAGATGGAAAATCACACGTCTTTTCTTTTGTATAGTTAAGTTGTCCTTGAGGAAAGTTGGTTTCTTGTCCTGTTGTGGTCTTTAAAATATTCCTAGTTCTTTGCCTCATAATTTCTCTAATCATTTCAACTCTGACTTTCATGGTGTGCTTTAACAATTAGTTAAAGCTAATATTTGAATTTTGTCTATTGGCATTAGCTTTATTATAATTCTAAAATCTGTAAGATTGCAGTTAGTCTTAATTATAAGCATTTATGAGTCTTTGCTTCCTTTAAGCAGGGCTACAGCAGAACTAGAGAACTGGATAGTGAAGAACTATTGGAGCAGCTCCCTGCATTGCAGCAACTGCTATATCGTCTTGTGGGTTGTCGGGTATATTCTGTCTCTTCTCTTTTTTGTTGCTTTTTAAGCAAAGATGGAATCCTTCCTTTCAACAGCCATTTGTTATGGTTTATAAACATTCTTATATCAAAAGTCAAATTTTGCTGTTCTTTGCCTTTACAGCCTGAGGGAGCAGCTGTTAGTAATTATGTAATACAGTATGCTTTGGCTCTGGTATGCATTTTCTGTCTCTGATATTGCTATTGGGTTTGATTTATCCTTTATTTTCTGATATTTTCACATAACTTTTGTTAGATAATATATAAAAGATGCTACATATGAAAACTCTGTCCATTTATAATGGACACAGCTGTAATAATCTTTGTGATGTTGATTCCTTCAAAAGTCCACTATTGATCTTTTCAGCTGAATGTATCCTACCATTATCTCCTTCTATTAATGGGCTTCAGCACTTGTGACCCAATTTCATATCCCGTAGTTCTCTAATTTGCCTATTTATTCCCATAAAACAACTGCATGAGCCAAGGATCTAGCCAGCTTATATATACCCACACACACACACACACACACACACACACACATACATATATATATATATGGTCGAAATACTAAATTGGGCCGTAAATTTGATATATGAGTTTCAGATTGAAAGAGAAACAATATTCAAATGCTCACTTAATCTTGTTTTCATGGAGGGAGTTTCTTTTTGTGGACATTATTTGGAATCAGGGGTATTGGCATAGAAGATATGGATGGAATATGATTCTTTTTTTGTTTCTGATTTGTGCTATTGATGGACTTTATGGCTGATTTTGTTATATGCAATTTCCAGGTACTAAAAGAGAGTTTTAAAATATATTGTGCTATTAATGATGGAATAATCAATCTTGTTGATAAGGTAACCCAGTTTTATTAGCATTATTGTCGAAGAGTTTGCTTATAGCAAGGTAGAATCCATGCTTTGTATTTTTAGGTCTAAAGTTTTCATTCCTTTGCAGTTTTTTGAGATGCCAAGGCATGAAGCTGTAAAAGCACTCGATGTCTATAAACGTGCAGGCCAGCAGGTCCATTGTTTTCATTAGAGTTTTTGCTGAAACTGGATTGCTTAGTTGCTCTGCGTAATTTTTTATGCTGTTTATTGTATTCCTTAGTATGGGAGTTGGCGTACTTAAACTATTTCAGTAGTCACAGGTTTTACCTAGTATGTGACTAGGAGCTTGCGTCATTTTGCTACAGGCTGCTAATCTCTCAGATTTTTACGAGATTTGCAAAGGTTTGCAACTTGCTAGGAATTTCCAGTTTCCTGTTCTCAGAGAGGTATCTGATGTTACTACATGGTGCATTATTTCTCTGGTTCTGAGGTCAATATGTTTTAGTTGATGGTCTAGTGTATAAAATTACTATGCAGCCTCCTCAATCATTTCTTACGACAATGGAAGACTATATAAAAGAGGCACCTCGAATTGTTACTGTTTCAACTGAGCCATTGGTTAGTACCATGACCTTTTTGATGTGCTACAGAATTTGTTTTCTTTCTTATCTACAATATGATCTAATTCGTTGCTAACTATTTTTAAACTAATGGTCAATTGAGTGAAGATACTTCAAAGTCCCATTGAGATGATTTGACCATTTGGAATGAAAACCCATTAGATGGTTTAGTTTGGTTGCGGTGATGTAAGAGTTACAGAGAAGTATTATATGACTTTAGTAATAAGCTAGAATCTACTTTCCAGTGGTAGTCTGCTGCCCTTTTTAAAACCAAATTATTGTGCTTAGATAGTGCTTTTCTTTCCTTGATCATGCTTGACGACTTACTTAGCCACATGTGGGCATATCATTTGGAGAGTGGATCATTAGGATTAACATTTATTACTTTTAAACAGCTTCAACTGACATACAGACAAGAGGAAGGACCTTCCGAGGAGACCAATTCACCGAGAGCTGAACCGGAGCCATCACATACAAAAGAAGAAGCTGTTCCCAGTGTTGACATTGTCCCTCTTACGCCTACTCCTCCAACTCAAAACAACTTGGACGATGGAGATCTACTGGTGATGAGTTGATCATTTATTAGTGTCTCATTTTAGTTTATAGTTCATAATAATTTTATCTTTTTCTTCCCACTTTTCCTCATTCTTGTTGCCCTTTTTCCAGGGGTTGAATTATTCAGGTCCAGATGCATCTGCTATTGAGGAACAAAATGCTTTGGCTCTGGCTATAGTTCCAACAGAATCCAGTAGCTATTCTTCCCTTTTCTGTTCTTCTGAACTCCACTGGTTTCTTCTTTCAATGAATTGCATTTTTTTTTATTATCGTACACTAATCAACAAATTCTTATTTATAGATGCAAATGTTGCGCCAACATTCAATTCTGGTACTAATCAAGCAAAAGATTTTGATCCTACTGGGTGGGAACTGGCACTTGTCACTACTCCAAGCAGCGATATCTCTTCAGCTACTGAGAGGCAATTGGTAGGCCACACTCTTTTGTAATAACTGGTTCCTTATTAATGATATTTGTGCAAAGAACTGACAATCACGAGTGATGAACATGGCATCAAAAACCTAGATTAGTGGAGGATTGAAAGAATCTTAACTATGGTTCAAAATTTTGTGCTGGACTAAAAGTGATAGACGGGGCATCTGGCCATCATTGACTTGGGAAAGACCAGAGCAAGGGTTTGTGTAATATGTTAAAAGAGCCAGTAGGGGACCTTCTGACAATAAGAGATACGAGTGAAGATGGACGGAAATTAAATGTAGCATAGTTTTCTTTAACCATTATCACAGCAAAAGAGAGTGCTAGCAGTCCTCCTCATTTTTGTTTGAAATATCAAATAATTTTCCATTGACTTGTCTAGTTGCAAGAGATCATTGACTTTGACACTATTGCTGTTACGTTTTCTTGTAGATTCCAACGAAATACTAAAACAATCTGATCTCCATGCAACTATACTTCTTGTTTCTTTATTTTTTTTTTTCCCATTTCATTGCAAGAAAAATTTGAAGTTTCTTGAGGAATGGCCAAGTTGATGGCTTCAACCTTCTCATTCTACTTGCTGCTAATAAATGTCAGGCTGGTGGATTGGATACACTCACTCTGAACAGCTTATACGACCATGGAGCATTCAGAGCTGCCCAGCAGCCCGTTTATGGAGCACCCGCCCCAAATCCTTTTGAGGTGCATGATCCGTTTGCCATGTCGAGCAGCATTGCTCCTCCTACTGGAGTTCAAATGGCAGCAATGTCTCAACAGCCACCAAATCCTTTTGGTCCGTACCAACCTACATACCCACACCCACAGCAACAACAGCAAAATTTGATGATGAACCCAACAAATCCTTTCGGTGATGCATTTGTGGCCTTCCCTGCAAATCCTGCTACTCATCATCAAACAAACAACCCATTTGGGAGCACAGGCCTTTTGTAATCTCATGTTTGGACACTTGGAAAATTGTCACATAATTTGGTGCAGTTTCGTTGTCATGCATAAAAAATTGAAGCAGTGAGGATTATGGTTTAGACCCACAAAGATGGATGGATAGCTTGCAGCATGGAATGGAATCGTGTTTTTCTTTTTTCTTTTTCTGGCTTGGGTTGCAAAGATTAGCAGTGAATAGTGTATTATTTGATGACTACACTACACGGACCATAAATAAGTATAGCCTTTTTTGTTGTTTTTTGGTTAATCTCGCCCTAGCTCGCGGTGTATAAGTTGCTTCCTTGCTTTGTTTATTATTTTAGCGGTTGTAGTTACAATTTGCTTTCATAGTTTACAGTAACTAATTAGTGGCATAAATGTTCATTGGTGTTTATTCCTCATCACCTAATTTCACTTGTAATAAAAATAGTTCCACCTCTAATCTATAGATATGCGCTAATGAAACGGATTTGGTATAATTCTTTATATTTTATAATTTGTTTTGTTGAGCTAAAGTTCCAAGTGAGAAATTTGGCTCTTGCATGACAAAATCCTAATGTAGATTTTGGTGACAAGGCATAATAAATCCATCACTAAGGAAAGTGCACATCTCTCGTGTTTGGAATCAATCATTTAAAGCAATGTATCAGCACATTATGCATACGTATTCATCAGATCATGAAGCTGTGAAAAGAAATGTGTTGATGATGAAGCATGCGTCCATATATATTTATACTAATTTTCCTTTTGCTTATGCTTTGTCCATGAAAATTGAAAAGCCCCTCCTTTTTATTATTGAAGAGAGGGTATGTGTTGCTTGCATGCTTGAGATGAAGAGAAGTAGTCTAAAGTTGAGATATTTGAAAGCCAAAGAAAAGTAAAAGGAGTTGAATAAGATGGAGAAATTGGAGACACTAAAGCAAAGAAGAGATGGGGATGGTCGTGACCCACAGGCGTCCTTCCAAATTATCTCAAATGCACACAGTCTTCGCTTATTAGTTGTCAGTCACCTTCTTTTTCACTTCTTTTCCCCTCTCCTCTTTTTTTTTATAGGGACTTGTTAATTAATTACAACATTAACAGCTGTTGTTCATTACTTAATCTGCTTTATAATGCTGTCTATCAACCATAAGATTCCTTTTTTATAATAGGCTGGAGAATCCCATTTTAGTTGTGATGTTCTAACTATGTTCTTCTTAATCTAATTCATACATTTATATGGATTCTATGTAAATATGTTAATGATATTTAATATAATGTAGTTAAAACTGGTTAATTAGATAACACACAAATGCTAAATATTAGCCTGCAATTGCAATGTTTGATGATTGAGGATTTATAGTCTTGCTGAACCAATTTTAGTTTCTTAAGCATCTATCATCATCATGATTATCTACACTGATTTCTTTCCCAGAAGAATCCTACGCATAGATGCTGTAAGATTTTCCTGTTTTTCCTTTTGGTAATTAAGTAGTAGTAAATTGAATTGAAACAAAAAGTCGAACCCAGTGGTAATTTGAAAAAAAAAAAAGAAAGCTGAGCGTTGTACGGATAAGGACAGACGTGTGGGTCCATATACCTACAAAATCATGGTTCGCAAAGGCAGTTGGCGCTTTAGTTAATGCACAAGCGAAATAAGCAATGTTTAACTTTAAAATTTTTAAATTTTTAGTTTGGTTTATATGAATAATTTTTATTATTTATTCCAAATAAATTAATTGATTAATATTTATAAATTGATAAATTTTTATAAATTAAAATAAATCAATTAATGTTCATTTAATAATTTCATTTTTCAATTAAACTTTAAAATTTTCTTATAGATAAAAACAATTTCTTTTAACTATATTTTAATTTTTTTACTTTTATTTAATCTTTAATCAATTTTATAACAGTCGAATACTAGTCGAATTTTTTAAACTTTAATTTTCACTTCAGTTTATTAGGAAAAGAATGAAGCCGATATCTTGTTTTGGCCTTTATGTGGTTGTCCTATTCGTATTAGACAATAAGATTGCGAGATGAGAATAAGAAGATGCTGAGATGTTGAGTAGGAATTTTACATCGGAAAGAAATAAAATTAATGAAGGACATATAAATAGAAATGACTTATAAATCTAATACTTAAAAGTTTTAAGTTGAAGCATGGTGTCAAAATTTACAAGTATATTTTATTACTAGACTCATGATACACATCTCCCGTAAAAATGGACTCTCCAAATCTAACAAAAACTTCACTTTGAATTTAAAAGGCCAACTGAAGAGCCATTCCACCGGTCAAAATTTTGAAGCATTGTATTTTAGTGAAAAAAAAAAAAAGCCAATGACTGTAGCATATATTTCACTACTTGCTGTAATTATCAATGCAAAAATATTGATTATTTCTTTTAATGTTAGCAACTTTTGTAAAGGCTTTTCATAGTTAAAGTTTTTTTGTCTCATTGTGGTCTAATTAGTAAGTGTTTGAATTAGTTTGGTAACCTTCAAAACTAATTGATAAAGGAAAGGGTTTATCTTTATTTTTAATAAAAAAAGGCGGAGTAATATTTAACGTTTCATTTACTATCTATGTAGAGAGTGACAACCAAAACTTGATTGGATTTGAAGTAACAAGTAAATTCTATATTTTTTATATATATCAATGCATATTTTATTAATAATAAAAAATTATTAAATTTATTTTTAGTAATATCAATAGTTATATTAAAACTAAGTAATATATGAAAAATCAAATTTAATAAAATGAAAAAGTGAGTAAAAGAATTAATTGAACTAATAAAGCAATGAAGTGATAAAGAAAATGAGCATAATAGAGCAAATATGCAAGTTAAGAGAAATTAAAGAAAATTCAAGTGAAAAAACTATAGAATATGAAGGAATCTGGCATATTAAAGTTCATCAAATTATTTTAATCCTTCTTATAACTTTATCTTGGCTATTTTAATAAAATATCTTAATCTTTAAACTTACTTTTCATAACTTTTTAAAGGGATTTTTAATCAAGTTTTTTTGTCACAAGAGTATATTTTATCTTTGAAAAGCTTGAACTTAGAAGTTTTCAACTTGTTTTCTACAGGAGTTCAGTTAGCCTAATAGTTTGAAATTGTTAGCTATATAAAAGAGGAAAAGTTTACATAAAAATTGTTGCCTATTAAGCTAGGGGATATGATGGCCTCACCCCTACCCAAATAGACACAAACTAGTTGAATGTAATGTTAAACAACTAGTTTATGTGTCTGATAACTATTTGAGTTATTTTTTAGTATAAATAGCCAACAATTATGCTGTAGGGGGAATCTTTGATCTACTAAAGAATTGGTAAGAGCCTTTTAAAGGCTAACAAGAGTATATGTGCATTAGATAACATATATTGGGCCTTTGTTTATTGGTATGTGCAAGAAAATAATATTTTGAGTTGTATTATTATGCAATTCTTACAATTGAAGAAATTAGTTGAAGTATACTTTGTAAGAGTTACTCTTAATTTTAAACAATATTTGTAAAGTATTACTCTTCACATATGGAGAAGAAAATGTTACATGGAAGGTTCCTTTTGACCCACTAAAAAAAAAAGGGAATTCCCAAGTGGAGCTTAGGAAGTAGACATAGCCAAAGTGTTGTTTTTTGCAAACCACTATAAATCATTTTTGTCTCTCTTTCGGTCACTTTCTTTTGTTATTTTTTTTAATGTATGACTATTTTATATGAATTTGTTATAATCATTTAATAAAGTAAGCAAGTCATTAATTAGTTTTACATAAGACAAAAAAGTGAATAAATATAATTCACCTCTCCATGTGTCATCTGGAACCAATAATTGATATATCAAAGTAAGCCTCATTCATTATATATAGTTATTTAGCAAATTTTGAGTTTAATTTGATTCACTTTTTAATTAAAAGAGTTGATGTCTAGGTAAACATCTTTTCTTTGAAGGTGACAATTACATATATTGAAAAAAATAATATAAAGCATTTTTTTACAAGTACATATATTGTAAAAAAAAGGGATTCTTATATCCTAAAGAAAATAATAGTTTTGAATAAAATGGAGACTAAGAGCATGTTTGGTTCAATGGAATAAGTATTCTATTCTTGACATATTCTTAAAACTTAGTTAAGCAATCTTCTATTTTTTTAACCAATTAACTACTAGTCTCATTTGAATTTTGAATATTGAATTTCTTTGACCAATGTACCTTGAAGCTCGTATAGTTTGTTGACCATACTTCATGAGACCAGTTAGCATGGGGAACATATCGTAAATAGTTATGAAAAATT
>JANZXR010000170.1:8194068-8209713 GCA_027575705.1 Erythroxylum echinodendron | reverse complement strand
AATTTAAAATAGAAAATAGAATATTCAAATCTAATATTAAAATCTATAGAATAGGAATATATATATATATAGATATTATATAAATAATATATATAATATTAATAATTTATATTTTATAATATATTTTATAATATATTAATAATATAATAGGAATAATAGGAAAATCCAATATATAAATATATATGGAATAAAATAATATATGTAAAAAATGAATATGTATAAATGCATATAAATGTATAAGTAAAAGCAAAAAACCATCCCCACCTATCTTTATATATTCCGAGAATAAGCCATTTTATTCAGGATAATAATAATAAGAAAATTAATAATAATAATAATAATAATAGTAATAATAATAATAATAATGTAGTTAGCGATGAATATAATGGATATTTTTGTCTTTTTGTTAGTTATTACTTTGTCATTTCAAGTTTATATTTTCAAACCAAACATCGGCATAGAAATTCTTTAGTAGTAAACCAAACAAAGTAATACCGATTTTATTTTATTTTTCATCTATTATATTCCTAAGAATAACCATTTTATTCTTTATCTATTCCAATAGTTTAAGCAAATAGGCTGTAAGTTACCGAAGAATAAAAGTAAGTGAAGCAATAATGATAAGAGACTTATTATATTAAATAATAAACAAATGCGTATTTTATTTTGTGCCCTTAAAATAAATGAATTAAATAAGGTGTGTATATACAAAACCATTCCTAATATGACACATATTTGAATCACAAATGGTAGCACTAATCAAGTAAAAGAGAGCAAAGTAAGCTTATTAGTGCATCAACACAAGCTATTTCACACAAAAAATGAATCCATTTATAATATGTATTCTTGCTTCATTTATATGATTAACGCTTTTGGTAAGACTTACACTAATCTTGAATTGGTGAGAAAATTGACTATATAAGAAGCAAAAGATTTGACCACCTTGTCATTGAAAAAGCTAATTGTGTAAAGATGAAATAGTTATAACAAAGAGAGGTTTGATTTTTAAAGTCTTTAAGGATGAGAAAATTAATAATAAGGAAACATCTAATGAGAGCTATTTAGATGATATAAAACTCAATATAATGGGATTCAAGAAGTTCTTAAAAAGTAAGAGAGATAAACAACTGAAGAGAAAGAACAAAGTACTTACAACTAAATGGGATAAAATTACTAGTTTAAAGAGTGAGAAATTTGAAAATATTATGACCACGAATGATGAGGTATCCTCCTACTCAGATTATTATAATGATAGTGATATTGAGATTTCATATGACAAGCTAGTTGAATTTTCAAAGGATATGAGTTTGAAAAGTAAGAAAGTATCTTCCAATTATAAAGAGGTTAAAAAAACTTTTAGATTAATGTAGATTAAGAAAAGAAATTCAAATATGAAATGTATAATATGTTATATTCTAAGGGCATGGATGTTTTTAATAATAAAGTACATTATTTATTATATGAGAATAAAACACTAAAGGAGCATCACAAAGAGTCCTTTTTTAGATTTAATATAAATATGAACTTGAATTTCATGCTTGGACCTTAAAAAAACTTTAATAATAGGCATAGAATTGGTTTTACTTATGGAAGTATACCATCCAATAATAAGATAAATTTGTGAAGGAAAAGCATTAGTATGGTTACTTTATACCTAAATCATCACATGAGCATATACTATCTAATTATAGCAATGAAAACTTAATGCTAGTGCACCATCCTTTAGGTTCCAAGCAAAAGAAAAATCACATGTATTCACATATAGTTCATACTCTAAACCTAGAGAAATTAGAATTTAAGAAAAAATAGGCATAATTTTCATTCAAAATAACATCAAAAGAGTAAGTAATCGTATAAGCACTTTATCAATAATTTGCATGAAATAAACTCACGATCATTATAAGCTAATATACAAGAACTTGGAATATATTCATAGTTCTCATAAGCCATGTTAGACCAAAAGAGCATTTCATTTCTAAACTTTTTTTTAGGCCTTATTATTACATAAGAAGAGTTTCTTATCCCTTGCATATTTGAAGTAGAGCTCCTAATTGCCATCACATTTAGAGAAGACCTATCACAATCTTATAGCTCCCACTCGTAATATTCATATCCTTTTAAATTTTTATGTGAGATATCAAATTTGTGATGATCATGAACGTATCTATAAAATTGATCTTTAGAAAAAATACCATTAAATGAACCTAGAAAGATATGGGTTGAAAAAGGTTTAACAACCAATCCCCAAAGACCTAAATTTTTGTGGGTATTTAAAACATATTGATTTCTCTACTTTACAAGTCAATATCAAGTGGCATTAAATTGATACCAATAATTGTTTTCAACGCCATTGAAATCAAATGAGAAATAACAATGGTATCTCCAATAATTGATTTTAAAAGAAAAGTTTTTTAATAACTCTGACATAAGCCAACTAAGGAAATTGATATCAAAAAACTAATTATTAAATCCACTAATAAGGAAAAGGAGATAATTGTTGGTGGTACATAAAAGGAGATAACTACTTAGTGTCATATTGATAATATTCTGGGTATAGATTATGATATTTATATTAATGGAAGAGGGGAGGGGAGCATTCTTGCATGTACCTAGTAAAATAATACGTGAGTTTTTTGAAAATTGTTCACTTACATGATAAGTACTTTGTATGTACTCTTTATTCACATGATAGAGTTTTTAAAAATGGGGTAATGAAAGTTATTAATCTTTCCGTGTTGATGTTCATAAATCTATAAGTCATATATTCTTTTTAATGTTGACAAAAATGAAGAAAGAAGATTGGCATTGAAACTTGATTATTCATGTTGCACCAATTAAGTAAAGCATGCATTACATATTGTTGTAACATAAGGGGAGCTTACTAAATGTCATTTATTTTTCCTAATATCACCAAATATTTTTTTATTATTAAAAGAAAGAGTACAACTTGTTTTTTTTTCCAATGTCACCAAATATTTTATCATTATTAAAGGATAGGATATGGATTGTTAAATTAATTAAGGTTTTAGTGATAATAAAATATATTTTTATTAATTGTCTTACTTTTTGTGATATTAGTAGCTCTATTGTAATAAAAGTTAAAAATATGTCAAAGATCTTATTTAATGAAATAATTAAAAGAATGAGCTAAAGAGAGCTTCAAGAAAATTAAAGTGAAGAGTCAATAACAAGGAACAATCAAGCACATGAAGATTTAGTAAATTACTATGATCCTTCCTATAATCTTATCTTGATCGTTAGTGAATTACAAGTCCAGTTATTGCATATACATATATTACTCGATTCCCTAGCTTAATAGGCAAAATCTATTATGTAACTTTTTTGCACTTTTCTCTATATGTATATATATATATGCACAAAAGTATCCAACGAACATTTGAGTTAGTTTTAAATATAAATAGACTACAATAGAGTTATAAAAATAACATTTGGCATATTATAGATTTTATAAGAGCCTTGGAAGACTAGATAGAGCATGTGTTTCACTGAATAACATATATTGAATATTTTTTATTTTAAGTTGTATAGTTACGCAATAATTATAGTTTTGAAAATTATTTGAAGTATATTTTATGATTGTTACTGTTAATCTTGAATATTATTTATAAAGAATTATTCTTTATTGTGACAAAGTAAATTATTTGAAAGAGTTTCTCTTCACCCGTTGTAAAGAAGATATTACATGGAGATTTTTCTTTAGTCTTTACCATTAAAAAAATAAGATAGTAAATTTGTAAATAAATCTTGGAATGTATATATAGACTAAGGATTATTTGACTAAACCAATATGAATTTGTTTTATGTCTCTTTATCTATTCTCTTTTGTTATTATTATGATTATTTTATATAAATTTATAACGATTATTTATTAGAATAAATAATTCATTAATAATTTTAAATATAAAAAGTCACCTTTCTCTTGTATGCTACTTGGAAAACCAACAATATATCACCTCTCTTTTATTTGAATATATATTGTAATGTGGGAAATAAACCACTTTCACCACCATACTAAACATACAAAGTTTAAAAGATATGTTTTTTTTTTTTTTTTTGCCCACAATGTGTCTTAGGCGAATCTCAACTATAGAAAGACATCTTTAAGTCATCCACACTCAGACTAATCCCCGCTCGAGTTGGATAGGTCCCTTGTTGGAAATAAAGCTCTGGCCCCAAAATTTAAACGGCTGCATACATGAGGGAGGTTTGAACTCGCAACCTTACTTAAGCCAGAAGAGCCCCTTATCAACTTACCTGCGCCTTAAGGTTAAAGATATGGTTTAATTTTGGTGACTGTATTAGCACAAGTTTGATATTGATCTAGCCAACACTAAATTGGACTAACTAAACCAAAATTTAGCAAATTTTTTAATGTTTAGATGTACATGATTTCCTTTTGTTTAGAAAAACAAAAGAAGTTTGATATCTCATATATATCAAATTTGAGACCATTCTTACCAAAAATAGTTGTAGTTTAGTTAACAATTTCCATAAAATTAAAATTGAATCATTAAATATAGAAAAACAAGAGGCCTTTTCATTTCATTTTGGCCTGTTTAAGAGAAATGAGTAAGGATTTTAACCAAAACCCTGTTATCCAAATTTTCTGATCTTTTTCTTCATTAGCGCTATTATAAGTGGCAATTTGTTAAAGGAGCGGTTGGTACGTAATGCTAGATTTTTCTATGAACGAATGCAAAACGCTCCAACACCAAATCTTAAGAAAAGCGATAAATGCCACCTGCAACTTAATGCTTCCAAAAAATGGATGCAACTAAATTTCCTATCTTAAATTAAAAGATATTTCCTTAGTAGAATATAGAATCCGGAAACATGGGCTAGTGAAGATTTGGAGTGTTCAACTGTCAACTTTGGCCTAAACTAAAATCAGAACTCATTTGATGCTTTTTGAGCCCTCCACCCGATTGACAAAATGTGGCACCTTTCATGTGGCCCTTTCTAGGGCTTAAGATAAGGTTCAGCCAATTTACATACCACAACATAATAACAAACCAAACTACTTGTACTGGGTATGCCCTGATGAAAGAAGATATAAATTACTTGCACATTCACCAAATTAAAGTGAAATGAAAAACTGGCCACATCAAGTACTTATGGCCCTTCTCTAACTTGATGCTTCAAATATAAATCAAATGATCATAATAGGAAATGAAAAAATTAGGCCCCATGTACTATTATACAGGAAAATTAAGCCGAATACGTCGTAGTTAGTGTTGATGGCATCTTCGTAACCACGCCAAGCCAACCAAGGTGGATAATGCCTAGAAGGGTCCCTCGTTGAATTGACACCAAACCATTGGTCGGTACAGGATGAAGCACATAAGATTAGACCTTGGAAAATATTTGTGGGACTGTAACTTATCAGTTTCAAATATTTAACGTGACTCTTAAGGGGAGTACAATATGATCTTTTTGGTCAAACTTCAGAAATAAAGAAGATAACAGACTTGATCAATCTTTAATTCTTTATACAGGAGGATCTTGCCTTTGTTTAACTGACATGCGAATTTACACCCTTGAGAATTATACACTAGCACGCACACCCCATGTTGGCGTAAAAGGAAGAGGTAGCTTTAAAGTCCATCAAGAAAGTGTATTGATTTGAAGAAATATTGTAGAACAAGCACATACTTATATTGGAACAACAACTAAAAGCATAGTCGATGGAACAAAATCATCTTAGTGATCAACTGATCCACCTTAGGATTGGGATCTGCAAACTTCTTTTCTTTTTTAGATAGTAAGGAAAAAAATGAAACATTTTCTAGACTAATGGTACAAACTTGGCTAAAGCAAAAGTCGGCTGGAGGGGCAGAGCACAAAGTTAGATTCCCTCTGGAAATGGGAATTGAACAAATTTATATATAGACGTGTGTATGCTGTGCATAAGATGATGAAACTTGGCATGAAAAAAGCAGAGGGATGATGATGTTAAGAGTTTGAATACTCAAAAGGAAAGTTAGGCGATGGGGTCGGTGCGTGGTGATGCAGCCGTAGCCGACCAACAGCCCATTTGGACCATACAAGCAAATGCTTTCTAAGCTTTCTAATTTCGCAAGCTTGCGCTATTTTGTCAAAGAAGATGACCTAGCAAAAGCTAGTTAAATATATACCATTTCAATTAGAAAAATACAAAAGAGATTGCGGGAACTTGAAAAATATAAGTCTAGCAGCAACTACGTTTAGTATATTGTATAGCTCATTACTCTCCATTATACTTTCTAACTAAATTAGTTGAGAGGGAAAATTTATACCAGAGAAACAGTGGAGGGAGCATCTAGGCATTCCATATGGGTCCCACGCTTTAGTATGATGGTGGTCCACCAACTTATAAGTATGGTTGGTGGGCCGCCTCCATTTTCTTTTTGCTGCTGGAAAATGAAACCAGACTGGAATTGAATGGCTCCAGACGCTTTTGGGTTTAACTTCAATAACTCAATGCTTGTGCATACTTAGGTTCCAGTTCCAACTTCCCAGCCAAATCAATTCCATAATCCCTCATGACACTTATACTGAATCCAAATGAATTTCACCACAACTCAAATGATTTATACATATAACTAGACTGTAAGGATGGATTCAATTCTTGATCTTCTTAGTTAGCTTTAGAATAAGGAAATGGAATATGAGCAAAATGATTGTCACATTTTTGTGTCAGCCAGTTTGTTATTTGACACTGTTAAATCCTGTTAAAAAGAAAAAGAATGAATATCATTCTTTAATTTTATTTGACTCAATCTTTTTTGGTTTTAATTTCTTTTGATGTGAGCATGTGGAATACCTGAGTCTTCTTTGGCAGTCCTTCCTTCTTCCAGTTCAAACCACTATTCTCAAAGTCTGTCTAATACAGAACTACTTCTCCATCTACTTCTCTTCTTCTTCTTCATATCATTTGTACACGCTCAGCCCTTATTTCCATAAACAGTCCTTTCATTTTCTTTCCTCTCTCTCTGTGTTTCTTTATAGTGTCTTATCCTCTAATTCTCACCAAGTCTCTTTCTTTCTCTCACTGTGCATAAAACATTCATCAACAATCTATGGCTGCCAACAAATTTGCCACCATGCTACATAGAAACACCAACAAGATTACCCTTGTCTTAATTTATGCATTTCTTGAATGGATTTTGATCGTTCTTCTTCTTCTTAATGCTCTGTTTTCTTACCTGATCATCAAGTTCTCTGATTATTTTGGCCTTAAAAGACCCTGCCTTTGGTGTTCTAGGCTTGATCACATCTTTGAGCCTTCCAAGTTTCACAATTCCTATAGATCTATGGTATGTGAATCTCATGCCTTGGAGATTTCCAAACTGGGTTACTGCTCGAATCACCGAAAGTTAGCTGAAGCTCTTGACATGTGTGAGGATTGCTCGTCCTCATCAGAAAATGAATTGTCAAAGAAGTTTGCTTTTTTTCCGTGGATGAAGCAACTTGGAGTTTTTCAAGAAAACGGAGTTGATAACTTAAGTCAGAATGACGAGGTGGTTTTGAAGTGTTCTTGTTGTGATATCAACCTGGACTCAACGTTTCAGTTTCATGATCATCAGCCGATCAACCCTTCATGGGGGGATTCGGATAATACCCAGAAAGGAGTTTTCAACTTAGAATCCAAGGTTGATGAAAGTGATCACGTAGACAGATCTCAGTCTGGTCTCATGGAGGTTACTTTTGGAAGCAATCAGGGGATTGATGAAAACTGCAAGTTACATGCTAGAGAAAGAGAAGAGAAGACATTGGAGGATTCTTTATTCCTCGTATCTGACTTTGTTTGTGACCAATCGGTTGCTGATGAGAGTAAAAGATCAGACACGACAATTGGAAACTTGCAAGAACCAGTCATAAAGGAAGATGTGAACGTGTTAATGAGTGATCAATCTTGTCATCAAACTGTCATGGTTTCAGGTGGCGGCAGAGAAGTTATCAGTTGTGAAATTCAGCCTAAGCATCTGGAGTTTTACATCGATCAGGATGATTGTCACCTAATTCCTGTTGAATTGATGGGTTCAAGTTCCAATCAGAAGCAAAATGAAAGGAGTGGTGACAAAAGAGCAGAGGAAAGTTACGGTAATGAGGATTTTGTTCTGGAGTTTGATAAGCATGTTGGGACACAGTATGAGTTAGTTGTGGAGGATAATAGCTGTTCTGAAGAAAATTTGCCATTGCTTTCCTGCCACGATGGCGAGGATGAACCTAAAGTTGAATTATTTGAGTCCAGAGAAGTATCTCAGGATGGAATTTCTTCACAAATGCTTGTTGATTTTGATGAAGAAGTTAGCTTTACCAGTGATAATCATGTTTTTCAAGAAAATTCATACCTGGAAGACGATATAAAGGAACCTGCAAATAGTCAAGGTAATTTCTAGGATGTCCTTTAATTTATTACGTGCTTCATATTAAATTCTGATCTAAATTAATGATAAATTTGGCAATGTACAGTCTCCGAAGAATCATCCCAAGTGCAAGGAGATGAAATTGAAGCGGATGTCTCAATAGGGACAGAGATTCCTGATCGGGAATTAATTGATGATTTTCAAGCTCAAGACTTTGGTCCTCCGTATGTATGCTCAGAAGAAACCCCTTCGATTAGTAATGCCGATTGTGATGTACAAGTTGAATTTTCTCCTGTAAATGAAGCTCTTAGAGATGGAGATTATGGTTTTCAAGAGAACTCGGACAGAAAAGAGCAAAAAATTGAATGGGGAAACAGTGAAGGTACTTTGAATTTTTCTTTCTATTCATAGTTTGTAGTTCATCTTGAATTGGACCTGAATTCATGTTGAATTTCATATATTTGAAGTCACTGAAGAATCATTGCAAATGCAAGCTAACAAAACTGAAGCAGATGTCCCAATAGTGTCAGAGATTCCTGATGAGAAACTTGTTAGTGATGTTCAAGCTCAAGAAGTTCCTCCGTATTTAAGCACGGAGGAAAACCCTATGGCCACTAGTGCTCATTTTCACCGGCATAACAGTCATGGTAAGCCTTAAATTCTTTGGCAGTCGGTTATAAAAGAAGTCTTTTCTGGTTATCTTTATTGATAAGAAGTTCATTTGTTGGGTTAGGATCTAAGCAAGCTGAGGAAGATGAAGTGGAATTTAGGACCTTAGAAGCTGAAATAAGCGTGTCAATGATAAACAACCATTTTGCATTGTGTTCTGAGGGCGATGAGACAGAAGAGGACAGAATTCCCAACACACCGACTACAATGGATGGTCTCCATCACTCGTATAGGAAGTTTCTATCAATTGAGAGACGAGAATCTGTTACAGAAGACTCACTGGATGGAAGTGTCATGAGTGATATAGAGGCAGCTGATGGAGTTCTGACGATTGAGAAGTTGAAATCAGCTCTTAGAAACGAAAGGAAGGCTTTGAATGCTTTATATGTGGAACTAGAAGAAGAGAGAAGTGCCTCTGCAGTTGCAGCTAGTCATACTATGGCAATGATTAATAGACTTCAAGAAGAGAAGGCTGCAGTGCAAATGGAAGCTTTGCAATACCAGAGAATGATGGAAGAACAAGCAGCTTATGACCAGGAAGCTTTGCAGCTTTTGAATGAACTTATGGTGAAAAGGGAAAAAGAGAAAGCAGAGATAGAAAAAGAGCTCGAAGTCTATCGCAGAAGGGTAGAGAATTACGAAGCAAAAGAGAAAATGATTTTGAAGAAAAGGACAGTTGGAAGTCCGAGAAATGGAACTTCATCGTCGTCGGTCTCTTGTAGTAATGCTGAGGAAAGTGACGGACTATCTGTTGATTTGAATCATGAAGCAAATGAGGAAGATAGATTTAGCAATCATCAAGAAAGTGGGAAACAGAATACTCCTCCTGATGCAGTTTTATATTTGGAGTCGTCTTTGGCTAATTTTGAGGATGAGAGGATGTCAATTCTTGAGGAACTCAAGGCTTTGGAGGAGAAGCTCATAACACTAAGTGATGAAGAGGAACAGCGTTTTGAGGACATAAAACCAATCGAGCATCTTTACAACGAAAATGGAAATGGATACCACGAGGATTCTTGCTATAGTAGTGAAGCAAATGGATTTGCGAATGGTCATTACAAGGAAATGAATGGGAAGCATAAAGAACGAAAGATGGGTGGTGCAAAGGCGAAGCGACTTCTTCCACTTTTTGATGCCACCACTGATGCACATATTGAAGATGAGATGTTAATCGGGCATGCCGGAGTTGATTCTGTCGTCAAATTTGACGTGGACAGCAAGAAAGTTTCTATTGAGGAGGACGTGGATCATGTCTATGAAAGGCTACAAGCCCTTGAAGCAGATAGAGAGTTTTTGAAACATTGCATAACCTCATTGAAGAAAGGAGACAAAGGAATAGAGCTTCTGCAAGAAATCTTACACCACCTTCGTGATCTAAGAAGTGTGGAACTTCGTGTAAGGAACATGGGAGATGGTGTTCTATAATGACATTGTGTTCACCTTTGTACAAGATCAGGTACGTTTCAATGTCCTCAGTTTCACTTCTTGCAACATTTGCTGGAGTTTTAATAAGAGGATAATTTGTGTAATATATGCAGAATACATTACGGTAAGTTGATTAACAGCGCCGAATTCAAGTGGGAGGCAACAGCTCCTTGCTTGTTCAAGTGATTAAGACCAAATGCAAAGTTCCATCATTTGAGCAGCATAGTTCATACGGGAAGTCCCTTATGGAGAGGGAGGGTCCTGTGGTGATCAAGGTGGACTGACTGGAGAACATGAAGGTCTACCTATTTAAAAAATTTGAACTTGTGGTTTTGGTGTCCAATGTAAGCCCAAATTTTTGGTGGGGTTGAGCTCATCATCATCTTTCTGGTGAAAAGGAGGGTGGTGAGTGTATGTGTGTGTAGGGTAGTGAAGCCAAGCTGTCATTTTGTATGTTACTAGGAAGAACCTGGCTTGCAAAGCTGGAGATATCCAACAATGTTTCCAGTGCCAGGCGCATATAGCAGTTAGTTTATTGAGACAGTTAGGAATAGGGAACTCTTTTTGTCTTTTTTCTCAATACTTGTGGTAGGAAAAAGAAGGGGCCTTTCTTTTCCTTTCCCATCTTTGCATCATTTCATCACATGGTTTGTTTATTATTTGAGTTACTTGTATACTCTATGTATCCACTTTGTAAAGTATGTAAAATTGAGTGTTTCTTTATTCTATTTGGAACTGCTTTGGTACGAAGGCAGGCAACTGTTAGATGTACAAACAATATAAAAGATGCATAAACATGGCTTTGACATTGATGTTGCTTTAAGCATAAAGGAAGCCTTGGTAGGTGCAAGCTAACACACAGTAATTCAACCCATGAATCTGATAGTTTAGTAAGTAAAATTAAATTTTGTAATGCTGATGAAAGGCCCACGAGTAATGATAATTAATGATGGTTTAGGAGTGATTATCTCGCCTTTTGGGCCCCATCTGTCCTGCTATCCATCATCATTCATATACTAATACCAGCTGGACCACATAATGCCATCCAGATACAGCTTTTGTTACGTGCATGAATCTATCTGCTGTTTCCAGAATACCAATCGGATTGGACTTCGGATGTGTTCCTCAAGTTCATTTTACACTTCCACGGCAAGCTCACTCATGGGCTAACTTCTACAAAATGTGAGTCGAAGTTGTTTGAAATGCCATAATGAGACCCCAGTAATTTGATCTGAAGTTATCTGTTGCAGAAATTCTTTTGGTAATACTTTAGACACCAACACCACTTATTATATTCTAACCCCCTCATCCCTTGGAAAGATTCTTCCCACGTGCAGTTGTGCATGAACATGTCTGTTGAGGTTAGACATATGAATTTTATAGAGTCTTCTATATAGAATATTTTGTTTTTCTCAGCTTTCCAACAAAAAGTAGCACAATCGGTGATTATTACACTTTCGGCGACGTTCTAAAAGGACATTAAGAGTGAGATCTACATTAGGTCGCTCTCATTATGTTCCTCTTAAGAATTAATCGAATTCATTGTAAAGGTGTCTGCATGTTCTTGCTTGTAAGTTCCTGCAAAGCCAGAGAATTAACTAATAATTAATGAATAGAGACTCCGACAGCTAAAAGGGTTGTTCCAATGGTGATGAATTGAAAGCCTAAGTTGCCTGATTCCAGCCATTCAACTTTTCCCTGTTATTTTGCCCATGAAATGGTAAGAGATAACTGATATTTGTCCTAAATAATTTTTTAAAATTTATGGTCATTGGGAACAGGCTTTAAATCCCTTTCGAATGAACCAAATACTTCCCATCCTACTCTTAGCTTCAACCCTGAACCTATACCAGATATTATCTCTTCATGAAGTAATGCCCTCTAATATCATTCAAACAAATGCAACCCATTGAATGATAAACCTTCTCTAGCACGCCCAACTTCTAAACTTCCCTAACGTGAACAATCCAAACTCAACTACCAATCTAGGTAAAGACCAATCTTATAGAATCAGAGGCCTTTCTTCAGACTTCTTTGACACCGATGTTAGTGATGGCAATTCAAGTTATAAATAGGTGCATATTAGGGGCAGAAAAATGGGAAAACTAAAAAAGAAAACGGTTCTTAAAACTTTCACATGAATATTCTATGTTGGAATGCACGAAGGTTTAATAATTTCTGTAATAAGTGGATCTTAAACACCTCTTCAACTCAATTTATCCCTATCTGAAAATCTTTAAAAGAAAAAAAAGAAGAAGAAGAATGCTGATGAGGCCTCCTCCTTCATGTCAGCGATGGAGAATTTGTCTCCTTTCTTAAAATCCGAAACACGTTTACAATGGCAGAATTTACTTCTAATAGAATCCTCAGAAGGTTAATGTTAACCTACATTTCTCTTCAAAACAATTTATGCACTTCCAAATTACGATAGACCCTTCAAAACTTGCCTTCATGTGTTTACAGTAGTTCGTGCTTCCCAAAACTCCTTTATGAGGAATAAATTTTAGGACTGTGTTTATGAACTCTCTTAAATTCATTGTAGTGATATGTGGCTAATTACTGAAAATTTTAACTCTCATTTGTTTCTTTGAATAATAAGGAGGCATCATAAGATGGAATGCTAGTGTAGACGACCTCACTGTAATTATTTGAAACAGTATGCTCTTTGGTCTGAATTTCTCTATCAATCTATTCACATAGTCAATCTAGGAGAAAATTGGATAAATTTTCGGTGAATCCTAGGTCTTCTTCCTTTGTTTATCTTAGTCAAAATTTCCCTTAACTAAGATATTCGATGGTTCCCCAATTCATATAACATTAGGTTTAAATGCTCAAAAAGTCTAACCTCTTTTCAAGTTTCACTATTCTTGTTGATGACCTTAATTTTACTAAAGTTACTAATAATGCTTGTCTCACCTTGGGGAATTTAGTTACTGATATACACTTTTTCAATACTCCACGCCTCGGTAGGTGCAAATTTTAAGTTTTTCTCTTAGAAACTCAAACCTGTTTGTTGAAAAAGTTTTGATAAAGATATACGCAAGCTTACAATTCTTCAACATATATTACACCATCCTTTTGACTATATACGATAAAAGAATATTTTAATATTGAAATGCTTAGTTTTTCCATGAAAGACTATCACTACAAAAAAACAGCCATTTAGCGACGAAAAATACCGACAGAAAAGATAAATATTCCGTCGGTATTTAATATTACCGACATAATATGCCGACAGACAAAAACGTCTTAGATTCGGCCGTAGCTAACTTTACCGACAGTAAAGAAATTTTTATCGGTAAATTTAGCGTTAGAAAATAAGTTACCATCGGTAATTTTAATGAAAATGTGCCTACCGTCACAATTTTTCTGTCCGTAAATTACCGACGGGCTAAAAGTTTCCAACGCTAAATTTACCGATGGTAAGTTCCTTAACCGTATATAAATTTAGCATTGGAATGTTTAATACTGTCGGTAACTTTACCAATGGTAACAAGTTTTCTGTCGGTAAATAAGCTTAACCATTACCGACGGAATTTGTTCTCCGTCAATATATATTATAGACATGTACCGATGGAATTGTTGATGTTCCGTTGGTAAAGTTATTGATTAAATTTTTAAAAAATATATATTTTCATTATAACCGTCGGAAAATTTTAATAATTAAATATTTATAATATATATTTAATTTGGTTAAATAGAAATTTTGATTAATGATTAAAAATTAAAATATCTTAATTGATAATAAAAACATTACATTGTAAGTAATAATTTTTGTAATACAAACTACATGACCAATATTACACTTCTGATTAGGAGCTGGTGGATCGTCTGGTTGGTGTGGTGACTTACTGCCCTTACCCTTCAATTCATCCATCTCCCAATGGAGCTGAGCGTACAAGTCTAACGACTGTTGTTGCGCTGCTATCGTCTGTTGTTGCGCAACCATTGACTATTGCAACTGATGCAACTGTTCCAATGTCTGTTGCAATTGAATAGACAATGTCTGCATTGTGCTCTCAAGCGCCTCCACTTTATTGTTATTGAACCACCTAGCAGATGCTGCTGTACTAGACGTGGAAGATTGCGAATAACAAGTATTCACAAATGATTATAATCCAAATATCCTCCCACGACGATCCCTATCACCAACTGCTTCAAGGTAAGTGTCAGTCTCATCAACATTTTTAGATTGCTGAGACCGTCGTTCAATGATTTGCTGTATTTGGTCTTATCAGAAAGAAATGTTTATATATGAGTAAGTGATAAGTATTAAGCATATTATTAATATTAAATCATAAATTTCACTTACATTGACTTCCCTACAACGATCGTTGACGAATGTCACCCCGTCATGCTTCTTAGTATGAGTGTGCAGAAATAGTTGACGGGCTATAGGTACTACGCCCAATGACTTTTCCGGCATAGGAATAAAATGTTAATTATAAGTAAAATAGATTTTATAAAGCAAATTCAATTAAAATACAGCAAAGAAAAGATATGAGAATATAACTGTTAATTGTAAATACTTACAAGTTTTTGTGCATACTCTTGGTGGGTAATAGATTCTCCCGTATGTATGAGAAAACTTTCTCCCTCGGGTCCTCCACGTCTGTTAGCCGAATTACGCCGTGAAATCGCCGCAGGTGATGTCCAATATGTCAGCTAACGACTCCATATTTCTTCAAAAATAAAAAGCAGTCGTATAGCTGCCCTGCGTATCGCACCAACAAAGTCACGATAACGTGTACATGCTCTCGACTCCCATACTCTATATACGATCTCGTCCAATTTAGAATCCCAAAAAAATTCTATCTGTAACAAAAGGAAATATATTTGATAAATACTGTTGATGTAATAATAATTATCAAATTAATGTAAAAAATTAATATTGAAAAAGGAAATAATTATTTCTATCGTACCTCAAACTCATGATAGTAAAATTCCTTTATCGCTTGAGAGATATTCTTCCAACAATAGCCCTCATGATCAATCTTCTCCTTAAATTTTGATGTCATATTTCTGGAACATGGTCCAGATAGAAAAAACCTATAATATAAAAACAAATAAATTTATACCATTTTAAAAATTGTAACCTATAACTCAATTATAACATATAATGGTTCATGTATTTTCACTTACATATTATTGACTATTGTGATGTATTTTCTTCCATTGGGTC
>JANZXR010000170.1:8145442-8191089 GCA_027575705.1 Erythroxylum echinodendron | reverse complement strand
CATGGGGGTGGAGGCAGGGCAACGCAATTTAAAAGCGCTGAATCATAGGGTTTACCTCGTCATCTTTAACCAAACGATGAAGCAAATTGTCGACATTTACCGATGGAATCTAAATTCTGTCAGTATTTGAATTTCCAAATTACTTCACAGCCTATGGTTACCGCTCTTTTTGGAAAGGAAAAACTCAGTCCGTCGGTACAGTTGATGAAACGCACACCATATGTTTGTGTTAAAACCAATGAATCATTGACGAAATACATATTTTGTCGATGATTCAGGTTTTACCGCCTCATCTTCAACCAAACGATGACGTTTGGTTTAGCAAATAGCCGACAGTTACCGACGGAATTTATATTTCGTTGGTATTTAAGTTTCCAAATTAGTTCATTGCCTGTGTAACCACTTCTTTTTAGGACAGACACCCACCTTCTGTTGGTATAATTAATGAAAAGCTAACCATTTGGTCTGAAGATAAACACGATGATTCACTGACGGAACACTAATTCTGTCAGTAAAGTTAATTAAATGGATACCGACGGAACACATTACGTCGGTATACAAAAGGGGCTGAAACACTTTTACCGACGGTATCTTCACCGTCGGTAATTGTGAGAAGCTAATTTATTGTAAGAGTAATTCCCACAACTATTACTGACGGTGGTGTCTAATCCGTCGGTAAATTTTCGATAAAATTATATCCGTCGGTATCTATCTGAAGCAATTAAATTGCGGGAACCGTTCCAGCAATTTATTTCGATGCCGTAGGTTATGTCGTCGCTATATATCGTCAGAGATTTTGCACGAAATTCTTCGCTATATATCGTTAGAGATTTTGCACGAAATTCTTTCTCTCTAGTATTGCCGACGGATATATAGTTTCGTGGCTATATATAAATAGTATAGTTTATTTACCGACGGACAGTAATTTTTTGTTGGTAAATAACGTCAGTTTTCTGTCCGTCGGAAAATTTCCGCCTCTATTCCATGATTTTCTTGTAGTGTAGATTGCCGGACATGACTATGGTTACCTGGTTGCCTATTGTTAGACCCCTAAGTTGTAATAGCGGAATAATGCAGGTATTAGCGAGTCTTGACCAATGTTCAACACTCGGAATAATAGAACAAGGCAAAAACTTGCGAGGAGGTAAAGAGGAAAAGTTAGCATGCATTGGTGCACATTGGCGGAAATTTTCGACGAGATGTAAAATTTAGATATGAGACCAAAAGAAGACTTAAGACAGATATATATCGATTGGAAGGCTAGCCGAATCACATGCATGACAGGAATATACAAGAGTTCCAAGGTGACTTAGCAAGTAGATTAAGTATGGTGCGAGTTTTGGACCTTGTACGAGCTAACTTGACTAAGGCTAAGTTCTTGATTGACTAAGGATTTAGCGTGTGCTCAAGTGGACGAACCATGGCTAATGGAGTTAGCATAGTAAGCATTAGACGAACCAATGTGCTATTGGCTTAGATAATTCATCATCAACGGATAGACATGAGGAAATCTTGGAAGATGTGGCAGATAAGATCACAGTGGATGTACATCAACTCTAAGAGATAAAGATCATGTGAAAGGATCATCTAAAGATAAAGTAGATCTTCATGGATATGGACAAATCATTCCTAGTAGATGTAATCATTTATCTTATCATTGTGATATAGCTTAATCTTATTAGATAGAATCCTAATTGGATAAGGATGTCATCTATTGGTAAGTATGATGTAATCTGATCAGGATAAGATAAGATAAGATTGTGATCTTAGCTAGTAGAGTTCTATTAGGATTCTAATTAAGATAAGATAAAATAAGATTATGATCTTAGTTAATAGAGTTTTATTAGGATTCTAACTTAGTCATCTAGAGGAACCTATAAATAGCGCATTTGAGCCTTGATCTTCTCAGGGTGAGAGTCAGAAACACTTAAAGAAGTGAGTGTTGGAGACACTTAGAGATTGAGAGAGTATTCTTTTGTATACTTTGAGGGAAGTAATCAAGGTTAGCGTTTGCCGTATCTCTTTCTCGTGTTCTTATTGTTGCCATGAATATTTAGTTCTTTTGTAGTTTTCTTCCAGGGGTGTGATAATGAAATACTACGAGCTTTATGAGGCGTTTGAGAATAAGTAGGTTGGTCAACGATCACAGGAGAAGGCTGAATCTTGCTTTAACGAAGCTAAGTGAAATTGTCATGCAAAGGGGTTGTCGCATCTTATGGGATAAGTTCATGTTTGAAGGAAAACCTTTATAACAACTAGTATCAGAGCCATAGTTTGAGATGGTGGAATGTAGTAATTTGATGGAACGTATGTTGGCCCCTGGTCTCGGTTCTTATTTTGTGGCGACAAGGAGCCAAAATTGGAGGACTTATATATATATAACTAACATCAAGAAAAAAAGAATTAAATTTCTTAGTAGGAGTAAAAAAAACAAATAAACAAACAAATAAATAAAATAAAAATAAAAAAAGAAGAAGTGCATGAGGATGTCATGGTCGTGCATTATTATCATGGCTATGCATTCAAAATGCACGGGATGACAGCCAGGAGTCACAATCGTGCTTGTGCACGATCGCGACATTTTGTGAACAGTGGAGGTTTGTCACGATCGTGCACATGCATGATCGTGACCGAATCTTCATAACTTTCAATCCCAAAGTCTAAAAATTTCAAACTTTATGTTGTTAGGAAGCTAAGAAAAAGAGCTACAACTTTCATGAAGACAATTTTGTCTAATTCTATTTAGATCATTATAGTTTATTCATTAAAGATTTCAGAACACATTTTTTAATCCCCTTTTTACTCTCATTTGTCAATATACATTCTTACAAAAACAAAAGACCCAAATCCAACAAACACAATTCATACATCTAAGACTCCCACTAAAATCAACTGCTTCAGAAAAATCTAATCAAAAGTCTTCAACATCTATTAATTTCATTCCCAACCAAAAAAATATAGCAATTTAACAGAAGAGGAATTTGGACATGAACAGATGAATATTTCTTCTAACTCTTACCATCATTCATTTCTTAAAATAAAATAGAGTATGTACATTGCTCCAATTACAAACAAAAGCCACATCAGTAGCATAATACCAAAATAGAACATGGATGCTCATGCCTATCATGCTTATAAAGCTACCAAAAATGATCCAAACTAACTTAGTTTCAAAAGAAATATTTCTTGGAAATTTTTCGAAGTTTTTGCAAGGTTCAATATCGATATGTTATTTTTACACCTGAGGAGTGGAAAGATAATAGGGTGAACTGGGAAGCTCAGTGGCTAATACGTTTATAACCATAGGTAATGAGCCACACACACAGAAACACCAATCCAGTTCACATAACACTTAATTTAAATTACAATCACATAATCCATACCATATATTTTACAATCATCAAACAAAGCATTCAATTATAAATCATGCTCAGCAAATCACAACAAAGGACATAACAATATAGCTTGAAAGAATCCCTTAAAACATAATGACGAAATCGAAGTTTACGCTATGAATAGAATGGGCCCATTTTTTGGAGCTCATATGCTACAAGTAGGTAGCCAGAGAAGGCTATAGGTCAACGTGCACTTGACGAACGAAATGGTATCTCTCTTGCTCATCAAGCAAAATTTCAATGCTTTCATATTTCATATCACATTCATATTTTCATGCTTCTTAAATTTTCTATTTTTCATTAACATCAAAGCAGCAAAATTCTTGTAAAGCAAACATGATATTAAATTCACAGAACATTTTGCCCACATTCACAATGATTCAAGACAAGCATTTATACACACAAAGTCAAATAATATAGCCCATCATAACAAAAACTATAAACATATTACCCACCTATTTACTTGTAACTCCAAGTTCAAGCTTATCTTTCCTCTTGATCATTCCCTCGACTTTCTCAGTTCCCTTCAAAAAAACATATTTTTCATTCAAACAATATATACGAATAGAACTTCCCTAAAGCTCTATTATCCAAAATTGAGCTTCGACTTAATCTCCTCTTAGTTTATCTAATATAGAAGAACTAAGATTTAGTTAAAAGTTCATGAAAATCTAAGAACATAAATCTCTTGTTCCTCTTCTTTCTCTCTTCATTTTCAGCGCATAAAAACTTAGTTTCTATGCTTTATTCTTCTATCAAAACAAGAAAATAGATAAAGGGTTACCTAAAACTCAGCTGAACCTTCTTCTTCCAGTTCTTATCTCTTTTATCTTTCTTTCCTTCTTCTTCTTTTTTAGTTCGGTTTCTGCTTCTCTTCTTCTACTTCTTTCTACATTTTTCTTCTCTCATTCTATCTTATTTTACACGACCCTCTATCTTTTTCCCCAACCTCTCAAACACGTCTCTCCCTTACACGACTCTCTTCTTCTTTCTCTAGTTTCTTCTAGGTTCTTCTTTTCTTTCTTTTTTAACCTCACGAATTCGTCTCTTTCTTTCTTCACTCACACTCCCTTCATTTGTTCTTCTCTTATTAATCTAAAACAAACTCTAATCTTCCAAACTTACCCTTCCATATTTACGTACTCTAATTCCTTCTAACTCCTTAACCTAATTCTAACACTTCCATTAATCCATGCAACTATATGTAATTAAAAAATATTCATAAATAAACTCCATAAATTTCTAATTCAAGAATTTTGATTTTTACTCATGACTAAACGCCAACAATTTCATATTTAGTAATTCTAACTTCTAAGAAAAGTTTGGGATCTAACAACGTGTCAACTAAGTGGAGGCACTCATCAGAAGAGGAGGTTACTTCTTACAACACTCAATTTGAGATGTTGGAGGCTCGAATCCAATAGTTGCAACCCAGGACATTGAATGAGCGAAAAAACTCTTTGGTGAAGGTGCGAGAGCCACAAGTTTTTGACATTAAGCAGAGTGTCAAAGAGCTTGGAAATTTCTTTTGGGATATGGAGTAGTCCTTTGCAACGACAAAGGTGGCTAACTTTGATAATGTATCGATCACGACAATGTACCTAATAAAGGATGCAAAGATATGATAGAGAACGAGGACCTTCAACAACATCAATACAGGTTAACCTCCCATTGACACAAGGGAGAAGATGAAGAAGGAGCTAACAAATCAATTCCTCCCTACCGACACTTAATGGGTCATGAGGGAAGCTTTGAAGAGGTTGAAGCAAGACGAATCGATGCCGAAGTATGTGAGGAAATTCACATCTTTGATGTTGGATGTGCAGAATATGTCGGAGGCAGAATGTGAAGGACCTCCTAAGCACAATAGCAGTTGTAGATTCCTTGAAGGATCTTCAAATGCTACCACCTATTCGAACTAGCTACAAGGGTAAGAAGAATGGTAGGATGCAGAATGGCTCTGAGAGAGGCAAAGAGAAGGTAAGTGAATCTTATCAAGGTAAGAAACAATCAAAAAAGGATATTGCTTGTTTCATTTATGAAGGGCCGCATTTTGCTCGAGAATGCCTAAAACGGAAGGCAGGTAAGGAGCAAGTAAATTCTATGATTACAAAGGATCAAGGAGAGGGAGAGGAGGACTCGACGGAAGAAGTCTACCTCAATAGTTATGCTGTGTTGGGCACAATGGGCCTTTTGAAGGAGCGTTTGAACAAAAATAAGGAGAAACCCAATAGAGAGGGGATATGGTATGTGGGAGATGTGCCAATGGCAAAAGATTTGAGGAACCACATTCGGAGGAGTGTCCACATATTATTTCGACGAGGGCATCGATTTCTTCTGGTGGGGGTGGTTTATTAGACCCCTAATTCATAATAACGAAATCTTATAGGCATTGGTGAGCCTTGACCAGTGTTTGACATACGAAACAACAGAATAAAGCAAGGACTTGCGAGGAGGCGAGGAGGAAAAGGGCAATATCAAGCATTGGTATGCATTAGTGCACATTGTCGGAAATCTTTGAGAGATGCAAGATTCAAATGTAAGACCAAAAGAAGGCTTGAGACAGACATCGAGGGGAAGGTTAGCTGGATCACATGCATGATAGGAATATACGAGAGTTCTAAGGTGACTTAGCAAGTAGATCAAGTATGGTGCAAGTTTTGGGAGAGTTTCAAACCTTATACAAGTAGCTAAGGCTAAGTTCTTGATAGACTAAGAACTTAGTGTGTGCTCAAGTGAACGGACTATGACTAATGGAGTTGGCATGGGTAAGCATTGGCCAGATCAGTGTGCTTTTATCTTGGATGACTCATCATTAACAGATAGAGATGAGGAGATCTTGGATGATGTGGCAGATAAGATCACAGTTGATGGACATCAACTTTAAAAGATAAAGATCATGTGGAAGAATCATCTGGAGATAAATGAGATCTTCATGGATATGAACAGATCATTCTTGGTAGATGTAATCGTTTATCTTGTTATTGTGATGTAGCTTAATCCTATTAGATAGAGTCCTAATTGGATGGGGATGCCATCTATTAGTTAGTGTTATGTAATCTAATAAGGATAAAATAGTATAAAATTGTGATCTTTGCTGGTAGAGTTCTATTAGGATTTTAAGTTAGTCATTTAAAGAAGTCTACAAATATGTCATTTGAGCCTTTCTCTTCTCAGGTTAAGATTCAGAGACACTTAAAAATATGAGTGTTGGAGACATTTAGAGATTGAGAGAGTAATCCTTTGTATACTTTTAGGGAAGTAATCAAGGTTGGCATTTACCATATCTCTTTCTCATAATCTTATTGTTGCCATGAATATTTATTTCTTTCATAGTTTTCTTGCAAGGATGTGAGAGTGAAACACTGCGAGGGTCGTGAGTCATTTGAGAACAAATAGGTTGGTCGACGATCACGGGACAAGGTTGAATTTTGCTCTGACAGAGCTAAGTGAGGTTGTCATGCAAAAGGGTTGGCGCATCTTATCGGACAAGTTCATGTTTGAAGGAAAACCTTTGTAACACCTCCCATCACCTCTGTACTTATCTATTGTTCTAAATGAAAATAAATTAGAACTTTTATTAGCCACAAAGTATGATTAAAAATTGTTATGACTGCTATAATTCTGCTTTAATTGTTGATTGTGCAATTATCTCCTACCTTTTTGAATAACTGGTAAATACTCTTGATCTAAGCCTGAAATATTAGCTTGAGAAGATTATTATTTTATTCACTGCGAAAGTAACTTTGCAACTTGAAACTTTAAAACAAATAGAATTTGATACCATAACTTAAGGTCCCTTTGATATATCTTAGAACTTTTTTTTTTTACTTCTTTAAACTAAAATTCATTTATACATTTCATAAATCTTAAATGTAAATTTACAACATACGAGATATCAATAATATTGTGATGAGATATATTAAAAAGTTAATTAAACTTCTGTAAAATGTTCATTCACTTGGTTTGCTTCGACGTCCTTCCATAACTTCTTATTTTAACGTGTAGGAGTACTCATGCTCATGTAATTCTCCATGTTAAATTTGATCTCCTTTGTATACTTATTCTGGAAAATTAAAATATAATACATTTATTTCTACTGTACTATTAGATCTTGCACCATTTTTAAAAATATTTAAGAAAATAATATTTTCCTTTTTATTTTTAGTTTTCATTTTAAGAAAATAAGACATATCTCCCAAGTTTTTCATCTATAAGCTTGTATTAGGTCATTTTTTAAAATTGTTGAATATGTTCAACATTGCTATATGTAAGCAAAAGATCATCAATATACAATGAGACCATAGTAAGATTAGTTGATCCCTTTTGATTTGTAAAGTGGATTTAGTAAGATTTTTAACAAAGCCTAGTTTCAGTAAATGCTCATCAATCATATTATTCCAAGTTCTTAAGATCTGTTTTAAACCATATACAACCTTCTTTAACATGTA
The DNA here is from genome assembly GCA_027575705.1 of Erythroxylum echinodendron. NCBI lineage: Eukaryota > Viridiplantae > Streptophyta > Magnoliopsida > Malpighiales > Erythroxylaceae > Erythroxylum > Erythroxylum echinodendron. Next base: position 8,183,243 of record JANZXR010000170.1, on the reverse strand, counting down.
GACCTCATCCTTGCTCTGTTTCATAATAAAGCCTTTAAGTTGCTTAGCATAGATTTCTTCCTCTAGAAATCCATTTAAAAATGGGAATTTGACATCAAGTTAGGAGTTTTTTCAATCATATTTGTGCTACAATATTTAGTTGCATCTTGATAATGTCTAGCCTTGCATTAGGAGAAAATATATCAAAGAAATATACTACAAGACTTTAAGCATACCCTTTTACCACTAACCTTACTTTGTGTTACCTAATTGAGCCATTAGTATTTAGTTTTGCTGTAAACACCCACATAGCTCCAATTACCTTGTTTTTGTTTAGGTCTTTCTACTAGCTCTTAAGTCCTTTTATTTTTCAAGAATGAAGAGCTCCTTTGGATTGCATCCTTTCATTTGGGTTCCTTTTCTAATTCCTAATGCCTTACAATTTCAAGAGTAGAAACAGTGTATTTCTAATAAAAATCAAAGAGCAATCTAGTTTCTCTTATAAGAGGATCATCAACTAACTCATCTTGATTTTGCATGTGATCAATAGTCAACTTCTTTTTTATATTGTTCTAGCTTTATTATTCAACCTCCATAAATTGCACATCCTTGCTTATCATGGCTTTCTTTGTGTGAGGTTGAAGAAATATTTAAGAATTGGATGTTGAGCAGGACGCTAAGTTTGTCTTTCTTGTTTAGCTTACCTCTTAAAATTTGTGGCACAAGAATAACACGTAAGCATCCAAGTACTTCAAAAATTTTCAATGAAGGCTTGTAACCATACCAAACCTTAAAAGGGTTCTTCCTTTATAATGTTTTAGTGGGAATTCTATTTAAGAAAAATACAATGTTTGTAGCTTGCACCTAATATTCCTTAAGCAACTATTTCTCGTATAACATACATTTGACAATTTTCATTTTTCTTCGTTTTATTGACTCCATTCTGTTGAGGAGAGTATGAAGTTGTAAATTGATACTCAATGGATGCTTCCTCATAAAAGATATTGAATTTTGCAAGGCGTACCCCATGTTGTTATCAAACCTCAAAACTTGAATTTTGTAGCCACTTTGGTTCTCAATCTATTGATTGAATTTCTGAAACACTTCTACAAACTTTGACTTGAACCTAAGAAAATATATTCAACCCATACAGGTGAAGTCATCTATAAATGCAATATAATATCTGGTCCACTTAAGTGAAGGAATGCTCTAAGGTCTTACAAAATCTGTGTGAACTAATTACATCTCTCAATTGTTCTCTAGGTTATTTGTTTTAAGGGTATTCTTACGTACTTGCTATATTAACAAGCCCTGCAACTTAGTAATTTTGATTTTAATTACAGTAACCCTTCAACTGCTCCTTTCTATACATATTCAATACTATAACATGATAAAAATGTCCTAACCTCTTGTGTTAAGTCACTTTATTGTTTAGAGTAATTAAATAAGCTATTTGATCCTTTTTTATTAGATCAAGCGAGAAGTTTTTGTCTCTTATTTTAATTTTGAGAACATCCTTCTTATTGGCATTCTTAATTAGACGTTGATCATTTTAAAAAATGAATTTTAATCCCTTCTTAATTAATTAATTATCCTATACTTAGTGATTTTTGGTTAGTTCAGGTACATACAAGATATTTATTTTGTACTTGTACAATTCTCAGTGACTACAACTCCCTTTCCTTTAACAGTAATGAGTTCATCACTGTCAAACTCTTAACTTTTGACACCTTTGATCTGTCCAACTCTCTAAATGCCTTTTGATTACAGGTCATATGATTTGTACCAGTATCCACTAGCCATCATTCACTTGAGGTTCTAGTAAAACAAGTTGTTATAAACAATTACTCTTGCTCATGTTCAGCAACTCGGGCATAATTCTTTTATTAAAAATTACTTCTATATATTGTCTCATAATACCCTTGCTTGTTCCAAATAGCACACTTGACATTAGATCCTTTCTAACACTTAAAAAGGAGGATGGCCCTTTTGGCCACAATGCTTATAATAAAGAAAATTTCTATTTTTTTTTTCCATTGTGGATGCTTATGTTAGCATCTACTTCTTATATGCTGAAATTCTTCTTGTTATTTTCTTTTCCTTACATTTCTCTCATTAGTTGATTTCCTTGTGCGGCAAGGCCCAAATGACATAATGATTAGTAATTCAGTATGCTATGCAATGACACTAATACCATACAACTGCAAAGACTGAAAGCTATCCCCATTATGTACTATTCCAGAATTTATTAGATCTTCACATATGACTAATAAAAAAAACTTCAGTAAAAATAACATTCCACACAGGTTCAACCACTCCAAGTTTTGCAATTACATTTGCATTACATCTGAAACCTGAAGTCTAAAGATGATTTTCTTGATTATGTCTTTGTACATCAACTTTTGAGTTGGGATAATGGAGAATAGGAAAAATGAAGCTTGTATATAAATTCTAGTTACAACCTCATCGATGTCAGACTAATAACTCGGGGTAGTTTATAAACGCCCGAAAGTGTATCTAAGAATCTCCTTTCCCAGAATTTTGTATTAATTTATATTGAGATGTGGAAGCAATGTCGCATTCATTCCCACATACGTGGAACTGGTCAAAATCTGGACTACAAAGAACAGGAGTTTTCAACTTTTCTTTTTCATATGTATACGCGTTTCCTTTTTGTCACAAGAAAAGTTGGCACCAAGTCAATTATGGTTGTCTGCCATGAAATAAGTAGGCATTTCCCATCCCGCACGGCTCTTCCACCTTAGTCAGTGATTCACAATGTTCAAAAACTTAATCCTTACTCAGAAAAATTTAAGCAACAAAATATATAGTTTTTATAGATGTTTTAATTTATGTGTTCTTTCGAAAGATGAAAAGCATGAAGACCAATTCAAGTGATAGTAGAACTTAAAACAACACTGCAAGATTACCACATTTGACGTACAGCTTAATAGTCTTATATAAGTTAACAAAAATCAGTGTACTGTTTAACAATGATGTTCTGATCTTATATTTTATTAAGCAAATTTCTTATCACATGTTAGCGTAATACTTTTGGTGGATATAAAAATTTCATAAGCCAAACGCGGTGTAGCGGTAGCTGAGTCTTTTAGCCTATGACCCACTTACCATTGGCATCACGGGCAGTCATATGCTTTGTATCAGGCATTTTAACAACCTCAAAACTTAAATTAAGATTTTATTATTATTTCAAGATACTACCTTCTTTATTTTCTTAAATATTTGCATCAATTATTTGTTCTTTTGTATTTGGGTACTTCAATAGTTGGGTTATCGAAGTTCCCAAAATAATTTTGCTTATCCAAACTTTTTGTAGAACTCGTAGAACCAGGTCAAATCTCAAAAGAATTAGACTGCAATTTCTTAATTTCAAGTAATAAAATTAAAAAGGAGGTTTTTATTTATGTAACTAATTAACTGAAATTAATACCAAAACAAATTAAATCAACGGAAGATTAGTAAACTCTGATTCAAGAGAAAGATCTCATCTAATTGTAACATTGATCATTGGTTTAAAAAGAATATTTTCACAATTCAAACAGTTAATTCGAAACATAGTGGAAGTGTTTGGCAAATAGTTGATAAGCTGATTTTTAGCTTATTGACTAAAAGTTAATTTTTTGACCATCTTAAAAAGCTATTGATGTATTTAGTGAATGACTTATTAGTTAGCTTATTTAACCGTAATAAGATGATTCCTAAAAGCTCCATAAGAGGAGCTTTTTTGATGATCAACCAAAAATTAATAGGTAAAAAATCAATTATACCCTCCTTTCATAATTTTTGAATTATATTAATTATGCTATAGTGATATAATGGATAATTCAAACTAAAAATCATGTATAACTAAAAATCATGCATGTATTCTATAGTGATACATTTTTTTACAATGAAATAAGTTTTTTACTTACAAAACTTAGGATTTTTTTCCTAATGAAATAAATTTTTTGGTTACAAAATAAAAAATATTATGGTGGCAACATTTTTAAGAATGTTCTATGATTTTTATTAGAGTTAAAAACTTAAATTTTTGTAAAATTAAATATCTAATCATGGCCTTATAATTTTTTTTTACGTCATGCCCTCATAAGTCATTTTACACTTAAACAGTTAATACTAAACAACTAATTTTACCAAACATCTTTAATAAACAATTAATATTATTCGCTGGTCAAATCAGCTGATATAATCAGCTAACAACTAATGTAATCCGCTGTTTGCCAAATAAAGCCATTAGGATAGCTGTAATAAGTCTCAAACCAATCATCTAAGCCAAAACTTATCATCCGTTGATTGAGTGTGATAACATTCCATATCAAATAAATGATAGCAATAAGTTTAATGTAAAAGACTAACCCTAAATTAAATAATCAAGATAGCTGTAACTATTCGACTTAGATTTCTTGTTTATCATAAGTTAAATATGGAAATTTATAAATAACCTATTTGCTACTTGTACCAATCCTTCATGACAATTACAAATCATTGAATTCTTAGATAATGATAGAATAATCATATTAAATTAAATTGTCAGATTAGTCGAATATTAATCATTCATGAAAAATGAGAACTCCAAATGAGAAATACTTGAATTAAAACATGAATACAAGATTTAGAACATAAAACCTCACAAAGTTACAACTAGAATATTGAACCCCCTTGAATCAGAACAATTGAGTTTAACCACATATAGCTTTTGCTCCAATAACAAAAATAGAAGAAAGGTAAAGAATTGCTAAAAACATAAGAAGAGAGAACCTTTTTTTTGTGAGGAATGTCCCTTTTATATGGTTTTCTAATATAATCCTAGTCTAATTCTAACTTGTAAGGATGTATATCTAAAACAAATTCAAATTCCTACATGATAAGGATAAAAAAGGAAGTTTCTCAGTTAAAATTCAACTCTTCAAGTGATCAACCTTATCCACCGCAACAATCTCTTCACTTCATCCAAAATTCATGATTATCATCAATAGAGTCCCAATTTGATGCAATCTCCACTTTTCATCTCCTGAAACAAAACAAATATTAATTTTCGTATTTAAGCACCAAAATAAATCTAAAACAAAGGAGATAATATCAAATAATATTGCAAGATAACTTAAGCATGCATCGATTCAATTTATTAATCATCTTCATAACAACTTCTTATCTCCTTTAATGTCATCCAGAAATATCCAAAGGCTAATTCACATTTAAGGGTTAAGATAAAATAATAATCGAGAGAATAAACACTCATAGGACACATTGTTAAAACACAACATCTCTTCAATTCCATCAAAATCAAATGAACAGGACTTGACACCCTAATAAGGATTTCACTCTATATGCTCAAAGTGTTTAGGGTTCTTTATCCTCTCAAATCAAATCATAGTACGTAATTTCCATAAGCTTATTTAAGAATCATATCTTCACCACTAAACAAAATGAACCTAATGTATAAATCGAAAGGACTTAATAAGGGTTGTAACATGGCTTAGGTAAGGTATGACAAGAAGAAACTTTTTTGCTAAATAAATTAAAGGGAATCATACAAACTTATCCACATAAGTTTCAACTTAAATCAAAATTCACGTGATTCAAATAGCATCTTTTTAATCACTTTTCCTTTTCTTTTCTTTTCTTTCCTTTTTTCTTCTTTTTTATTGTTTTCCTTTCTCTATTTTTTAAATAAAAATATCAAAGAGGAGATTTTGTTTTTTGAAAATACTTCTCCTCCATTCTATAAAAAAATCAAAACAATGCAACTTGAATCATATAATTTACTTTTCATGGAAATAGTCAAAATCTTATGCAAATAAGCTTGATACAATTCCTTCAATTTATAGGTTTAAAACTATTAAGGATATCAGACAACAAAAACGATAAATTGGGATTGTAACAAGGTTATTATGAAAGAAAACAAAGGTTAAGGCTCAAATTGTTTTTTTTGAGTTAAAAATTAAGATAGGCTTGTTTAGGTCAAAAATGGTTATCCTAAATTCCCTCATCATCTTTATACAAAAATTCATCAAAAATCTGGTCTCAACACATATTTAAAAGCAAGTTCTAGCATAAACAAGCTATGTTTGATATCACACATCAAAAAGATATGGATGAGCACATATGTGATGAATGCTCTTAGGCTCAAAGCTCATGTAAGTGTAAAAAAAATACATCAAGTCTTGCACACTTTCATTCAATAAAATCAACGAGATACTTGAAATAATTTAATGAAAACACTAATCGTGCTTGTCTCTCTCATGCATTAGATCTTAAACCAAAATGTATCCTAACTTAAGGATTATTTATAAACAACAATCAGAAAATTATGAAGTTATCATGAATAATTAAAATATGAATCAACATATCATGAGTCTAAACACAAATCACGTCATTCATCATAATATAAACATTCACTTCCCCGCACCTAAATTATACATTGTCCGTAATGTATGCGTAAAATACTCACAAACTAACAAAAATAATCAAAGAAAGCAAAGAATAGTGGACTCCCCTGAGATGTGAGCATTAGAAAAGAGATGTGATATGGAGGTGCAACTATTGTTGGACTACTTCTAGGTTTATGGTGTGGGTGAGAAGTTGTTAACTGTGCAGGCTAGTGGGAAGCAATACGAGGTGGGCGGATGCATGATGTTCTTCTTTTTGGTCTGCCAAAGGAGAAATAAGTAGATTAGGGTTATGGGGTTCCTTTTTTAAAACAAAAACAAAAATAAAAAATTATTAAAATCATTTAAATAAAGAACGAAATAAAATAGTTAAATGAAAGATTAAAAAAATTAAAGTCTTTTTTTCAAAACACTAAATCATATAAAGCGAGCACCTAATAAGATTTAGTAAATCACATAAGGGGAGATCTCGCTTTATAAGATTTAGTAAATCACATAAGGGGAGATCTCGCCTTATGAGATTTAGTAGTATGGAATTTTCAGATCTTCACTCCAAAATAGTAAATTACATAAGGCGAGATCTCACCTTATGAGATTTAGTTGTTTAAAATTTTAAGGTCTTTACTCCAGAATACTAAATTACATAAGGCGAGATCTCGCCTTGTGAGATTTAGTAGTCTGAAATTTTAAGACCCTTTTTTAAGCCAATAAATTTATGTTCCAAAAATAAACAAATGCAAACTATATATAAGTAAAACAAAATTAATAAAAACTATCATATTTCAGGTTGCCTCCCGAAAAGCGCAATTGTTTAACGTTGTTATGCTCGATATGGCTTCTTCCTCTCCAACTTTTACATAATTACAGTTTTGTACTCCTTAAGTAGTGTTATTAGCCCTTCCTCTTGCTCTTTAGTTAACTTTTTTGAAATGAATATAGGTAATGACTTTCCATCGCCTAAATAAACATACTTTAGGCAATTACGTAACACCTTCAATTTTGTCTTTGAAGCCTGCAAAATAGAAAGTAAGATTTTCTTGTGAGTTATAGTAAGTTCATCATTTAAAGTTTCTAGATATATTAGCATTGCTGATAATGGTTCTACAACTTCACAAGTTTCAACAACTTGCTCGTTCACTTTTGGTTTAACTTTAATCTCTAACTCATCTTCATCGCTTTCTTCCTTAAAAATATCCTGCACTAATGAATCCACAATATCAATATGATAGATAGATTGAAGATCATTAGGGCATTTTATTACTTCGAAAACATTGAACTGTACTATCTCTCCTTCAAATTGAACAAAAAGAGTACCTTAATCCATATTGATTTTTGTCTTGGCCTTCTTCATAAATGACCTACCCAATAAAATCGAAGCTAAATGTTCAACACAATCTCCATCCATTTCAAGATGTAAATATTCATTGGAAATACTAAACCGTTAATTTGGACTAGAACATCCTCAATCACTCCCACAAGACACACATATGAACAATCAACTAGTTGAATAATCACATTAGTTTGCAAATAATTCAGATTTAAAGCTATATAAATTGAGTATGGCATGACATTAATAGATGCACCTAAGTCTAACATGACACACTTAATTTGTTTATTAGCGATAATACATGGAATTGTAAACATATCTGGATCTTTGCATTTTTCCAGTAATTTCCTATTTATCACAGCTGAAATATTCTTACCCAAAATTATTCTCTCCTTTTCCTTCAGCTTTATTTTATTTGTGCATAACTCCTTCAATAATTTTGCATATTTCGGAACTTGCTTGATGGCTTCAAGAAGTAGTATATTAATTTCAACCTTTTTGAAAGTTTCTAATATCTCTCTTTCATATTCATCATCTTTTGGTTTAGCCAACTTATTAGGAAACAAAGGTAAACATGCATTAATTGATATTGACGAAGATGAATCATTTTTTACGTTTGTTGATTCTTAAGTTGGAAGTTTTTCCTTCTTTTCTCCATCATCGTGCTTTTCTATCTACATTGGTAAAGAAGTTCTAGATTGAATTTCCTTACCACATCTCAAAGTCAACGCAGTCACATTCTCCTTATGATTCACCACTATTTGGGAAGGTAACTTTCCCGATGCTTATGCTTTTAAATTTACTTACCAAGGTGGCCAATTAAGTGATTTGATTTCCTAAGTTTTGAAGGTTTTCCCTTATTTCCTGTTGAAATTGTTGAGTGTTAGTAGCAAGTACCTTAACAATTTCATCTAAAGACATACCTAAATGTGAAGATTGAGGTTGGGCATATATAAGGGCTTAAGGTTGTTTATTAAAATTGTGAGGCTGATATCTTTATTGCCCTCCTTGATTTCCATAGCTCAAGTTTGAATGATCCCTCTATCCTGGATTGTATTGATTGAAATATGGGTTATATTTTCGTTGAGGTTGGCCAGAAAATCCCCCTATCGCATTAGCTTCTTGAAGAGCATCTTATTGCAATGTAGGGCACATACTCGTAGGATGTCCAAAAAATGAGCATATTCCATACACTCTTGTCGATTGCAATTGACCTATAGTCGATTGACGAACTAGAGCGGTCAAATATAAAATTTTGTCCTCAAGGTGCGTGTTATTTACCTTATTCACATGCTTAACAGCTTCATCCATCATTGTCCCAAATTGTTGAGAATTTTCAGCCATAAGTGATAACAATTGTCTGGCCGTCTCAGGTGTTTTGTTTACCAAAGCTCCTCTACTAACTGTATCAACCATACTTCGATCCATTAGTAATAATCCTTCATAAAGTACTAAATCGTAAGTTGCTCAGGAATTTGATGATGTGGGTAAATGGCACATAACTCCTTAAACCTTTCCCAATATTCATATAATGTTTTTCCTATAATTGGTCTTCTATCATATATCTCCTTTCTGATATTCGTTGCTCTTGATGCAGGAAAGAACTTCTCCAGAAACATTATTTTCGTCTCGTTCCATGTTGTTACTGAGCCAGGTGGAAGTTAATATAGCCAATCCTTTGCCTTATCTTTCAATGAGAACTGAAAGGCCCTGAAATTAATTTGTTCTTCTGTCACCTCTTGTGTTTTCATTCTAGAACAAACAATATGAAATTCTTTCTAAGTGTTTAGGTGGATTTTCTCTTGCAAGACCACGAAAAATAGGTAGTAAGTGAATTAAACTAGATTTCATTTCAAAATCTACCTCAACATCTGGAAATTAAATGTATAGAGGTTATTGATTCAAATTAGGTGCCACTAACTCCCTCAACGTTCTAGGGTTAGGATTTTCCATCGTTTCGCTTGCTTCTTGAAAATTAGAGTCTTCACCAATTATTAGATCTACTTCAATTTTCACATCTGAAGTTGAATGACCGCTTACTTGTTTAATCTCTTTTCTCAAACGACACTCTGTTTTCTCAATTTTTGGATTACATTGCAATTTACTTATCTGAGAAGCAAAAGTCATACAGGATAAGAGTTTAGCAGTAACTATAAAATAAAAATGCAAAGAAACTAAGAAACTAAAATAGTTCCCAGGCAACGATGCCAAATTTTGGTCAGGTTGTCGAAGCCCCCAAAATAATTTTGATTCTCCAAACTTTTTGTACTAGTCGTGGAACTATGTCTAATCCCAAAAGAACTAGAATGCAGTTTCTTAATTTCAAGTAATAAAATTAAAAAGGGGGGATTTTGTTTATGTAACTGATTAATAGAAACTAATACAAAAACAGATTAAATTAATTAAATTTAAAAATGAGAAAGTCAAGATTAGCAAACTCTGATTCAAAAGAAAGATCTCATCTAATTGTAACATTGATCATTGGTCTAAAAAGAATATTTTCACAATTCAAGCAGTTAAAAAGGATAGTCATAATAAGTCTCAAATTTTCCTAAATTAGTTGATTCAAACCCAGCATCTAAACCAAAACTTATCATCCATTGACTAGGCGTGATAGCATTCCATGTCAAGTAATGATAGCAATAAGTTTAGTGAAAAAAACTGACCCTAAATTAAATAATCGAGATAGCTAAAATTATCCAATTTAGTTTTCTTATTTATTATAGTTAAATATGGAAATTCATAAATAACCTATTTGCTACTTGTACCAATCCTTCATGTCAATTACGGATCATTGAATTCCTGGATAGTGATAGAATAATCAATATTAAATTAAATTGTCAGATTAATCGATTATTAATCATTCATGAAATATGAGAACTTAAAATGAAAAATTCTTAAATTAAAACATGAATAAAAGATTTAGAACACAAAATCTCATAAAATTACAACTAGAATATTGAATCCCTATAAATCAAAATGATTGAGTTTAGCCACACATGGCTTTTGCTCCAATAACAAAAATAGAAGACACATAAAGAATTGCTAAAAATGTTAGAAGAGAGAACCCTTTTTTATTGAGAGAAACGTCCCTTTTATAGGTTTTGTAATCTAATCCTAATCTAATTCTAACTTGTAAAGATATTTATCTAAAACAAATTCAAATTCCTACGTGATAAGGACAAAAGGAAGTTTCTCAGTGAAACTCTAACTCTTCAAGTGATCAACCTTATCTATCACAACAATCTCTTCACCTCATCTAAAATTCGTGATTATCATCAATAGATTCCCGATTTGAGGAAATATTTACTTTTCATCTCCTGAAAAAACAAATATCAATTTTCATATTTAAGTACCAAAATAAATCTAAAACAAAGAAGATAATATCAAATAATATAGTAAGATAACATCTTATCATTCAACACAAAATTCAGGGGGTGCTTGGTTCACTTGGGACAATGGTAGTAAGATTTATAATGAATATAGAGAGAAATGAGATTGGATATAATTATTATATATAATTATGATGGATAGTTAGGACGACGGAATGATTACCATTACCATTGATAGTGATTGGTTTGTTAAAAATCTTGCGAAAACAAATTTTGTTTTACTTCAAATTTTAATATATTCTAATTAATTATATTTAATTTATGTACCCTATTTATGATGGCAAAATGTTTAGAATCAATTATATCGTGGTATTTCCTTTCCAATAACTCTTGAAGACAAAATGCTCTAGCATTTTCTTGCTTCAACATATCTTCAGCCACATAATGTCCTCAAAATAAAGCTTAATCATCCAAAATATTTTTTTTTCTAAAAAAGAAAAAAAAGAACTTGTCATTTGTGTGTCACTTCTTTTTTTAATGGAATGACTTTCATTCCTCCCATAATTGGGGTCATGGAGTAATGCTCCAAACTCAAATACATAAATATTGTTCATTCAATGATAATATATTACCAAGCAGCTATTTTTGATTTCTTACTCATTCTTTTCTTCCCATACTCATTAACTAAGCACAATTAAAATTTTGAATTGGAAATATCTTTTTAGAGGTTTAAGTTGTTGATGAAGAAATAATCAGAAATACAAGTTTCTTTATGCACTCTCTTTTTTATTGACATATGAAGCTTGGTGTTTGATGTGAATGTGAAGTTTGAGACCCGAGTAGTTGAAGAAAATGGATAGGTTTAATACATTCAATTTAAACTAACCCGTAGTTATATTTTCTGTTAATAATTGATGGTAACATGGCTAACCATATCAAATTACCTTTTACAACATATATGATGCGTGTATTACTTAATTTCATGTGTGAAATTAATAACCCTAAAAGATATTTAGGTTATGGGCACAGAATTTCCATCACACTTCTGGATATAGCAACTCCTTCTCATTTCAAAAGAGTAGCTTCCCCGCACATTGTTACAATACCCAATAGGTCTATCACATGCCACCAAGCCTAGTTCATGATTTTCATATATTACAACTGACTATGTTCTTGATTTGTGTTAAGCAATTTGTTGATATTTGATTGAACTTGATAGTTATGTGTCTATTATAGCTTGAAATTGAAATGTGTGTAACATTTGCATATGATAAGGAAGAGTGATGGATTTATAATTATCAAATAATAATATCTAGATTTGACAGCGAACGTCTATGGAGCCAATATTATTCCCTTTTGAGAAGATGAAACTACTCCTTTGCAACCTTAGGTATTTTTGCCCCTCTCTTTGCAGCTTCCGTGCTTCATTTACAGTTATAGCTTTTTAATGCACAATACCAGTTGTCCATGTAAACTATCACGAATCTAATTATAGTGCCATTGTAAACGATATCTTATCTCCACACTTTAGTTTATGTAATTATCATCGAATCCTATCATTTTTGTTTGCTCAAATCATTAGCATCATTTAAGAACACAAAAGTCCTCATCATGTCATGCAACCGAATTCTAAGGACACAAACATTCTTTAGTTAAATGGAAGGATAAAAAATTCATGTGTCTTTGAAATAGCCATTTTCTTTTTGCCAAATTTAGGTCAAGAGTATTTAGGTTAAATGCTTGCAATTTTAGTTTATAGAACAATTATATGAAGTTGAAATTATTACATGAAGTGCACTAAAGCTTAGGACTAATATTATGAATATCGTCCCAATACCTATATCAAATTTAGTTCTCGTACGATATGATATCAATACTAGTCAATATTAGGTATCGTTTCAAGTAATTTTCAAAATTTAAAAAATAATCGTTGAATTTTTTAAAATACAAATAGTCCCTCAATTTATTGTATTATATAATTTTTAATTTTACATCAATCTTTTCTCCAAAAATCATAATATAAATTTGAAATAATATTAATATATTTATTTCTATTAGTATTGCTTTTTACATATTTTACATATAAACAATAACTAAAATTACAATAAAGAAAAAGATCGTTTAATCATCATACATATATAAAACTAAGAATAATGCAAATTGCTTAAAATATTACAATTTATATCATATAATAAAGATTAATTACATTACAACATTATAGAGTAAGTATAATAACAATCCATAACTCACTAGGAATTATAATTTATAATAAGAGTTCATGTCGCAAAATACGGCCAAGTATAATTGAATTTTGAAATAAAAATACATAAAGTTAAAAGTTTTATATTTATATTACACATATAGAATTTAACATATACATAAAATACAAGTAAAATTAAAAAGATGAGAAGAAATAAAAAATCTGGAGCCTCATTCAATAGAATATCTGATCAAATTGCATTAGCCTCAATTTTTATTTGGTACAAAATCCTTATTATTAAGATGAGTCTCATCATCTCCATCATTCAAAATCATTGCACTAAATAACATGTCAAGACTTTCCTATCTAATATTTTCTTCCAAGTTATTTTCATATATCAAACTTGGTTTGTTTGGAACCTAATTTACTAAAAGATTGATATGGTCAAACAAAATTGAATCTATAGAACTACTTAATCTATTAAGAGTTCTAGTAAACAAATAAAATTAATTAAATTACTAAGAATTTATATTCAACTTAATTATGATAATAACCTACCTTTATCGAAGCTTTAAGTTGTATTGAGCGAAGACCAAATTGTTCAATCTTCTATATTCTAATATATTTCTTTTCTTGGAATGGACAAATTTAAATGTGCTCTAATTTCTTTCATATCCTATTGTACTCACAAATTCAATTATAATTTGAATTCCAAACCTTTGCAATTTTGGAAAACTACTTTTAAATTGGTTCCACCAACCTACTATAAGATAACAAAAGTATTCTTACAAAAAAAATAAAGTAATGATTAATTTCATATCAGTAACAAAAGTGAAGAAACATATACTTAGATTAAATTTGTCTCTTTGACAAATCAATGGACATCCCAAAATCTCCATATGCATCCTTGTATACCTCTATTTATAAACTAACGAGATCTTGCATCATCTCATATGCAATAATTGTTATGATAATTAATAACATTTCCCTATTAACTTTAGCTTTCTTTATAAAACTTGGTCCAAAAAAGATATTAGGATTCAAAAATTCCCCAATAGTAAACAAATAAAGAATAAAATCACCTTTCCCATCTTTCACTGATAACTATAAGATGAGGAGTATACAAATAAGACCTATTTTTTAGATTAGCCATGATTGCTTCCTGCGCCCTCTCTATGACATTATAAAAATAACTCATTGTTGTATTCTAATGACTATTAGCCAGGAAAAGTACTGTCACTAAAGACTTATAAACTTGGATGAAAAATTGACATTTTAACTAAAATTCATAATCTTCAAGTATAATTTTAGAAACCTCCATTCTAGTATTAGACTTAGCATATTAAGATACAACTCACTTATCACTTGTAAATATTTGTCTTAGTTTCTTCTTCTTGTCTTAGTTTCTTCTTCATTAGAACAAAGTACTAAAGAGATAAAAAATTAGTCTTAGATATTGTAATACAAGATGACACACATTCTTACCATTGGTGAAACCCTATCTCTTCAAATTTAGGATCTATGCACGATTATAGATGAACTTGTTCACTTTTCTTATTTTCTACATAATTTCATAAATGATAGGTAAGTATTTAGGAACTCTTATATTTTTCAACATCAATTCAATGTAATTGTAGACAAGGAGTACAATAAAAAGAATTATACATGCTTTGTAACCTTTTTTTAGTTGGTTTATAAGTAGATTCATTGTCAGTAATGAACTGTACAATATTTTCAGGCTTAACTTCATTCACAACTTTAAAAAATACCTAAAATAGAGTATCAACATTTTTAACAAGGCCAGATGCACTAATAGACCTTAAAAACATTGTCCATTAACAATAATAAACTAAAAAATTTGATAATAGGCCCATATCTTCTATTTATCTAACCAACGCATATGATTAAACACCTTTAATTTGCCTAAGTCATTTTTCTTTCTTCCAGATAATTTTTTATTTCAAGAATAAAAGTACTCAGAAGAATACCTCTCTAATCATCAATTGAAAGAGCTTTATGTCTTATATCGTAAGAGGCAATAAAATCCACCATAGGCTAGTAATAACAAGACTGAGTATATTTAATGATTCTCTGACATCATACCACCATCTAACTATTACTATGTCCACATTATAAGCTACTTCTTCAGATTTTTATTTGTGGTGCAAAAAAGTTCGATAATTGTCTTCTTCTCTCCCTTACATCAAGTGAAAAATCCCTTCTTGTTGGGCAAGAATACTAACTTCAACTTCCTCAGTATCATCTTGACCACCACAAAAAGAGCTTCCACTACCAATTTCATAGTTCAATATTTGTGTTATGTCTTTCTCATGTTAATACTCTTCAAGCAAAGTTTTCATTTGTCAATTCAAGTTATGGCTAATTTTCTTACAAGGCTTCACATCACCTTTGATGCCAACTAAATGCTGCTTTAATCTGGTGATTCTTACACCTTTCAAATGTTTATTATAATACAAACAAATAATAAGTAGTTCTTCATACTAGGAACCAATTTAGCATAAGCCCAAACTGGATCATCGAATCTTCCTAAACCTGAAGAGGTTGAATTATCATGAATACTTGAATTTTCCTCCATTTATTGTAAAAATAAATAAAGATATGTATTAAAATGTAAAGGAAACAATTTAAATATGGGATGGACATATTAAAAAGTTAAATGAATCATTCCAAATCCAAATTGCAACAGTTAACACTCAATATTAAAATAGATACCATTTATATAATGACTTGTATTGGAAGACATAAAATAGATACCATTTATAATATTGCTAAATAAACAACCCCATAATAAAATATCTCAAAGCATCATAAAAAGCTACTAATGTAGATAACTACATGTTCAAAACATTAAATAAAAAATTTAAGCAATTAATGTAGATTAAATGGAATTTGATTTCATTAACAAAACTCTAGTATGAATAAGAAAACCATCCAAATAGAAATTACAACTTTAATCCTTACACTTTTAACTTGAATTTTCAAGATGTATCATAGTAATATTAGTTATCTTAGCTTTAAATAAGCTATCCTAAAATATGAAAGAGAGGAAAATTTTTCTCAAAAAGGGATTAATAATATTAAATCAAACAAAAGTTATGATTTAAGTCTATCTTCTTATTTCCCAATGCATTCAAGATATGAACTAAAGTTTTGATTTATATTAAGATTTACTTATTAATTTGCAATTTCACATTATGTTGACTAATGAATAATGAGTATAATCACAAATCAAGGAAAATTTTAGAAACTATTTTAATGTAATCATGAAAATATCAAATTGCTTTAAGTTTAATATAATTATAGAAAAATAAATTACCTAATGTTTAATATTAATTTCTATATAATTAGTAATGAAAATGATTAATTAATAATTTATTATTCAAAGCACATATATTTAAAATTAGCAATAAAAATAATTAATTATTAATGTTTCAATTTCAATTTTCAAGCCTCAATTTAATTCAGTCAATACTCAATTGGCAATTATCTAAGTTGAAAAAGAAAAACATATTGAATAGTCACAAAGGCTATAATCCCACAACACAAGTCGACACAAAATGACAACACCCATAGGCCACAGTCACAAAATCTTCAAAGTCAAATATTCTCTACATATGAATCATGTTGAAGTTTTAAATTAAAACCTTTCTTAACTGCAAGTATGCATATCATATTTTATAGCATAAAAGTATCATCCCACGAGGATTAATGTAGTCACCCAACAACTCTTGTAAACTTTGTTTAAAGTAAACAATAAGATAAATCACAAAAAGTTAAACTAAAAACAAAAAATTGATATTCAAACAATGAAATAAGCAGTAATGAATTGGTTGATTGATCAATGATGAAAACTATGAATCACTTGTATCCTTTGTTTTCACTTCATCTTTTTAAGTTAATACTACTTGACCCTAGATATTCAATAATTATTATTACCCCTCTCGAGATCTAATCAAGTAAACCCAATTAAAATAGATAGAATTTGAATTGTGACCTCTAGATCTATAAAAACTCTTTGTAATTATGCAATTAGATTTGAAGCAATCCTATGAGTAACTAATAAAAAATTAAGATCTCTCTTTAATTATCTATTAATTGAATTAAGCAACACAACAAAAATGATCCAATCTTATCTCTTGATTCAAATTTAATACAAAGAAATAAACATCACAAACATATTTCATTAAATCAAGAATGTAAAGTTTAACAAATAAGTCAAGAGTAATTCCTAAAAAGAATGTTAACAATCCATAGATGTAACTATATATCCCACTTGAGTCATCATTGACATTCAACAACAACAAGGAAATACAAGAAATAAGTAGAGAATTGAATCTGGATGATGCCTCTTCTTTGCCTTAACTTGGAATTCTATAGCTCGTGTTCTTCAAGATGTTGCTCTTTTTGATCTCTTCTTTTGTGCTTTACAATCGTCTTTTTGTTGTTTTCCTCTTCATTTTTATACTCTTGATATTTCTAGGATTCTTTATAGGGTTTCTCCATATGTTTTGGTTCCAAAAGTAGCCCCCGAATTGTCAAAAGTATTAAAAAACTAATGACCTTGCTCAAGCTTTCTATCAGGATCATGCATAGAGCTCACCAACTTGTTGTTTCTTTATACACGATCATACATCGAATGCACGATCGTGCTAGAAGTTGTTCTCCAACTCCTTCATCTTTTCTCAATTTTTCCTGTCTTTACTTATTATTAGACTCATCAAACAGTTGTTGAAACATAAAATAAAACATTAAAAAAATTAAGAAGAACATAAATCTAAGTCCTAAATACTTGATTATCATCTAAGAAAACACTAAAAAACACACTCTAACACCTAGAAAACACACTATAATTTACACAATCAAATTATGCACACTTAAATCTTTGCTTGTTTTCAAGCAAAACTAAACCATAAAATAAAAAAACACACAATCATATAACAATACGGTAATAGCACAATGATATAAAATTTCATGAAAGTAACTTAGCCACAAATATTAATCACTTAAAAAGTTCCAACACACTAACTTATTCCATTCATGTTCAACTGCTTTAATTTAAATACACATATCAACTAAAATATTAACACACTATTTATACGTCTATGACACTTTTAAGCATACATTCATTTTTATTCACCAATTAAAGGGGTAGGTCATCACTAAATACCCATTTATGGAATTTTTTAACTTTTAACAAGAATATCAGTAAGTTCACTTTTATTGATAACACCATTTTTAAGATTTTATTTAATGATCATCTAGTCTTTTGACACAAAGGAAAACAACTTTTCATGAATGTTACCTGGTTACTCAACTAGGTTACATTTTATCAAGATTGGTTAGAGTGTCATTCTAGCATTTTAATTTGAAGACAAATATTTTGTCGTAAGTGCCCTCAATTACTTAGCTATATTAAAACTCACAACTGGCTACTAGCTGTATTCTTATCCTAATTTTTTTAAAAAAGGAACAACATAATAAGATATTTATTGAAGACACATTTTTCCTAACCTACATCATTTCTTCCTAGTCAATTATTCCCATGAAAGGCTACTATTGATTCCTACCAATTTAAAGGAATTTAATTATAAGTATATCCAAACAAGTGTAATAAAATCAAAGAATAAGTATAATATTCTAATCAACATGCATATTCACCTCAAAGACATTTAAAACACAAACTTCACAAGCTAATGTTTCTTTATAAATTAAATAATCATGTTTAAAGATAAGCTAATTACATTTAATTTTCGTGTCATTGACGTATTCACACACTGTAAAAGTTATGCAATAAAAATTAACACAATGTTAACATATTCAAATCATGTGCTCCACTTTTGGAAACCTTAATTTTTGCCCTTAGGTTTGGACCTGCACGCAATTTGTTTCATTCTTCATGTCATCGTGTTAAAGAACTTGTAAATAAGCACAAGAACACCAAACAAATGCAGGAGAGAGAGTACAGAAAATTTTTTTCCAATGTTAAAATGGAAGAAAAGTGAAAGACAAGTGTGAAATCCATGTAAAATTTGAGTTTAAGTTGACAGAAATCGAAAGAAGAGAGAGTTTGGGCTACTAAATTGAGAGAGAAACATCAGAGGGGGAAGGAAGAAAAGTGATATAAATAATCTAGAGTTTTTTTTGAAGGGGTTATAAGCCAAAAGGTTGGGAGTGACCTGTGCATGATCGTGCCGAAAGGTTACTCTTATGATATTGCACGATCATATAACTGCACAATCGTGCATCCTCATGGATATTTGTAATAACCATTTAATATACTTCAAACTATAAAGATTCATTAATCAAACTCACTCCAAAAAGAATTAGAAAAAACAATGCACTATCATGTAAGAAATTACAAAAAAACTAACTAAAATCTAATATGTTAATTTTAAGGTCACTAGCTTGACCATTTCAGTTCAATTATTTTAAACCAAAAGAAAGGAAAGACACTAATTTCCTTTCATGTGAATATCCTTCTTTGAAATATGATTTGCATTAATGACCATTCACTTTGAATGTTTCCTTTTTATCATTCTCCTATTCTAAAGCTCTATATTTGAATACTTGGATCACCTTAAAAGGACCACTCTAATGCGACTTGAGCTTTCCTGAAAACAATTTCAATCTTAAGTTGAATAAAAAAATCAAATCCCTAACTTTGCCTTTTTTTTTTTAACTTTCTCTTTATACAACTTGATATTATCATAAGCATTCAGCCTTAACTCTTTAAACTTATTTAGTTATAGGAGTCCCTTTTCTCTAATTATATTCCAATTAAAATTTTAAGCCTTAGTCGCCCAACATGCCTTATGCTTTAACTCTATGGGCAAGTGACAAGCCTTCCCATAAACAAGTTACAAGGGTGTTGTACCAATTGACGTCTTAAAGGCAGTTCGATATGCCTATAGAGCTACATCAAACATCAATGCCTAATTATTCCTCAAAGTATTGATCATCTTCTACAAGATTCTCTTTAACTTGCGATTAACGACCTCTATTTGGCCACTTATTTGCAAATGATAAGACGTGGCCACTCGATGCTAGACTCCATATCTTTTAAGAGCTTCAAATGATTTATTACAGAAATAAGCTCCTCCACCACTTATTATTACTCTTAGCACTCCAAATCTATTAAATAACCTTTTTATGAACTTTTGCACCACCTTACTATCATTGGTTGAAGTTACCATTGCTTTAACCCATCTCAAGATATAATTTACCCCCAACAATATATATGTGTTTCCAATGGTGGATGGGAACAGTCCTATGAAATCTAATCCTCATACATCAAATACTTCTACCTTTAAGATGTTAGAAAGGTGCATCTCATATCTCTTCAAAATTTTCCCCACTCTTTAGCATCTATCACATTACATCACAAGCTCACGAGCATTTTTGAACAAGTTAGGCCAGTAGAATTTGTATTTTAATAATTGAGATATCATCTTGTTCACTCTATAATGCCCTGCATAAGTAGAATCATAACAATGTGCTAGTATTTATGACACCTCCTCCTCTCATGATCTGGGTAATTTTCAAACATGTGACTACATAGTAGACTAGCCTCCCTCCTTTTGTTACTAACTAACTTATTTCTCAATAAGTATTCCATATGCTTATGCGGCAATTTTAGCAACGAGGTCAATAATTTCACAGCTTTCTAGTTTTTTGTTAGGCTAGAGTCAACCTATTTCTGGTTTTATTACTGCATCTGATGTGTAATTTTTTTCACAATTATAATTTCTCTAATTCCTTGTATAATTCTCTCTTATTTCTAGTTACTAAATCTTCTCTAGTTTCTTTCTTTCCGTAGCTCATACATTAGGAATGTTGTTCCCATTTTCATCATCTACGCATCATAGGTATTGCGATCCAATTTCTGTCATTAGAGCTAGTCCAACATATCCTCCATATTAAGAGGATTGTTTTATATGTTGAATATTCTTAATAGTTACCTCCAAATGTCAGAGGAGTAATTATATGAGAATATTATATGATCTCTAGATTCCAGTTATGAGAGACATAGGATACAATTGTTTTCTCTAAGCCAACTCATTTTGTTTAAGGTAGGGAGCTTGTTTTGGATTGCCAGCTACACGAAAATGATATGTTTGGAAATTTGCTATTTATCCCAAATCATTTTGTACCATCTAACTTCTTGAGTGTGAGGCATAAGCAGGTTACAGTAGGAGACTACATTGAACTTTTTAAAACAGCCTCTAAGCCAAATAGTTGTATATGATTTGCTCTAATATAGTAGATAAGAGGGAAAGAGTGGTTGCAAATTAGCTAAACCTCTTGTGGGAACCCACCATTAGTTGTCTCTTATAACTGCACTAGCTTTGGAGTTGATTAGAAAAATACGTTATAAAGGATTTTAGCTGGGTTGAAGATAAAGAGAGATGAAGCAATTAATTGGGAATGGAGAACGAAGCAATTTTTAGTTTCTGAACCAATTTTTAGTTTCTGAGTATTCTCCATTCCCAATTAACTGCTTCATGTCTCTCCTTATTATTTCCCTAACAGTTAGGATGAATTTGGTGATAGATGAAGACTTTGAGCGAGATTTCATTATCAAAAAATTGACATTTTTAATGTAATTTTCATGCATTCACTGTACCCAAAGTCCTTTATTGTTGAACAAACCCCATATTCTTTTGGCCATTTGCTCTTTATTGAAAACTCTAATGGATTTGATTCCTAAGCATCCTTATGTTTTAGGGAGATAAATGCTCTTCTATTTGATTTTAGGTATCCGTTTACTAGTTCCATCTCCACTCTATAATAAATTCCTTATAACTCTTTCAATCTGCTTAATTATTTTGATTCGGAGAGCAATATGCGAGCTCCAATAGATGTGCATCCTCTTTAGAATGGAGTTTATCAATTATACTGTCTCTGCATATGATAGATGCTTTAATGTCCAGCTTTTGGTTCTCCCTAATATTGCATTAAAAAATAGTTTAAATTCCTCATAATAAAGTTTTGATGCTGATATAGGAATTCCAAGATATTTAATTGGAGCTTTGAAGAGTTAGAGGCTTGGTAATTCTGTTAGAGATTACTCTAATGGAGTAGGGAGTGAGGGGATGAGGAGATGAATATCCGACTTTTCCTTCTGTTTAATGTCAAACCAGACATTTTCTTAAATTGATTCAAGTTGTCCATTAGTAAAAGGATTGAATATTCATCTACTGCACATAGAAGGAGAAGATCATTTGCAGATGCTATATGGAATAGCTTAGCTCTCCTAATTTGTAGTGGTAAGTAAAGGATCTTCCTTGGTAAATCTTACGAGAGATGAGTCCGGTCAATACTTCTATAGCTAGATAGAAGAGACAAGGAGATAGAGGACTTCCTTGGCTTACTCCTTTTGTTCCCTTAAATAAATGAGTGTCTTGTCCATTAACCAAGAGACTTAAAGAAAATGTAGTGATGCATTGAGTTATCCAAACGAAAAATTTAGAGAGAAAACCAAAAACTTATAGAATTTGAAGTATAAAATTCCAGTTGAGATTGTCAAATATTTTAGCAAAGTCTATCTTCAAGGAACAACTTTTTATGCACTTGTTAGAGGGATAGTCCTTCAAGAATTCTTGAGCCAATGGAAAGTGTCTTCGGTGTTCCTACCTGCGATAAAACCAAATTGTGAGGCTTTAATAGTATCTTTCATGATAAGTTCTTAGGACAAGAATCTTATACATAAAACATAATTGCGGTAAAGGAAAGTACTAAAATAATTCCTTACAAAAACTAGTTTGAAATAGATCTCTTATGATTATGAATTATCAATAAGTTTATACGAATAAAATTATATCATCAAATTTGTACATCTAAAAATTACCCATAGAATAATTAATTTTATCAATCTTTACAAATATTTGTCAAACTTTATACCATATCTTCCTGGTAGTTTATATGAAAGAACTGACTTTCTGTTAGTGACACGTGGATGATTTGCATATACGGTTCCCGTCAATTGGTCGCCACCGAAGGCTTGGGTACACTTTTTTCCCTGATGCCTTACCTGTTTTATTGAAAAAGCATATGATAATAAGAAAACTACATACAAATCTTCCCAATTCCAAAAAGACAAAATAAAAAAAGGGTTGACTTGATAGCTTAAACTGATTTCGAGGAAGTTTCATGTCACCAGTCAGCTCATATCATTTCCAACCTGTCGCATCTGACTTATTCTAAACGGCTTCTCTAGCCATTCAGATACATTTGGGTGTGTCATATGAGTTGATTTAAGCTTTCATGATTCATAATTAGCCTTCTTTGGGATGCTAATGAACTTCCTCCTACTTTAAGTCCGTTCTTCACATGAAATGAAAGCACTTATTATTTTTTATATAAAATCCGTACATATGGTGATTATGCGTGGCAAAGACTATGACTTGCGGAACATTTTGAAATGTAGCAAACGCATTTAAGAATTACACTTGAAATAGATAGCAGTTGACATAAGCCCAGTTTATATTATTAGTTTATTTAAAATATATTAAAAACAAGTGAAAACAGAAACAAGATAATCTCAACATGTCAAATTTTGGTCAACATGGTCCTTTTCTTGAATAGTTTGCCATCAAACTAAAACATTAAGATCATCAAAGCTTTAACCCAAAGGTCACACAGTTTCTTCTCCCCGTTCACACCAACTCTCTGTAATTCCAATTTCCCCATGTCCAGATTACATCTTTCAACTCTAAGAATTTGAAACAGCTCTTTTCATCTGTTTCACCTGGTGTATTTCTCAGCAGTTCATGTAATTTATGTTATGAAAAAGTCGAATAAATTCTTACGGAATATGATGAGGTTTTTCCGGTTTGGTTCCACAAGAGGTAAGCGATGAGCCCCTTTGGTTGTTCTTGCTAATTTCTTCTGTCCTGCTGCATAAAGTTGTGGTCTTTATTTCTGCATGCTTGATCTGTTCATGGGGCAGAGGGAAACAATGAAGAAGATTTGGAGAGAATTGCTGCACAGGAACAGAAGCAGTTTCGATTTGAGACCTTGGTCTCCGCCACAAAAGATTTCCACCCAACTCATAAGCTTGGTGAAGGCGGATTTGGACCTGTTTATAAGGTATCTCTTTCCAGTTGGTTTCAAGCACAGAGATGACTAATATTGTTTGGTTATTGACAAATTTGATCAAAAACCTACCAACAAAATAGGTGAAAAGATCTGGGCAGATGTATGTGGGCTTATTCCATTTTGATTTTGGAAATTTATTGTTGTTCGCACAATATTGTGACTTGTATTGCCAAGTGGATCTTAGTGTTATTGGCTTTTCCATGTGCCCGATCTATGCGAGAGTGATAATGGACGATGAAGTGTTAGCAAAATACCAACTGCTCCACATTATTTTCAGAAGCTTTGGAGTTTTTAACCCACACGGTTTTCAAATGGAGCTAAAGGAGGAAATTAGGTAACATAATGTGCTCAAACTAGTAACTCAATTAGGTCAACAAGCTCTTAAAGCGTGTAACATTTCAAATTTTAAGCTTGTTGATGTAAACATTCTCTAGCAGTCAGTGGGAGAGGATGAGCGTACACTACTATAGTATTAGAATTATCGTTCACTATGCGAAGCAAAACTTTTTCCCATAGGTAAAAGCTCTTTGCTCCTTTATCTATGTTTTGAAGGAACCTTAATTATTTTATAGTGTAAGTCTAATTTGTGAAACCATATGCGCCTTCTAATTGCATAATGCTTTCTGAAGGGGACACTGGACAACGGAAGAGAAATTGCAGTGAAGAAATTGTCCCATAGCTCAAACCAAGGGATGAAGCAATTTACAAATGAAGCCAAGTTATTAGCACGTGTTCAACATCGGAATATTGTAAATTTGGTAGGGTATTGTGCACATAGCAATGAGAAGCTACTGGTTTATGAATATGTTGCTAATGAGAGCCTGGACAGATTTATTTTCAGTAAGTATCTGAGGATCCTTTGTTTTACTAGTCATTTTTTTAATGTTATCTTCGTTAGGTTCCATCAAGTAATTGGACTCATATCAGTCCAATATGACAAGCATGTTACTTCATTTCCCTGACAAATTGGCCCCTACTGCAAATTTTGACTTATCTAAAGAACTTACTCTCTTATTCTCAAATCTTGATTATCAATATCAGTAGGGTTTAAGGCTTTGAATCCGAAAGTCTAATCTGAAGAATCTCTTCCATATGCATTTTTATCAAAACGACTTAATTCTCAAATTATGCCAAATGTACTTTTTATTACTATTTTGAATTACTATTTAGTTCCAATAAGTTGATAGTTATTTAATTGGTTGCTTTACAAACAAAATTGAATATGGTGTATCACATATTCAAATATCTCTTCTTAAAATTCAAATTGTATTTGGTCATTTCAGAGCCACTTTGATATAATCTGAACCTAGATTGAAGAAATTTAACTTAAACCCTAATTTATCAGGTCATGAAGATTAAAAATCTGATTTGTTAGGTCTTGAAACTTGGAATTTCTGTAGGTGGAATACAAGTTAGTGTTGCTTAATTAAGATTTAAAAGAGTTCAGAATTGATAGAGAAACCATGAACCCCATGAACCTAAGTTTGCTTGGCAAAAGGAAGTGGAGGACATCTTCCTACTCTCACAAGTTCCTATGCTTTCTCCCTCCCCTCAATTATGGGAAGCCTAATTGTTTTTAGGAGTAAGCCAACTTGCTAAAAAAACATGGGAATGGGAGTTTGATACATTTATGATCTGAATAAGGTCGATCATGTTTTTATGAGTTTTCCATTTGGTAGTTATTCATTTAGGATCTTGGTCTTTACCATCAGAACAAAAATTAATGTGTTACAATCAAAGGGATACACTGTTGATTGATTGTATGAATTACATTACCAACATTGTGCTCTGGCACCTCACACTGCTGAATGTTTGTAGGAATTACATTACCAACATTGTGCTCTGACACCCTTGCAAGTCTTTCTTTCCTTTTTGTTTCTCCACTTTCCTCATTTTGAAGAATAGTCAGATTCCTAATTCAAATCTTCTTCTGATAGAGAATTCATAAGATAGTTATCTTCCAGAGTGTGGTCTAGATTGTGTTAAGAAAACCTTCTATTCTGAACTCCCACTTTTGACCAAATCTTCTACAGAAGTGAAAGGTTCCCCTTCCCTCCAAGTGTTCAACGTATCTAACCAACATTTTGATATGTGTACAAATAGGAAAAATGATAGAAACTATGAATGATTTCTTTGGATAAATTTCCAACAAAAGGGTCATTTTGGCATCTGTGTTTTGATGCAGAATCGGACAAGAAGCATTTACTTGATTGGAAGAAGAGGTATGACATAATAACTGGTGTTGCACGTGGGTTACTTTACCTTCATGAGGACTCACACTGTTGCATCATCCACCGGGACATCAAAGCTAGCAATATTTTACTTGATGACAAATGGGTTCCAAAGATTGCCGATTTTGGCATGGCTCGTCTCTTCCCAGAAGACCAAACACATGTAAACACTCGTGTAGCTGGTACCAGGTATGTTGCCTCTGAATATATAGTATTCCTGATGATTTTTGCTGTAACACTAGTGCAAGAATATAGGTTGAAATTCAATTAAATAATATATTTGCTTATAATTGGCAACAGTGGGTATATGGCTCCAGAGTATGTCATGCATGGAAAGCTAACAGTCAAAGCAGATGTATTTAGCTTTGGAGTATTGATTCTGGAGCTGATTAGTGGCCAGAAAAATTCAACATTTAATCAGCATTCAGATGGTCAAAATTTGCTTGATTGGGTAAGATTATGATTTAAGTTAGTTTGTGGTGATATATGATGTAGGTTTCGTGATTTTTTATTGTTATTGGTCTTTATTTCTTATGATGATAAAGGCTTGAGAATCATATAATTTACCCTAGTCATACTTGGGATGATGGGCTTTTTGATGTTGTTGGGGCAAATGTTATGTTCACGCTGAAGCAATGAAATTGTTGCAATATGAACTACCCCACCAGTTTCATTTTTTCTAGGAGCCTAAATGTTAAAGGATGTAAGATAAGTGAATATGTCAAAGAGTATGAATTTGGAGTACACAATGCTAGACAGACATGGATAGAGGGCGGAGTTTTCTACATTACAGAATTTCATTCATTTGGTGAGCTTAATTTAACAATTCCCACAAAAAACTCAAGGGACAATCTAGGTAGAGTAATGAAGTCATGCATGCTACATGGAATTTGAACATTATGGAATCCTATCCTATGCTGCGTCTTGTGCTTTAAGCATTGATCCAATTGATGGTGGGTTAGTTCCTCAGCGGAGGGACATATTACAGTAATGACATTCAAATAAAACAATGCTATGGCTGCCTCACACATAAGGCGTAAAGCTATGAAATATGATTGTTAGGTAGTGAAGTTTTGTAGAGATGCGTTGGTTTTGTCGAGCCAACTTCTTTGAACGTGGTTCTGAGAATGTTTTACACCTGGTATTGGTATAGGCATATAAGCTCCACAGAAAGGATAAGAGTTTGGACATCATGGATCCCGTGCTTCAACCATCAGCAGCCATTGAACGAGTAAAGACGTGCATTCATATAGGGTTGCTATGTGTACAAGGAGATCCACAGTTTCGGCCATACATGCGCCAGGTTGTTGTCTGGTTATCAAGGAAACCTGAGTCTCTCAATCTATCCGAGCCAATTAGGCCTGGAATCCCTGGTTCCAGATACAGAAGAACTCATAGGCCACCAGGAATGTCGTCAACTGCTGGAACGTCCAGCGATAATTCCCATACTAATGATACAAGCTTGAATACTAATACGGTCACCACTTCTACTTCAGCTCTCACTAGTCCCCCAAGATCAAGATCAGATCGGGGTAAACGTCCAATGGGAAGCTGAAATAGGATTTTGATTATTCTTTGTACAATAACTTGTATACAGACTGGAGTCTTTTCCAGTGTAAATTCAATGCTAGTTAGCACCAAATACAAGATGAAGCTAGATATTAATTCTTTACAAAGATTGCAAAGATGGAGTACTAAAAATTAAATATCTCGAATTGGGGTTGCTCCAGAAATTGTGCAGAGCCATAGCTATAGCATGCTCTCAGTCCATATATGGGAAGCCTTAGACAGAAAAGTAGTTATTGGATCTAATATCAGTAACTCTACTTTCTCACATTTCCTAATAGGCGACTGCTTTCAGGTATCAAGTATCAACAAGCTTAGTGATGGAAAATTGTGGGAAAACAACATTTGGTAGTAAAAGAAAAAAAGGAAGGAACTACCCATTTTCAGAATTTTATTATGGCTTTTCTATTGGGGAAAAGAGCCTGTAATTTTTTGGAAATACATTGTATTATCATTTATGAACTTCAAAAGAGATTTAAGAAAATTTCTTACAGTGAAAATAAATACTATTTGTGTAGTAGATAAGAGTGCATAATTCTATAAGCGTACATTGCTCTAATTGAGCATTTGTTAGGTCAAAGTTATGGTTAAAAAAATGCTTAATTGTTATAAAATTTTAAATATAGAAAGTAAAGAGCAAAAAAATAATAGTATTAGAGAACATTTATGAAGTTTGTATAAACATTCCAAAGTTGGAAAGTTTGAATTGGCGCAGACCCAAACTAAATGAGTTCCCTCACCCAGTTTTTGTTAGAATTCCTTCTGTAGCAATTTGAGTTATCAGCTTTCAAAGTGACGCACAATAACAGAAAGTAATTAAAATCGTAACAGTCATGCCTGATCTTATCACTTTCCACAATCAAAACTCTCCTTCGCCAAAGTGATGCGCCAATTATGGTCACATGTTTAGCCTGCACTTGGCTTGGTTACTCTCTCTGAAGTCTAACCGCGGCCATGTAATTGCGGTAGATAAGGAGGGGGAACCCACCAAATACAGAGCTATCTTATGATCTATCTTATCCATTTGTTATTTTTTTTTTTTGGATTACATTAGGTATCTCAATTTAGTCGGACTAATCCTAAACTTCTAAGACCCCATCTCAAGAATTCTAGAGGATGTAAATCTGGAACCTCAACATCCCTCAGATTTCTACGTAGCCTGTATATTTCTTCGTACAAGGAGTCGTCACATACTTAATTAGTCAACTGTTGATTGATCGCTGGCCCCCTACTCAGCATCAGGTTCCCAGCAGCCCTCGAGTTTCCTAGTAGCTTCAACTCTCACACTGTCACTGGAAGCGAGGCATCCGTAATTGATCCGATCAAGGAGCTATGCTCAGAGAGCTAGAGGATCATCAATAAGACAAATTTTCCATTTCTCCTCCTTTGGCTTGACTCGAACTTAAGACCTCCTGTAAAAAAAAGCCTTAAGTAAGGAGCTGAAACTATTAAGCCACTCCTCATTGTCATCTTATCCATTTGTTATTAGTTATGTATTGTGTGCATCAAGGACTACGCGAAACTAAGCTTCGTCAATAGTCAACTTTCAGTTTATCCAATTATTTTTCTTGTTTTAGAACCTAATGTGCGGGCAACCGTACACCTATGGTGCAGAAAATCACTGTCTTCCCTCTGCTGCATATCTGTCATAAAGCCGGACATCGAATGATCGGACAAGCTCAATATCATACATCCTACCCAACTCGTGTCTAAAATCAATTGGTTGTCCAATCCAACTGCTGAAAATTAGATATATTTCACCCAATTAACTTCAAGACACGTGGAAATGCCGAAAGAAGATAAATTAGAAGAAAGAGCAGAATTTAAAATATAGGGACAAAAATGTAAAATCCCACCCAGCCACCTCCGTCGATCCGTGCACATGGAGTTTAAAGTAATTATGACCGTCAGATTTGAGACGAAATACAACAACCCCAGCCGCTGGATCATTGATCAATCCATGACAATACAAAAGCCCCCACCTTTTAAATCCTCTCCTTCACTCACTCACTCACTCACTCAGCCCAAGCACATTTCCAGTTTCCTTTCGTTTGATTTTCCTCCATTTTCTTTTCTCTCACTAATTTACTTTCTCTCTCTAAAAAGTTCATGGCGACTACCGAGATTGCCACCAACCCTATACAGCTAATGGCGGAACAGGTCGTGCCACAAGCACAGCAGCAACAACAGCAAACCGTTACTCTGCCTCCCTATCCGGAGGTACTCCATAAGTAGTGTTAATTAACCACCAAGAAAATACGTGCCTTTTTGAGTTTTTGTTTGGTATAATTGCATGTATGCATGTGTTTCTGTGTATGTAGATGATAATGGCTGCAATTGAGGCCTTGAACGATAAGGACGGCTCTAACAAGACGGCGATCTCGAGACAAATTGAGTCCACCAACTCCGATCTGCCGGCTGCGCACGCCACTCTGCTTTCTCACCACCTCAACAAAATGAAGCAAAGCGGTCAACTTGTGATGGTCAAGAACAACTACATGAAACCCGACCCGAATGCTCCTCCCAAGAGAGGACGTGGCCGCCCGCCCAAGCCCAAGGTTCCGCTGCCTCCGGGGACGGTGCTTGCTCCTCCGAGGCCGCGTGGCCGTCCGCCCAAGCCAAAGGACCCGTTAGCGCCTGTTGCTGAGCCCAAGAAGCCCAGCTCTGGTGGGACGGGGAGGCCCCGTGGGCGACCACCGAAGAAAGCTAAGACGGTGGGTGTTACGCCTCCTGGGAGTGATGCTCCAAGAGGGAGAGGTAGGCCGCCAAAGGTGAAACCAACGGTAGCGCCGGTTGCAAGTTAAGTGAAAGTGGTGCCGAAAGAGAGAGTAGAGGAGGGAGAGAGAGAGCGAGGGACTTAGGTTTTTTTAATTATTTATTTTTCTTGATATTTTTAACGAGGGGAAAAAGTGGTAGACTGATGTTTGTGTTTTAGTTTTAGGTTTGGCTAATTTGGGTTTGTAGTGGGGTAATGGCTAATGGGGAGCGGGGAAGAGAGAATGAGTGAGAAAGAGGTGTAAGGTTAAAAATGTGACTGTAAATTTAATGAATGACTCTTTGGGCTCATGTAGTTGTGGCAATGGTAATTGATTGGTTTTGATCTTTTTGAAGTCGTGGGAATCTTTGGTTATATTAATTATTGGTCCACTGGTACTAATGTGCCCAGCATGTTACCTCTTCCAAAGTGTTCATTAATTAAATACAAATGAAGGATAGCCATGTTATTAAAGTTTTGAGTAGGAAACTTGATCAATCACTTTTTATTATACAACATATTTATTCTCTTTCCTTATACTGTATGCAAGTTGAGGCAATCCATAATGTTCAACTCTTCTTTATGTTAATTTAATCAAATTATAAAGAGTCTACATGTGCTCGGCTATTTTTTCAAATTGAACATGAGATCAGCAAATGTTTGAAGAAGTCAAGTCAGTCACTACTTAATAAAACAATACACGCAAGGGCATGCTTCACAGTAATGACTTCTTAAAGCAGCTGTGTGGTGTAGTGTATGCAACCTAAATAAAACCATGTTGTGTCACTATCGAGCAACAAGACCAGTTATGGCGGGTGCCGCCCAATTTTCAAAATATTCATTACCTCAGTCCTCAGCCTATTCCAACATTTATTTGGGCTAGAGCTCTTTTAGGTCCAAGCTGGTCTTAAGGACTAAACCGGATTAGGACGTACGACAATGAGTATTAATCCTCCACTCCACGTATGATTGCGTGACTTTTTCCCATGGCCACTTAGTTATACTCTCTTGTAACTAGAGATGTATTTTTGATTCAATTCAGTCCTATTCGAATAACATTGTTCTTAAAACATTAATTGATGGCAATATTTAAATGGCTATCTAAATTTAATTAAGTTTAAACTATTTATCAATCAAATTTCAATTAAGTTAAATCTAATATCTTGTACTTTATAATATTTTAAAAGTCAAATCGAAAGTTAACTACTAAAAAGGAGCTTTAATATTTAAAATGTTCAATTAACATTAGATTGTTTGAATAAAATTAAATAATTTAAAATATGAATAAAACAAATTGTTCTTACCCATAAAAAATTTGACGTTTAATTAAAAAAAGTGTTAAATGAAGATACGATTTATTTTATTTTATAAGAATTTATTAATTTACAGAAACTGACCGATTAATTAATAAACTGACCTATTTTTTGCAACAAAAGTTATTATAATAAATCGAACAAAAAAGTTAAAAATTAAATTTAAAAATTAGACAATTCAAGATCAATCAAATTAAATTTTTTAATCATTAATAATTTGTAACTATTTATTTTTATAGAAGTCAACTCCCGTGCACACATTTTTGCTAAGTAGGGCCTTCAGCGACAGGATATAACATTTGCAATTGGGAAGATTCTTCTCTAATATCAATTTATGATAACCTTATTATTGTAGTTTCATTACTTATTTTCTAAAAAAAATTATCACAAAGGTAGAATTTACCACATGATTTAATTACTTATGAATAGAACTTCTATTTTTTATATTATAATTAAGGAATTTGAATCTAGATTACATCAAATTAGGTGCAATTTCATATAAAAAGATTACAATGTATTTTCAGTGTCAAATGGAACACAAGAATTGATAGTTCCAACTTCCAAACTCTTACTTGGCTTGTTTTAGTTAGATAATTTTGTTAAGTACGCTAATTTCTTTATTTTTTGATATATGAACAGAAAAATAAAAGATACAATGACAAGTAACTTGTTCAACTTGCCATTGTAATCTCTTAATAATGAAAAAAAATCGTATAGTAAATTCACATCTTAAATATTTCTTCTTTATCTTAAAGAAGGAATATCACATCTTATTATAGTAGGTATTTTGAAATCATAACAACATAATGAAGATTATTTTTTTATTCCTATATTTTTATTTAGTTGTAAGGCCCCAAATTGTACCTTAGTTGGAATGTTTCATTGAATATTTATTGCATATGTCTTAAATTATAGTTTAATGAATTATACTTAAAGAATAGGAATTTATTGTCTTCATTAGAGACTTAAGGTATTAATGCTGGGCCTGGGTCTCGGAATATATTTCATGGATATATTACGCAGGGCTTGAGTAAAGATTAAGTGAGAAGAAGACTTGTAAGTACTTAAATACATTGATTTTAACAAGTTCAAATCGAGCACATTTACCCTTGTGTGACACTCAAACTTGTAAGTGTTATATCTTTTGATTATGATGTCCAAAAATTACAAACTTTATACCATTAGAAAGTTAAGAGGATAAGCTACAACTTTTATGAAGAAAAATTTGACAAATTCGGCCTAAATCAATACAGTTTATTGATAGTTTATACGTAGATTAATTACTTGGTGACAAATGACAACATGTTGTGTAGATGTGTGGTAGCTCTTAAATAGGACAAGTATAGAACATGTAAGAAGACACATGTTGTTACAATTTGTTGACACCTAGCATTGGAGGAGATGAGTTTCTGCTGGAGTTTTTGGTTGGCTTATTCCTCATCTTTTTTGTTCTCTCACCACCGAAACTCTCTCTCTCACTCACACCTCCTAGAATTTTTGCTTGCTTGTTGAATCATCATCTTCACTTGATGTCTTTACATGTTATTGCACCAAGGAAGCTAGATTATGCTATTTTCTATGTTGTTGTCCTCTTGATCATCTTAATCTTGGAGTTGTGATATTTTCTTGAAAGGCTAGAGTGGTTTGCTCATTGAAGTAGGAAATTGAGTTAAAGAAGGTATTGGAATACTAATCTTGATTGCATGTTATCATACGAATTATTTTAATGCATAATTGGATAGAATATGTATGTATTTGTTGATGAGTTGACGTTCGGACATGAAATTGATGTGTAATTGAGGCTTGACTAAGGTGGAATTGTGGTGAAAAGGATGAGTGTTGGAGTAAGGGTGTTGAAGATGTAAGATGTGAATAAATTGTATTGGTTTTACTGAACGGATTTCACTGAATAGTTATCGGTATTTAGGCTATAACTTGACCTGTAGATATCCAAATGGAGTGATTTTCATTGTGGATCAAACTACACACATATGCCTACAACTTTCGTGAAGGAATAGAGTTTTGTTTCTATCCTGAAGGATGATGAAATTTGGCCTAAAATTGAATTTAGGATTCTGTCATTGTTTGAGAATAGTCTGCAGTATTTTGGGTATAACTTGCAGCATATCAAACCAAAATGCATGATTTTCATATCATTAGAAACTTAATACATAGATAAACTTTTGGTTAGAAGAACATAATGCCCAGAAACCTCTTTTTATATGTCAAAATAGCCATACAAATCTGACTCGAAACCTGTCCTAAAAAATCTGAACTTTTCTTGGTTGTGTAATTGTTGATATATATACGGTTAGGACTTTAACAATGGTTTTATTAGACTTAATTAGGATGAATAATGAACCTAGCTGATGTTAGATTAATGGATAAAAAGGTGTTTGAGTTATGGTTTAAAAATGGAGTTGATAATATAAAAGATATAGGGTTTATTAATGATGAGCATACTGTTGAATTGCTTGGTGTGATTGTGAATGAATGAGCTCTTAAAGCTTATATATTATGAATTAGATATGAATGATTGTCAATTAGGAATTTTTGCTATAATATTGTGACAATACCGGATCATCAGTTGTCTGAGGAGTTTTATAGTTGGGATTATATTGGAAGTTCTTGCTAATTGGGTGCATATACATAATATTTGATGGCTCAACATTTCTATTGATGCAAAATTTCACATGTTTGTATTTATAAGGTTTCTATAAAAATTTTGAAATCTGAAATGAATTGTTTTAAAACTGTAAAGTCTTGGTCGTGGGTAAATAGGCATGCTTAGAAGGGTCTGCAGCTGCTCCTAGACACATTTAAGGTGTCGATACTTCGATGTCTCCTGATAAGGACACTTCGGTGTCAAGACATAAGTCTCTCTTGTTATGTGATACCGATAGGTATCTCCTGTTTTGGTCCCATTACCCACTTCTGTAAAAAGGATTTAGCAAGTTAATTTGTTTTGTACTATGTTACATGTACAATTCGGTTATAATTAAGCAATGTTATGAAATAATTAAGTTTTGTTCTGACTTATTCAGATGCGGTTTTGACACAGATAAGTTTTGTTTTGATATTATGATATTCTGTTATGAAATTGTAAGATTTGCTTAAAGCCAATATATCCTATTTTGGCATATTCTGTTCTGAGATACTATTGTTTGGAATGCACTTTTATATGTGATATGATTTGTATATGTCATTATCATATGACTGTTAGGGTCAGTTACCATTATGTATCATGTTTCACTAAGCTATATGCTTAGCATAGTGGATTTGTCCCGTATAGGTTCAGATAGAAGGGTATAAAGACTGGGACAAGGATAATCGTGGTGGCTAAAGAAGATTGAGTTTTGTTTTGACAAAATGTGAGTTGTTTCTGAAAATTGAAACAGTTTGAATGTGTTGGAAGGTTTGTAATAACTATAATACAGGATGGATTGGGTTTTAAGACATGTTTGTGATAAGTTCAATGTGTATAATGTATTTTGTTTGAAATCCATCTTGTAATGCAATACAATGTATGTTTGCCCGAATTGGTTTTTTAAGGAAGATTTCAAATGCCTTCTTTTGTTTGTACTGTTTTGTGTGACATCCATATATTCTTCCAGGGGGTATGGGGGTGTTACATTAGTAATATAGCATCATCACTTTATTCACTTAATTTATCTTTTAAAAAGAAGTTTCTTTTTCTTAAGTTATCTACAAGACCAGAATTATAAGTTGTCTCTAATTTATTTCTCCAAGGATCAGGTATCTTTAAGTAAAACATCTTTAAATAAAGTTGTGTATTATCAACTTGATTATAAATATGGTAATAATAGTATAAGAAAATGCAACACATATCACATAATTGTAATCTTTGTAATGCTATAATATATTTTCCTATAGTAGTTTTATCTTTTAAAATATTTCTTTCTCCAACAAATTCTAATAGAAAATTTTTAGTGCTCGAGCTATTAGATTTGCTATATCATTATTTGGATTAAAGATAGGATTTTTAGAGTTTTCATCCAAATTTTCCAAAATTTGAAAGAGTTGTCTGACTAAAGTTTTTTTTAAAAATTGTTTAGTTTTTTCAAAATCCATTTTATTAATAGAAAGAATTACTCTTAGAGTACTTCCTATTTATCTATTGTTTCTTTTATATTTTGAATGCAATCTATATCTAAATATATTCCAAAAGGATTTATAACTTCTGTTCTCATTTTATCTATGAGAGTAAAACCATCTTTATCTTTGGTTTCATATAAGTTCCAGCATATACTAAATTAGGTCTATTAAAACTTTGTGAATGATACCTAAGAGGCAAATTTCTAGAAGTAATACATATATCACTAATATTAGGATTCCAGTGAACTTCTTGTTTAACTAAAAATCTAGTTTATATATGCTAAAATTTATAAGTTTAAATTTTCTATCTGCTCATTTAACTCTTCAATTTCTGAATCAGAAGCTTGCATAAAATTTTCAATTTTATCTATAATTATGAGGTATTTTCAATTTTAAAATTAGATCAAATATCTGTTTTTTCATAGGATTTTTGTTTGGTTTATTTTCTATTTCTAATTTATTTAGTTTTTCTATCATATCTTACATATCTATGATTTGTTTTTGAAGTTTTCTATAAAAAAAGAATGTTATTTCCATAATATTTTATCGTTGGTTTTGAATTTCTGCCCAATTAGTTTCTATTTTTAATCCTTCAGGTTTTAATTTTTAGTATTTATTTCCCTCCATTTAGTCATTTTTAAATGAGCTTCTATTTGCAATTTTGTACATCTCTAATATATTCTATCTTATTCGTCCATCATTGCTTTAACGACTTTTATAGCCTTTTTTATGACAAGTTGTAAACAAGATATAAGTATTTATTTGTACAATGATCTAATTCAATCTAGGCCTCTTATGCATAAGTGTAAAGTTTGTTTATTTCGTAAAGTAAATGATCATAATAAGGACACTCTCTCATAGTTTATAACATAGGATGTAACATCTCTAATAACCTCTATTTAGGTGTAGTCTATAATTATGAGAGAAGATATATCTTGATGGTTAAATATGGAAGACTGTCTCGCAAACGACAAAGGATTTTTATTATTAGGAGTTTGAGGTATAAAAAATATATTCTTTAATCTTTTTTATTTAGTTTAATTTAATACATTAATTAGATAAATATTGTAGTTTATAAGTACTTATAGTATGTTTTTCTTTGTTTCAAAAAGAATTTTTTTGGGATTCAAAATTTGATATTGTAATTTATAATGTATGGGAGAGGAGCTCGTACATGTTATAGAGACTTTCTTAGTTCGATACACAAGAATGGTAACTCCTTATATAATATAGAGTCATTAGCAGCAGTATTGGGTATCACTCGAGGTAACGTCCATTTCAGAGCATAATTTTGCATACAGACATGGAGGACCAGAGAGAGATAGTCTACCCGTACACATTGAAGGATCTATGATGTAACACCCCAACTCCCGCCGGACCCGAACCCGATATCGACAGTGATACCCGGATCCGTGCCCCGCGAAGATGGCATGTCACATCACTTAACACTTAAC
>JANZXR010000170.1:8118207-8145342 GCA_027575705.1 Erythroxylum echinodendron | reverse complement strand
GTCTCTTGTTGCTTTCTTTATTCTGTTACACTTGTGTTCTTTTCGTGTGTGAGGGAAACACTTAAACACCTGTGTGCGCGTGAGGTATTCGAGGGCTAACGGAATTGTTCGGCGATATTCACGTGAGAAGGCTGAATCTTGCTTAAGCGGACCGAAGCGTGATTGCAGCACGAAGGTGGGCGCGACTTGTGGTGAAAGCAAATGAATATATCCCTTCCGTAAAATGATGGAATTGCCAATTTTGGTCTCTTCTGTCTCTAATTAGATTTCAAAAAATACTTATATTATTATTAATAGTATTGATCATTAATTAGCAAATTATGTAATAAATAGAGATATATTCATGTCTTACGATTAAGTAAATTGTAAAAATTGTCAGGAATTTTACATCGAAACAACTATAAAAACATTCAACAATTTATAATAGTGTGTAAATTTCCCCTATTAAGCTAATTTTTGGGGGTGAATTAAGCCTTTCTAACATAGTATCAGAGTCAATTTGTCTCGATAGTTTGAGACGGTGTCTGGTTATGTCCCTTTGTCCAATATGTCTATCAAATATTCAGTCTCGCTCTGGACTGAGGGAGGTGTATCAAGAATTCCACACAACTATAAGAGTATTAAACAATTTATAATAGTATACAGACCTCTCCACTTAAGCTAACTTTTAAAAGTAAATTAGGATTTTCTATCAAAAATGGCTAATTAATCCAACAATTTATTAAATTCCAAACTACAAGTGACTGTTCATTTAAGACAAATTCTTTTCCAAGGGTGGGGTAGATCTGAATTGCGTTGGAAGCGCTCTACCTCAGGTCTCACCATCTAAGAACCACCTGGCACCAATCCCAGTAATGAAGAAAAAACCAAAGAGGCTTTAATTGCTTTTCGGTTGCCCCATTCGAAATCGAACATCTTTTTATGCTCTTTCTTTTATACCTTCAGGAAAAAAGAACGTCCGTTCCGTTTCTAAACGTAGTTATAGGAGTTACCGAAACGCTTGTCCTCCTCAGATAGCGTTCCATTTCCTCATAAGCACATATAGGTACCTCCCATATTTCAGCCACTGTACTCTTCTACCGTATCTCTTCTCAATCTCTCCGTAAGTCTAACAAGGAATTTTCTGGAGTTGCAGAGAACAAAAGAATGGTAGTCTTCAAGGTTACGCGTGTGCAGACTACTCCTTTCGATGGCCAGAAACCTGGTACTTCTGGTCTCCGTAAAAAGGTCTTATTCGTCTTCTTTGTTACTTCTTTTGTTTTTGTTTCTGATCAGATCCGTTGCATCTCTTTAGTTTTGCTTCCAGTTCGCATGGTTTTGTTTTTGTGTCGTGGATCAAGAATTTATTAGCTTTATTTCGTAAACTTATTGAATTCGATCTATATCTACCTCTTTTGAACAAATCAATTTTTGGTTTTTTTCTTCATCAACGTACTATTTGTTTGGATCGATCTCTCTGACCTGTTAACTTATATTCATTTTCAATGAGCTTAAGTATCTGAGACACTGTATATCGACTTGTTTTCTATAATCACATTATTTGTGCTTTTCTTTCCCAAGTTTGATATTGTGGTTGGTATATGGCTGAGATTTCGATTTTTTAACTTTAATAATATTATGTAGATGAATTCAAGGTTTCTACTTATTCTAATTGGTAGAAATTTGTTTCTTTCATGTTTGGGTGACGTCGACCTTAAAGTTAGCGTGGGACTTGTAAAACCACAACTTGTCATCTCCTTTTCATTTGATTACTACCATACGATGAAATGGCCGTGTGTGTATAGAAGTTAATTTTTAATGCAGTCTGTTGTTTGCGGGTATTACCATTAGCGTCTTTCTTGTGTAGCTGAAGAGCTCAAAATTTTCGTTTTATGTGTTCTGAACAAAAAAAATCGCTTTCATTGTCCTTAATTATATAATATTACTTGACATAATGCAGTCTATCTTGCGTTTGTGATATCCTTTAGTTGATATATATCTTCTCTGGAACTACTGCTATTAGAATAGAGTTTACTTATTAATGTATATTAACGTCAGCATGATTGTTTCTTTCAGGTGAAGGTGTTCAAGCAACCCCATTACTTGGAAAATTTTGTCCAGTCAACGTTCACTGCCCTTACTGCAGAAAAAGTTAGAGGTTAGTTTTTCAGTTCTGTTCTCACAATTTTGTTGCTAGATTTGTAGTGTTTCAAACTTGAAGTATAAATTAAATGACACTGGCTTTATGGCTGTTTCATGCAATGTTAAAATTTTCATTCTTTATAACCAGTTACATTAGTAGCTTCTTCCCTCTCTGCTAAGTCTTCTCCGTAACTTGTTTATACCTTCCTGTGCAGTCTATGCTAAAGTAACATTGTTCTATTATTGTGTCTCATTCGTTGAATCTTCAATAATACTTGATTCATCGCAAAAAGAGTGAGTTAAAAAAGTCATTTCTGGGTTTTCCTCATATGCAGGCGCCACACTTGTTGTCTCTGGTGATGGTCGTTATTTCTCAAAGGATGCTGTTCAGGTATCTTATGTTTTCTATGATGCAATTGTGCGGAGTTTGTGTTAAGCACCATTCATCTTCTAGATGTTGTACTGTCCGTTGCATCTCTGTTCTGCTATTAGCGCCACATCACATGAATAGTTTATGATTGAAGGGCAACCTACTACAGTGCCTACTTAAACAGTAGTCCTTTATGTGGGAGCACATGTTTCTAATTTACTGCAATTGGTCTGGTGTTTTAATTTGTTCTTGACGGTTTGGATTTCACTTGGCTTGCAAAAGCCATTTTGGATTGAAAGGTTATTGACCTTGATGTTATCATTTTTGAAATGGTCTTCTTTTTAGGGCTGTATTTCTGTCTTTGCTTGCTAAATTCCATTTCATTAATCGAGTGAACTATCTTTCTGAAATTGCATCTACTTCAAATATGAATGAAAATGAATCATACTATTGGTTGCACAAAAACTTCTTAACTGCAAGAATGACTCCTTAGCCATTATGTGTAGGCCTTAGAGTCCCTCTGTTGAGGCATTTGTTTGATTTTGATTGAAGATTATTTAAGATAAGATTGCAAGAAAAACTTTTAAGTGGAAAACATGCTTCTGGAAACAGATTATTAGATAATCCATGTTGGTCTTTTTCTGCAGTCAAGATGGTCTTCATTATTTTATTTTGACTTAGAATGCTTCTAAATGCCTGTATTTCAATGTATTATTTCTTCTAACTTTCTTTTGTTGGCAGATCATTGTTAGGATGTCTGCTGCAAATGGAGTAAGACGTGTGTGGGTTGGTCAGAACGCATTGCTTTCCACTCCTGCAGTGTCAGCTGTTATACGTGAAAGAGTTGGGGTTGATGTAAGTTGCCTTTTATTTCAATTTACTGGTTCATAATTAAGTCAACTATAATTGGCCAACTTATAGGTTGAACATAAGTAATTTCTTCTTTGAATATCAGGGATCCAAGGCAACTGGAGCTTTTATACTGACAGCAAGCCATAATCCTGGCGGTCCAAATGAGGTAAACGTTTAACAATTTAGTTTAAATGGTTCAGTATTATTAATAATTTGTCTATTTACTTCTTCTGTCTGCTTGAAATGAAAGGATGTGCAATGTTATACTGCCTTATAATGGGTGGAAAGTCAATTTGGACTTGCATTTTATCTGAACAAATGAAAAACTGAAACTTTTACTGCTTGTTATATCTGCTAGTTTTGATTGTGTGGTACTCCCTATTGGACTGCAGGATTTTGGGATCAAATACAATATGGAAAATGGTGGACCTGCTCCTGAGGGAATAACTAATAAGATTTATGAAAACACCACAACAATAAA
Source organism: Erythroxylum echinodendron (assembly GCA_027575705.1). Classification (NCBI taxonomy): domain Eukaryota; kingdom Viridiplantae; phylum Streptophyta; class Magnoliopsida; order Malpighiales; family Erythroxylaceae; genus Erythroxylum; species Erythroxylum echinodendron. The sequence goes on along the minus strand of JANZXR010000170.1, from coordinate 8,141,518 downwards.
GGAGTATCTTACTGCAGATCTGCCAAATGTATTTCGGCATCCTCCATAACTGATGTCTCTTTTCTTGTCCCCAGTGATCAATTACGAACTATATGATGGTTCATTTGCATTCAGGTGGATATCAGTGCAATTGGTGTAACTAGCTTTAGTGGGCCTGAGGGGCAGTTTGATGTGGAGGTTTTTGACTCAGCAAATGATTATGTGAAATTAATGAAGTAAGCTATTGCTTCTGTATTATGTTTATTCTCTCTGTTTATTCCCTTCCTTTATTTTTTAAGGGTTCCCATACTTCATTGATATACGCTGGCTAGATTGAGTGGTTCCATTCTCTTTCTCTCTGACACACAGAAAACACATACATAGAAAAGTACTTGTAATGTAGAAAATTAAACATTATCCTAGACATCACTGTGTAAATCTTGTTTCTCTTGAAACTCGAGTTTAAAACGTGGGCATTATCTTTTCCATCCAAGCCTTGATGGGCCCAAAAGTCAGATTATGGTCTTAAAGTAATAGGCTTAAGGTTGTTTCTGAGTTCAAATGGGAAGTGGGGTGTGGATGGGTGTATCGAATAGTAATTTGCCCTCAGAATTAGTTGGGTTTCTGAGTCACTCTTGAAATCATATATTATTTTTGTTTGTGTTTGCACACATGTGACAGCATACTCGGAGGATTTCATGTTTACTTCTTCGAAAATTTATTGTTGAATAACATAATGTTTATGTTTCTTGTATCTGAACAGAATGATATTTTTACTTACCTGCAAGTTATCTATAAATTTAAAGTTTTTGGTCACTTTTGAAAGTCTAAAAAGAAAGAAGAAAGAGAGAGTGGTTATGTCTTTAGTTTAAATGGCCATAACCGCAGGGATGGTGCTTATTTTCTTCACTTCCTGAACATGGTTGGACAATTTTTGATGTGTTTCTCTTTAAAAGGATGGGTGTAGTCAGATATACTGCTCTTAATCTACTTCCTTGTCATTTTAGAATTGCAACAATCAGAAAGACAGCACTTCGTCTGTCTTCAAAGAGTAAATCCTACGCGGCTTCGACCAGGACAGGACCAGAGTGAATTCAGTGTATTCTGTGGATATATCTGTCTGATATGTATGGCTTTGACATTCTTTAACATTTGAAAGAAAACGACACCCATAGGAAACTACAACAGTATCTACCATGAATTCAATGTGTATTGTTAGATCTAGCCTAACCATGCTTTTGTGTGCAAGGCATTCCTTCTCCAAGTACTGTTCAAAGGATTAAACAAAAAGAAAACCTTGGTGATTCAAATGATCATCCTGACATGCATGACTTAACATCCTGACATGCATGGTTTAACATTGTTTTTATCAAGGAACAAATTATCAAATCTATACACGCTGTTTGTTCAATGTCTTATAACATCTGCAGGCATTACGTAACATTGTCACCCTGCCAATTGTGTATATGGTTACAAAGTTTTTATACAACCATTTGACTGAACTTTTCATTTTTGTAGCACCATTTAATTGAACTTTGAATATAAAATTTATCTTTTTGGAATGGTCGGTCTCTTTTTCCTGCATTTAAGTTGTGTTCTCTTTATACTTTTACAATAAGATGTGTTTATTCAAAGAAAACAAGAAAAAGAAGGAAGTCAGATGCTCATGTGACTGCTTTTGCGTATTATTTCACCCTTGCTTTTTGTAATGACTCCAGATCCATTTTTGACTTTGAGTCTATTCGCAAGCTGCTTACAAGTCCAAAATTCACGTTCTGGTATGTAGATGGACTCCCTTTTCAACTCTTCTGAGTGTTATGAGTATTAAATATCCTTTTTGACATCAAAATGATTTTGATTTTTATTTGACATCAATTTTAAGCTATGATGCACTACATGGTGTTGCTGGGGCTTATGCAACGCGTATTTTTGTTGAGGAGCTTGGTGCAAAGGAGAGTTCGTTATTGAACTGTGTGCCCAAGGTCTTAAGTTTGTGATGAATATCTAGTAATAATTAAGCATCTCTCTCATTTATCCCAATAGTTAATGTGATTTCTTTTGTATTTTCTTGGCTAATGTTAACAGGAGGATTTTGGAGGAGGGCACCCAGATCCCAATCTAACTTACGCAAAGGAATTGGTTGCCCGCATGGGATTGGGAAAATCAGGATCTGAAGGTGAACCCCCAGAATTTGGTGCTGCTGCTGATGGTGATGCCGATCGTAATATGATTCTTGGAAAAAGGTAAGTGCCAATGTGCGGCTCTTTTTTTATTGTGTCTATTGAGGAATTATTCTTGTGCTTCGGTCGTGTTTTTAATTCGATTTCATTTTCAGATTCTTTGTTACACCATCAGATTCAGTGGCCATTATTGCTGCAAATGCAGTTGACTCCATACCCTATTTTTCTGCTGGCCTCAAGGGTGTTGCAAGGTTTAGTACTGTGCTAGTTACCTTCTTCTTCTTGACTTTTTTGTTTTTATGTTCATTTCACACTGCCAATACTTCTTATGCATGCAATCTTCTTAGTATGTTATATAAATCTACAAAATCTGAAGTTGTTAGCTTGAAGGAATGTTTGCGGAGTTTTGGAGGCTTTTGTATTTTCTTTGTTCTTTTTGTGGGTAATTAGATCCTTCTCTTTTTCCTCTCCGAAATTTATGATTAATTTTTACACTTTCTACTTGTAGGAGCATGCCAACTTCAGCAGCTCTTGATGTTGTGGCCAAACATCTTAATTTGAAATTTTTTGAGGTACACTTTGGCACAAGTCTTATAGGATTGTCCTCTTATGCTTATGCTATGGTGGCATATACATGTGCTGTTTACTGTTAATTTTCAGGTTCCCACCGGCTGGAAGTTTTTCGGGAACCTTATGGATGCTGGATTGTGTTCAATTTGTGGCGAAGAAAGTTTTGGAACTGGTTTGTGTTTTCAGAATTATGTTTGGTAGTTGGAGGTTGCAATTGCTATTTAGTTGCATGACAAATTGCTATCAACGTCTGTCAACAGGCTCAGACCATATACGAGAGAAGGATGGAATCTGGGCAGTGCTGGCTTGGCTATCTATACTGGCTTACAAAAACAAGGATATTCTTAATGGAGGAAAGCTTGTAACTGTTGAAGATATTGTTCGCAAGCATTGGGCTACCTATGGTCGCCACTATTATACTCGATATGACTATGAGGTTGGAAATTTCTGTATTGTTGTCATTTTCATTCTACCTAGAAGGAAGTTGGAGTGAATCTCACTTGTTTATGCTTCTTGAAGAATGTTGATGCAAATGCAGCAAAGGATCTCATGGCCCACTTGGTTAAATTGCAATCCTCTCTTGCTGAAGTTAACGAGTAAGTGTTATTACTAGCTAAGAACTGTTTTGGAGCAAACATGAGTTCTTTTTGCTACTTTTGATGACATACTTGTATTCTGTTGGGGCCTTGTGTATATCTGTTGCTCAAAGTACTATTTCTTGCAATATATCTGATTGTTAAACATGGAACTCCCTGGCACATGTTCAATAAGTCCTTTTTTTTATTGTTAATTCGAAATCCTGAATTTGAATATGTTGGTTCAGTTGCAAATATCTCTGAACAGATCGTGCTTTCAAATTGGTTAAATGCCTTCTGTCTCAGTGACTTGGTTACATAGAGATTTAGTAATCTCTTTTTGACATATGCTGCCTCTTTTGATTGAAACCATATTTCCACTTAATACAAATTCTTTTAGTTTTCTGTGATATTTTGTTTAAGCAATCTGCTATCAAAGCTTGGTTGGAGTTCCCTTATATCATTGAACAGAAATTGGCCCACATTTTGCTTTGCCTTTCCATTCCATGAAGTCTAGTTCAAGCTTTTGGTTTGCTTGCTGGGTTATGTGTTGGAACTGTGTGATTTTCATTTTTGGATGGGATCATTTTTAGCCCGTAGTTTGTAATCTAATGATCAATATTTTGTTTTGGTGTGGCCTTAATTGCATGTGCTTTTTTTGGGTATATGCTCAGGTCTTACTAGCGTCATTGTAATAAATATTTCATTTGACTTTCATTTGAAAAAAAAAATGATCATCAGTTAGGCAATGCTTCACTTGTTTAGCTGTATGGATAATGTTTCTCCCTTGTTATCCCTAAGCAGACAAAGATATAGGTAGGTGTATGAAATCAAGCTTGGAAATATCCAAAAGTAACAGACAAGAATTAAAGTCAGCAATAAAAGGATGGACTTGGGAAACTTGCACTAGTGGGTTAGTGATGGTGCGAAAGATCTGATTGCACAGGGCATGCCTTGTATTTTTTTTTTTCAGAAATTTATAGAAAACTTTTAGTTAATCTCTTCTGGAATCAAGTGGTACTAGTAGAAGAAGTCTGTGTTATGGGCAACATGTATCCCCTATTAGGAAAGTTAAGGCAAAAATAACTTAAACATGATATGGTAAATGTTTACAGGAAGCTGAGAACCATGAGTGGATCATTAAACTGAGTACATGTGAATTGAAAGAAACTGCAGAAGGCAAAAATAACTTAAACAGATATGGTAAATGTTTACAAGAAGCTGAGAACCATGAGTGGATCATTAAACTGAGTACATGTGAATTGAAAGAAACTGCAGCTATCTAAGATAAGGTTTTGGTCTATGTTAACAAGAACATGGTTTATTTAGCTGCATTGGAGTCTATTTTAAGATTTACTCTTTAAAAATCAACCAAGTTGAAATGACTTTTTGTCCCATAAATTTATTCGATGTAGTAGTTTGTTAAAACACGATAACTCTTAGAGATGATCACCTAAATATAAAAAGTAACTGTTATTAATAGTGTTTATCATGCAAATCATTTTGTTCAAAGACAACCATTTTAGATATGATAACCTAAGTGGGAAAAATAGTTATTGTACATAGTGCTTATGCAGAATTGTTTGAAACTGGCTTATGTTCAGATATATCTTGAAAATCAACTTTCATAAACGCACACTAATATTAGCTTGACCTTAGGTGCTCTTGCATTCAAATTTTAAGTTCGAAAAACCTTCATCTGGGTATCATTTTGCTATTATGGTGCCCTATTGTATTTTTTGATTATTTTTCATTTTCTTCTCCTCTCCCTCTTGGATTAAATGCACATTTTGCATTCAGAATTTATGTTGAACTTCATTATGTGATCATGGTGTCCAAATGGATTTTTAATTCTCTGTTTTAATCTCTTGTTCCTTTGGCTTAATTGCACACAATCTTATTGGCAATGCGTCTTTTTTTCTGATAGTATTGTGAAGAAAGCACGATCGGATGTTTCAAAGGTTGTTCATGGTGATGAATTTGAATATAAAGATCCTGTTGATGGTTCTATCTCAAGCCACCAGGGAATTCGGTATTTGTTTGAGGATGGCTCACGATTGGTAAGCCGACCCACTTTTGCTTTTGTTCCAAGTAGAGCTTGGAATTAGGTGTTATCATATCGAATAAAATAGATATGAACTTGGGATTGAACTTGAGTGCTGTTAGGTATGGCTGTGCACAAAGCTGGTGAATATTTTGAAGTATCAGGGACTCAAATACTGCGATCAATAACCATAATGATTGATTACTGTTTAAAGAAATTTGTAAAATAAATTGCGTAAAGGTGATTGCTGGCTGTTTAGTAAAGTATTGGTCGGATAGACGGGTGTACATAATAATTGTAAACAAGATTTCACATTTTCAACCAAAAGACAACTCTATCCTTCCAGTTTTATATACGACATCTTCAACCAGAATAAAATATCCTTTCAGCCTTATCTGATTTTCCTGTAATTATTTAGTATTAGTATTTAGGAATTGCGTTACTTTGTTTTTCTCTTCTAAAAGACCTTAGCAGGTACTAGATTTAAGATCTACAAAAACCATTCTCTTAACGGGATTTGAGTTTTAACTCAGTGTGCGAAGTTTTTATCAATAAATGGGGAAGAAAAAAAGAGACTTCGACCCAAACCTTGTTTTGTTCATGTACAGGCAGTTGTCCCAATACATCACATAGTTGTGCTGTTTATAAGAATCATGAGTTATCTTAATTGTGCTAGTCTCAAGTGAGGTTTATACAACTTGTGCAAATATGTCTGAATCATGAGTTTTCTGGTTGACATTCAGAATGTTGTCAATTTGCGATAGCTGTAGCGATCCTTAAATTTTACCGTAGTTAGCACCCTACTCCTTTGCTTACATATTGTGGCAACTTCCAGTATTCAACAATCATTACCTTTTCAGTCTTTCTTGTTCCGGAATCTAGTCAATTATAAAAGAGAAATGGTGGTGGGCTCTTCTACGGTTTTGTTGCTCTGAAGTGAGACAGATGTTCTTGGGCTCTTCTAGGATTATGTTGCTCTGAAGTGAGACATGTTTTACGAGTTGGAGAGAAGAGAGCTGGGAGGGGGAGATATCTAATGTCAGATATTCAATTATCATACTTGTTCTCAGCATATACTGACAAGTTAAACATATAAACATAAATGCAGGTTTTCCGCCTATCGGGAACTGGTTCAGAGGGTGCAACGATCCGTCTCTACATTGAGCAGTATGAGAAGGATCCAGCCAAAACAGGAAGAGATTCTCAAGAAGCACTTGCTCCACTTGTAAGATATGTTGAACTTTGTTTCCTTAGCTTGCCATGCCTTGTTTATTTTTCTGCTGATATTTGATGCATGTGCTTGCAGGTGGAGGTCGCTCTTAAACTTTCAAAGATGCAGGAATTCACTGGCAGAAGTGCTCCAACTGTTATTACATAGACGTATGATTTGGTGTGTGAAAATTATTGAATTTTGATGAGATATGCTGTAGTGTATGACAACATATCGAGGGACTCGGGTGACGTTCGCGACGGGCTCACGTGTCTTACATGTGCTTTCTGTGGCCTGACGCAATGCATAATATCTTAAACCAAATAATGTGCTGAGATACAGTTTTTGCTGAAATAATATGAGAAATCTTCCTCTTATTATTGCTCCACAGGTCTCATTTTGTTGTGCTTTTGAGAATGAAAAAAACAAGAAGATGAAGTCTGCAGATTACTTTCAAGCATCTTACTTTAGTATCAAAACAAAGAGAGATGCTATGACATACATTCGCAGGGCAAGTTGGAGCCTGTGCTGTTGAAGGATGTTTAATCATTTAGTGATGCATGACCCTGCATTTTTGTCTGTTGAACATAGTAGTGAACTGATTGTTCTGGTCCAGAGTGGCCTTTCTCGGCTCCAAAAGACACCTGAGGGAGAATTTAACTATTCATTCAGCAGAAGACCTCAGGTTCTTTCGTTCCTTCTAACATTTCCTTTTTCGGGTTATAGGATTCATTGGACCATATCAATTAATATCTTTCTCGTGGAGGAGACATTCGTCAACCCCTTTATCGGTAACAAAATCCGAGTTTATTACTCAAAAGTATGTTGAAATTAATCTAAGCTGGAAAATATGTCCAGAGACATCAACCTTCAAAAGCAGTCGCACGTTTAGCTATTCCTTCTGAAAGTGAAGAGATAGAGTTGGGAATTATGTTATATTTGACAAAAAGTGATTTCCCAATGTTAAAAATTTTCAAGCTAAGCTATCTTTATTTTAAAAGAAAAAAGAAACAGAACATTTTGACCGCCAAGCTAGAATCCGAAAAGAACTAAACCAAGATTCCGACATAATATCTTGTACATGCCCCTGTGATCTTTTATTTTTCTTATTCTTCTGTTCTGTACATAAGTGCTCGAGAAAGGCAAAATCAACCAAATAGAATACCCCCATTTTCTATCTGTACTCGTGCATAAATGTACTTGATATGGCAGTATTTCTCTTCGATCGTGGCTGCCGCCCTTCAGCTCAACTTGATGACTTGGTCCTGGAGAATTTACAATCAACTCTAACAGAATCTCAGGTCTCAGAGGTATTGACAAGTCACCTATGTGTGAATTTAGTCTGTGATTATGATTCTAGTGTCTGGCAGTCTTGCATCTTTCTTTTTTTATATTTTTATCAATTTGGACAGATATGACGGGGTTTGAAAAGGATAGAATCGAGGTGTCTATTACAATGATGTAAGAACGAGGAACTGTAATACATTTATGCATGCTGGGGAATTGTATAACACCTTGTAGTATGATAAACATCAGCCCCATATGGCGTTGTTTTCGGCTGCATATTCTAAGATGTAATGGCCTGATAATATATCACCACTTGGGCTGAATATCTAAGTAGAAACGTACAACCTTCGACTTCAACTTGCCTTTCGAGAGCTAGCATGACAACCGATTGGCTTGTTATCAACATAGAGAGCGTCGAAGAGTTTGGACATACTAACAGGTCACCGAAGTTTGGAGTTTGTCTCGAGATCCCTGTAACATTTTTTAATTTAAGAACAGCAATCTCGATTTTTACATCCTTATCCATGTACTTCGTGATAAAATAAAAGTGACAGGATCCAAGTGTATATTCCAATTATGCAAGAACAAGGAATTGTAGTACTTATATGCGTGTTGGGTGAGTGTATAACAAGTTGGAATAGTGTCCAATCGGAAGCATGAATTGGCCCACTTGATGCTGTTTTCAACCGCAATTTTCTTTTAATATCTACGATGAGATGGCTTTAAGATACACGCCAATGTGGTATATATATAGCAGGAAGTGTACAGCACTTGTAGATAAATTTAGTGGACCAAACTTCATCCCACCTCACTAGTTTTATTTTAAAAAAATAGTTGCTTTTGATGGATGAATGAAGAGCCTGTTTATTTAGCAAGAAAGAGCTAAGTGGAAAAATGGAGACTTTAGTTATATTTTCTAAGGTAATCGTTAAGTATGTACAGACCATCTAATAAACTACCGAATTTCTATTACCTTATATACTCAATAATTTATCTTTTCTTTCCATGCACGTATACTCGTATCAGCTAATACTGAAATGGGAACTTTATATGAAAGATATGTAAGGAAAAATTGATTTTCTCTGCATTACAAAGGATCTTGAAATCAATAATTTTCACATGGCTGGATTTGACGAAAAAACACGATATTTGATCTTGATAATAATTACCTTCTTTGCATAGAAAAATTAGTTTTTCTCTCCTTCTCCCTTTCTTTAGTTTATATGCTCTTTTATGATGAATGCGTAATTTTTTTTAAACGTATAAATTAAGGCAAATAGAGGACCAATTTTATGTGTCTTTCTTTTAACCTGATACGTCCATCAAGTATAAATTTCTAATTAATTAACGGATGAGAATTTTCTATATTAATAATTTTCCCTAATAATATCATATTTGAATAATTGTATCTAAATGGAAAGTTACTAGCCTTAATCCCTAATTTTTAGGCTACTTAAGAAGGTTGCCTTATGGCAACTTCCAACATTCTTCCACTTTGCTTAAAATTGGATGAATCTAATGCATAAGTATGATGTATTTACAATTAAGCATCGAAACTCATCCTCAAAATATTATAATTATCTAAATATGATAAAACACTGAATGTGGGCTATGACGGTTGTATATTTATTACATAACATACTCCCTTCTATATACCACAAACACCAATGTTTTATCATACTAGACCTATAAATGACATATAAATTTCATCATGGTCTATAGTAATGCTTCTAGTAAATTCAAGTTGTGATATGTCATAATACAATTATGTGCACACTATAACTAGAAACAATTATCTCAGAAACACATCAATGAGCTCAAAGTGTCAACTTCATTAGATGCATCATTCAAAAGGGTAACCAAGACCCATTCTTTGTACATGTTCTTTAAATGTCTTTGGTTGTAAAACTTTAGTTAACATATTTGCTATCAAAAGATCTATTCTAATATGCTTAATAGACATTCTCAGTTTATGAGCCTCCTCTTTTACGACAAAATACTTTAGCTTTATATGTTTGGCACATCTTGAGAATTTTTCATTTTTTGGAGAACATCGTTGCAGAATTATCATAATAAATTTTCAGCAACTTAGTAATAGTATCGACAACCCAAGTCTTGAAATAAAGTTTCACAGCTGTAATGCATGTATTATGACTTCAAAACATGCCACAAATTATGGTTTCAGGGTGGATAAAACTATGATCGATTATTTAGCACTTTTCCATGATATTGCCCCTTTGGCAAGAAAGAACAAATAACCATAAGTTGACTTTCTGCTATCAATGCTTCTAATAAAATGTTAATCTTTCTATACATGAGCATGTAATTCTTTGTTCCTTAAATTTAGCTTAAAACTTTCTTTGCAGTTTTCAAATGATCAATTCCGATGTTACTTTGATTCTTACCTAGCATTTCAACCGCAAAACTAATATCTGGTCTTGTACAAGTTTGAGCATACATTAGACCTTCCACAACAAAAGCATAAGAAATTGATTTCATTTGCTTTTATTCTATATCATTCTTTGGACATTGCATAAGATTAAATTTGTCTCCTTTTTGAACCGGAACAGTTCCAAAAGAACATTTTTTCATATTAAGTCTCTCTAGAATTCTTTCAATGTAGGTTTTCAGAGATAACCCCAATAGTCCTTGTGATATATCACGGAAGATTTCAATTCCTATCACATAAAATGTCTCTCTCATATCTTTTATTTCAAAATTCTTTGAGAGAATATTTTATCTCACGCAACATACTCAAATCATTAGTAGCAAGCAAGATATCTTCAACATATAAGACTAAAAATAAAATTCCCAATGATCTTTCAGTATATACAAGGAATAACAAGATTTTCTTTGAAACCTAAAGAGGTGATGGTATCATTAAACTTAATATATCATTGCCTAGAAACCTGTTTGAGTCCATATATTGATTTCTTAAGTTTACATATTGTAAGACCTTTTCTTTCAATTGAAAAACCTTCAGGTTGGTCTACATAAACTTCATCTTCAAGATTTCCATTTAGAACGGTTATTTTCACATCCATTTGTGTAACTCTAAATCAAAATGAACTACTAGTGCCATAATAATAAGCAATGAGTCTTTCTTTGAGACAGATGAAAATATCTCTTTATAATCAATGCCATCATTTTTTTAGTATATCCTTTAACAACAAGTCTAGCTTTATATTGTTCAATATTGCCATTCGAGTCAAGTTTGGTCCTAACATTTACACCCAACTCGTTTGGAACCTTCTGGCAATTTAATGATGTCTTAGACTATGTTGTCACCGATGGATTTTAACTCTTCCTTTATGGCATCAACCAACTTTTCTGACTCAGCACATTCTATGGCTTGTGAAAATGAAATTGGATCTTTATTAATTCTAATATCAAGATTTGATTCTTACAAACAAACTTCATAGTCACTTAAAATAGTTGATTTCCTTTTTTTTTAGATCTTCTCATCTTTACTAATCTTTCTAATCTTTCTTTGGATACATGACCTAAACATTTATGCCAACAAAAAGTTGAACTTTCATTAAGCGTACTATGCTTAATTCCAATATTTTGATGCACATTAAGTAAGGATTCAGAAAATTGATCATCATGTGTCAATTTATACATCAACAAGACTACCAAAACCAATAAGTTTAGAATTCTTATATAAATTGAAACAACCATGTCCAATATTAAAATTAATACCATAATCATCCAACTTTGAAACAGAAATAAGGTTCCTAGAAATTGAAGGTACATAACGAGTCTTTAATAGGTCTAAATAATAACCAGTATCTAAGACCAAACGATAAGTCCCTATGGCTTCAATTTGAGCCTTGTTACAATTTCTCATATACAGGAAATTTTCAATTTGGCTTGTGGTTTGAATCTTAAAGAATCTCTGCATCATATTGGATACATGAGTAGTAGCTCTAGAATCAAGCCACCAAGTATTATAAGGAATATAAATTAAATTAGATTCGAAACATACAAAAGTATTAGATCTACCTTTCGTTTCAAACCATGCCTTACATTTAATGCAATCTTTCTAATAGTGCCCTTCTTTCTTACAGAACTGACACCTACCATCATTCTGTTCGTTCTTTTCGGCCTGAGGTGCTTTAGCAGGCCTTTTCTTTTTCTTAAAACTTTTGGCTTTTACCTTTGGTTCTTTACTAGCTCCTTGAAATGTGAGGTTGACTGAATGACTTCCCATGTTCTTTATTATGTTTTCCTTTTGAATAGCTTATCAGTCAATTCATTAACATCCCACTTTTGGTTAATAGTGTTATAGTTAATTTGAAAGGCACCATATTCAGGTGGCAGTGAGTTCAAAATACATGGAACCGGAAAGAAGTCATCTACAACCATATTTAATGTCTTCAATCTTGTTGCTATATTAGTCATCTCAATGGTATATTCTTGCATAGTCTGCAACCCATCAAACTTCATGGTTATGAGTTGTTCCATTAGTCTACCAGCAAGTATGTAACGCCGGACTCTTTGAGCCCTTTTTTTTATTGGTTTGTACTTGGAGATACTACTGTCTATTGACATATACATGGTTGTGTATGAGTTCAAAAATATATTTTAATCATTTCGGTATTTATGCTAGTGATATATAATGCTATGTGCCCTTACATGAACTTATAGTTCATCGGTATGCGAAATCTTAGAGATTTCTGACATATAAGCTTCTAAGTGTGTAAAACCGAGTCCATTGGATGGATATGGCTATGGTGGCCAAGTTAAATGTGTTCTAATACCTTAGAGGTGATTAGACATCATTTTTAGACTTATTGGACACTTAGAAAGCTTAATTGGAAAAGTTGATGTACATAAGGGCTTATTTACAATCTGTTAAAAATTAAGGGACTTAAATATAATTTTTCAATCCTTGGAGGACCAATATGTAATTTTATAAGACTAAGGAGCTTAATTATAATTTACAAAAGTCCCGAGGACTACAAAAAAAATAAAATTTTTGATCATTCTCGAATCTTGGGCTTAATTGCAAAATTAAGATAAATTTGAAGGGTATAATGGTAATTTCACATAAACTAAGGGCCAAAAGGTAAATTCACCATCTTTGGTCAAAGAAGAGTCAAATTCTAGACCCTTCTCCTTGTGTGGCCGAGCATCCCACCATAAAACATTAAGAACATTTTGTTTTTAATTAAAAAGAAAGGAGAAGAAAGGAGAAGAGGGGAGAAGAAGAAGAATTTTTAGTCATCATCGAATTTCCAACATTCTTTTGATTATCCAACCCAAACCAAGGTGTTCTAAGTTAATTTGGGTCAAGGAACTCAAATCTATCATTAGATTTGAGAAATTATCAAAGGATTTTAAGATATCACTAAAGGGAAAATTTAGGTAAATTTTGTCTCATCTCTCTCTACATTATGATTTTGAGTTTGGTGTTAAGGTAATGAGTCATGGAGAAGCTTCTTTAAGCCAAAACCAAAATGCCCTCTCTTTGGTGAAAGTTGGTGAAATTTTTAATATCTTTTGAAATTGATAGTTTAAATGAATTTTATGATGTTAATTGTGATGTATAATGTGAATTGATGATGAAAAATGAGAAAGAAGTACATTAGAAGGAGGCTTTCAAGTTTATGTCTTTAGGTTAAAATGCCTAAGTGAACTTTGCTTAGGATTTAAGGATTTTGATGGTGTTCATTGGAAAGAGGCTTTTATGTTTACTTAGAGCAAACTTGAATTGTTGCATAGATTGATGAGTAGTGGCTTAATGTTCTTGGATAAAAATTTGCTTAATTATGGTTTGAAAATTGTAAATATTGGATCAAAGGCATTAAATTCCTTGGAAAATGCAAAAGAAAGCTTATGTAAACAATAAGAGAAGTAACCACGTGAGAACTTCGTGGACGAATCATATAGCTTAAAAATTGTAATATTGTGTTTTATACACTTATGTGTTGGTGTATAAATATGAGATATATGTTTAAGTAGTAAATACATTGCATTTATATGTATAAAGACTAGGGAGCTATGAATCAAAGAGCTCATATCGAGGATTGTTGAAGTCAAAGGAGTGTACACCTTCTTTTGAGGTGAGTTGGGAGAAACATATCACTCAAATGAGATTAGGACATCCCAAGACATGCATGATGACTTGTATGTAAATTTTAAACCTAGGTAACGTATAGTAGAATCGAATCTGAAATTGATGTTAGTATATTTATATATCTAATAAATGACATTGTTTTGAATAACTCTTTGCACTTGAAGTGAAAAGATGACTTTTACTGCATGAAATAATATTTTGAAAGTTACATATACATAACCGAGTCATGTATGCTCCATGTATGTGTTCTCTTTTGGCTTAGAGCTATGACAAGTTCCATTTTATCTGTTGGACTGATAAATAAATGCATGGTATCTTACTTGATTTTTTTGTAATTAATATTTGTATATGATTTTTTTTTGTGATTGGTGAGGAAACGATTATCCAATCTTGTGCCAGACACAATAGATTAAGCGACCCCTGTACCCTTAACGCTGGTACCTAAAAGTCAAGCCCTTGTAACAACACTATTTTACAGGACTTGCTGGTGATTGCATACCTAGAGGTTTGGTCACTGACGAGGTCATTACCTAAGATCATGACGCTCTTGTCGACCGTAGACTGGACTCACCACAGGTGAAAGTTGAGCCAACACTGAGAATTGGTGGGTGTGCACACTAGTTTGGCTGACTAGTGGCGACACATGTAACTATTTTGACTTCTCGACGAGATTTGATTTATAAATGTGATGTTTTTTTTTGCTCTTGTGTATTGAAACTGGAACCTATGTTTACTGGATGAATGATTAATAGGATAGACCTATATGGTTCCTAACCAATATATGTTTGAGTCATAGGCTAAACCTATATGTTTCTATGTTATATATGTTCACTTTATGGGTTGTTATGTGCATGCTAGATATGTGAAAAACCCGTCCTCAGGTTATCTTGATTGTCTTGGTATATACCGGGTTCTATTTGTGATATATAATTTTCATGCTCACTAAGTACATAGTGTACTCACCCCCTCTGCTTTCCAACCATGCAGGTTAATTTGGTGAGCTTAAAGCTTTGAGTAGATTGTGCGGTCTTTTGAAATTTTCGAGGCATTACCGCAAGTAGGTAGTCTCCGTTTGGTACTTTTATTATATAGTGGCTTATGAATATGTCGATATGCTTTTTAATTCTGTAAATTAACTCTCATCTTTCTTGTGTTTTGTAAATGACTTTATGTATGAACATTTTGTACTGTTGTTGAGATTGCTCTTGAGTAGACTTCAAAGTCTAGAAGTTGTGGTAAAGTTTTAATGTGAATAAAGAAGTGCATTTGAAACTGATTTACAGGAGTTTTTCATTTTGGTATTTTCAAATTACAATCGTTGTGCTGCCAAAATGGTTTTTAATGTCCAATTAGCCTTCCATATGTATGCGGCGGTTGTCATATGCCCGACGTGGTTCTGAGTCTTGACAAAGTGACTTGTCTATAAAATGAAAGTGTTCTTCCACAAACTTTAAGTATTCCTTTGCATTTTCTATTTGTGAAATAGTAGTTTTGATGTTATTCACCATAGTCATTTGCATAAACATGAGATTCATATCCAAGCTTCATATTTGGACTTCTCTTCCTCACTACTTAAATCAGTAATAGCAGCGGGTTTTTCTTCCAAAAGTGCCAAGTCAAGATCTAACACACCTAAGTGAAAATTGACTTGTTCATTCCATTAAGAGAGGTTCAAACCATTAAATACGGTAATAGAAAAAGCTTGTGAATGAAACAAAATCGCCACAAATAAAACACAGATACTTATAACTAATTCTATAATAGATTCAAATCAAACCTCATAGTATATTATAGAACACCTTTGGGTATAGACTACAACACACAATCATAAATAAATGCCACTTTTTATCATTATCAAGAAATTAAAATTCTTCACCAAACACTTATGTCATCTTTGGATAAACAAAATATATTTAACTTAAGAAATTTAATTTCTTCAATCATGCTCACTGATCATAGAATAATTGATTTTCCTTTGGGAAAATCCTAAAGTTCTAATAATCAATTAACATCATTTATTCATCAATTTTCTTAATAGGCATTTCATGAGTGCCATGAATAAATGACTATTTTATGGATGATATTTTAATCATTCTAACTTGGTCACTTTGGTGATCACAAACTATATATTCTGAGATAGGATCATGCATATAAATTATGATTTTTTTTATTTAAATGCATATAAGACAAAAAGACATCACAAATTAAATGCATATAAGACAAAAGACATCACAAATTAAATGCATATAAGACAAAAGACAACACATATTAAATGCATATAAGACAAATCAACAAATAAGACATATAGATATGGGTAGACATTGGGAATCACACAATGTGAGAGAAGCACATATTATAAAATTCATAGCAATACCGTCATACTTCTTCATACTGTTACAAGTGAAAAATTTATATCCCTCTCCTATTGCATTTATGGCCAGTTATTTAGATTTCAAACACGTAATTCGCAAAGATGCTATACATAAATTTCATAGGTGGATCATGGGTAGAAGACATTATTCATCGTAGATAGGTTCTTCAACAATATTTTTTCACTATTTTAGTTTGAAGATTATAGGTTTCTAAACTATGCTCTGATACCACATGTAAGGAGAAATTGATTTTTTTTCTACATTGTAAAGGATCTTGAAACTAATAATTTTCACATACCTAGATTTGACAAAGAAGATGTAATATTTAATCTTAATAACAATTAACTTCTTTTTGTAGAAAATTTGGTTTCTCTCCCCTTCTCCCTTCTTTAGTTTACATGCACTTTTCTGATAAATGCGAAAAATTTTCTTAAACGCATAAATTAAGGTAGAGAGAGGAACAATTTTATGTTTTCCTTTCTTTTAACTTGATACATCCATCAAGTATCAATGTGTAATTAATTAACGGATGAGAATTTTCTATATTAATAATTTCCCCTAATAATATCATATTTGAGTAGTTGTATATGAATGGGAAGTTACTAGCCTCAATCCTTAATTTTTAAGGCCACTTAAGAAAGTTGAGTTACGGCAACTTCCATCAAGATACGTTAACTTGTGGGCAAACCTAAGATGTTACTTACTTGTTATCAAGCTTTTCGAAAGGATAAATACTTGTAATTAGTATTTAATTATAATTTAAAATAAATAGAAATATAAATAATAAAAATGAAATTAAACTTCATATAGTAAAATAAATAAAAATTAATAAAAATGAAAATAAACTTTATACAGTAAAATGCTATAAAAACTAAACATGATAAAAGTGTAAATAGACATAATGCAAATGGATATAAATACAATCTTATAAGTGTATATTTAAAATAAACTTGATGAGATAAATAAAAAGGTATAAATAAAGTTAGACAAAATTAAGTAAAATGCCCTTCTTTATGCATTTTAGAAGTGTATAATTGACCTTAATATTGTCTATCACATGTAGTTAAATGAATAAAGAATGAAATGAATGAAGTAAAACTAAATTGGTTAGAAGATTAAAAGAATTTGGCAATTCAAAATATTCAAAAACAAATTTAAAACCTAAAGAGATATTTAGATTTTGGATTAGAAATTAAAAGTTTAATAACACAATTAAAAAAGTCTGAAGAGAAATCTAGGATATAAAATTTGTAGAATTTAAAGAGAAACTTAGAGAGGTATCTAGGCATTTATCATGAGAACTTAGAGAGATACATAGGATTTTTTAACTAAAGAATGAGATGGAAGACCCATGAAGTTGTCTAGGGATTTAAATTTAAATGGAGAATATTAGAGAGGTATCTAAGATTCTTTCTAAAGTGAGAAGTGATTTAGAAAGGTATATAGTAATCTAAAACTCGACGGAGAGTTATAAAATGGTTTCTAGGGTTTTGGCCAAAGTAAAAACGGAAACTAGAGAGGTATATAGAATTAAAAACCAAACAAAGAGTCCTGAAGTGGTTTCTAGGTTTTTCTTAAGTTGAGAAAAGGGACCTAGAGATGTACTTAGGAATTTAAAACTAATCAAAAAGTCTTAAAATAGTTTCTAGGATTTAATTGAATATGAGAAAAGAATAGTGATGATTTGGAATTCTCAAATTTTATAAAAATCAAATTGAAGTATTCTCATATGAGTTGAACATAATGAATATGAAGCATTGGAAGATACAATCTCTTTCACAATTATCTATTTGTCAATAACTTGAGGAGTATCTATCATTGATGCCAACACTTGTATAATATATTTAGACAAATCAAATCAAGATAAGTGGAATAATTATAGATATGGATATCTAATTGATACCAAAAGATACAATTCTCACAATTTATTGTTTTAGAAAACAAGTCATTGGGCTTTCTAGAACAATTTAATTTCTCTCAAATTTTTATCTGAAAAATCACCATTTTTCAAATGTTATTTGTATAATATATATCTGACATTGACAATTGTATATAATAAATTTGACAAAATTAATATAAGCAATTTTACATAAGCAATAATATTAATTATGCATAAACAATAATACTAATTATATGCACCTTTTGAAATTTTAAAGATGATAAACTAATAGTCAAAATACTTGAAATAAGGAAGAACTTTTGAAATTGAATCATATAATTAACAATCGGAACAATATGCCTTACAATTGAATTCTAAATGGAGGATAAGGATACAAACTAATTATTTTGATAATAAAGTGTGACATTGTTTAAGTAGTTAGTCAATATTTGAAGAAGTTTTAGAAATGTATGCTTGAAATGTGATCATCGAAGATCCAAGGCCTCAAATGCTTCAAATAAATTTACTCAGAATCAGGGTGAGTGTGTAAATTGTCCCAGTCGTGACCACGAGGGATTCCTCAATAAAAATGAAGCGGATGGTCAGAGACACAATGCTGCAGGGATGAGGAGATTTGAAGAGAAAGGAGAAGAATATCAATCAGTATCGTTGGCTGGGGATTCCAAGTTTTTAGATTTCCCAGTTGCTGGGGGTAAGAGCAATTTGTCCAAAACAGTGGACAGGAAAGAGATAGTGAAGCATGAGATGTCAGAGAGGAACAAAATTGGTGCAAGAACTGAAGTATGTAATGACGAAATTGAGCATGCTGACACCCAAAGAAAGTCAAAGTTCGTTGAATGTACTGATGATGAAGATTTGGGCGATTGGTTTGGGCATGAAAGGAAAATGGAAACAAGTAATTTGGTGTCTGGACCTTAGTTAATTTGTGAGTTGATTATAGGTCATTGTGTTCGTAAGATAGGCATAGGAATGAATGATGAGATTTTTTTTTCCTTCCTATCGTGCATGGCATGGCGAAGGTTACAAGTATGTACATGATAAAACATAAAATATGTATGGGGAACAAATTGACCACAGAATTTTAATGATGAAATTGGTATTAAATATAGACAGGAAAAGAAAAAAGCCCAATGACATTGTTTTAGAAAAAGAGTCATTGGGCTTTTTAGAACAATTTAATTTCTCTCAAATTTTATCTGAAAAAATCACCTTTTCCAAATTTTATTTGTATAATATATGTCTGACATTGACGATTGAATATAATAAATTTATCAAAATTAATATAAGCAATTTTACATAAACAATAATACTAATTATGTACACACCTTTTAAATTTTAAAGATGATAAACTATTAGTGAAAATACTTGAAATAAGGAAGAACTTTTGAAATTGAATCATATAATTAATAATTGGAACAATATGCCTTGCAATTGAATTTTAAATGGAGGATAAGGATCCAAACTAATTATCTTGATAATAAAGCATGACATTATTTAAGTACGCAGTCAATATCTGAAGAAGTTTTATTTCTTACACATTGTTTAAGTAGTCAGTCAATATTTGAAGAAGTTTTTCTTCTTACAAATCGACATTCAAAATGGATTATGTCAAATGATCACAAACCCCTATAAAAATTACTAAAATCTTATAATTTGATTTAATAGGTCTTTTTAAAGAATGCCTTCCCCTAATGTGAAAGGGATTGTCTTCATTTATTGATTTGATTTTACACTTTGATTTTCTTAGATTGTTATTTACTAGTTTTAAACCGAGCAAGATATTTTTATTCTTCACTTTTTTTTTTCTTTTTTATATAAAAAACTTTAACTTTTTCCTAGCAAGCTTTCTCTCTCTTTCTTTTTTTATGTGAAATTTCCTTTTAGGAACCTACTTTTACTAATTTAGACTAATCAAATCAGGATAAGTGCAATAATTATGGATTTGTAATTGATATAAAAAGATACAATTTTTACAATTTATTGTTTTAGAAAAAGAGTCATTGGGCTTTTTAGAACAATTTAAGTTCTCTCAACTTTTTATCTGAAAAAATCACCGTTTTTCAAATGTTATTTGTATAATATATGTCTAACATTGACAATTTTACATAATAAAATTTGCAAATTTAATATAAGCAATTTTACATAAAAAATAATACTAATTATGTGCACCTTTTAAATTTTAAAGATGATAAACTAGTAGTCAAAATACTTGAACTAAGGAAGAACTTTTGAAATTGAATCATATAATTAATAATTGGAAGAACTTTTCAAATTGAATCATATAATTAATAATTGGAAACTATGCCTTGCAATTGAATTCTAAATGAAGGATAAGGATACAAACTAATTATCTTAACAATAACACGTGACATTGTTTAGTACTCAGTCAATATTTGAAGAAGTTTTCTTTCTTACAAATTGATGTACAAAATGGATTATGTCAAATGATCACAAACCCCTATAAAAAATTACTAAAATCTTATAATTTGATTTAATAGGTCTTTTCAAAGAATGTTTTCCCCTAATGTGAAAGGGATTGTCTTCATTTATTGATTTGATTTTACACTTTGATTTTCTTAGATTGTTGTTTACTAGTTTTAAACCTAGAAAGATATTTTTATACTTCACTTTTTTTCTTTTTAATATAAAAGACTTTAACTTTACCTAGCAAGCTTTCTCTCTCTTTTCTTTTTTTATGTGAAATTTCTTTTTGGGGACCTACTTTTACTAATTTATATTCCATTCAAATTTTATTCATGTTCTTACTTTTTCCTTATTTGCAGATTATTAGTTTTTAAATCAAGCAAGTTTTTCTTTTTAAGCTTTATATTGGGCTAAAATTGGCATTTTTATTTAAATGAGCTTCGATTTTGAAATTTCAAACTTATATTCATTAGCATTGTCCCTAGAAGGGAATTTTCTCACCTTTTCCACTCTTTTTTCCTTCTTTTCTATTCTCTTTTTATTTTTATTTTTATGTTGAAAGAAACAATTTTTTCTATAAGAATGAATTTTAACAATTACTTAACAATAATATTGCCTATATGTAACAATTTTAGCATTATATCATTGAGATAATCTTTGTTCTTCTTGATCAAATTTAATAAGATAATTAAATCAAGGAATACCTTTCTCCATAATTTAAGGAATATTTTTAGTCAAAGTCACATTAAACATTTTTTATAATTGATTCAGTTCAAATCCCTTTGTATAATAAATTAGCAATGATTTTCTTAAGATTTTGCTTCTTTTTTTTTTTTGTGATCATTGTGCTTTAGGAGGAATAAGCTATGAGTAGCATTTTTACGTAACTTTTTGCTAGGCATAAATGAAACAAATATTTTACCAAAATCATTCATCTAAAAATGCGTTCGAACTTTAATATAAGTTATAGTAGACCTAATTACACTTAGGCCTCTCCTTTTGTAACTTTGAGTCCACCAAATTAAGTCAAGTATTTTGGCAAGAGATTGTCATTGACACTCAATCCACTATTTTCTAGTTTTAGCATCCTTTATCTTAAAATTATCTTAAAGGAAAGCACATGATCCAATCAAATGTCTTTTTATCCCATCTCGGGATTCACATGTTAGTTTTTGGATATACCAATGTCGATATAAAGGCTTAAATTATTGGTTAGGTATGGGCGTAGTCCTGTTTTGACTCAAAAACAACTTGTAGAGTTCTTCAAAGAATTTCCTATTAGTGGAAAATGATCTCTTTTATACCTTAATTTAATTGCTTAAATTGTTGTCCTTATTAACTTGTCATCCTTTTCCAATTGTGTTGCACAGTTGAGCAAGGTCAAGTTAAGGAAATAATTTTTGCAATATGAAACATGACTTGAATAGTAGAGGGTCTGGATGATTGAAGCAAACCTGTGTAAATTCCATTTAAAGAGCATAAGACATTTGCAGTAGAGGGACTCGGGGATAATCATATAATAATTGAGGATGTGGTGTAACAAAGGGACCTTGTGTTATTGGTTTATTAAGTTGTGTCTCTTAGTTAGATATTTTGTTTTTTCAATCTTTTATGCCTAATATCTACTATTATTTGGGATAGTTTCTCTTTTAACTCTTCCACTTTATATTCTTTTAATGTTCAAATGGCTTCTTAATTTGATGTTTGACCTTGTGAGGTAAGGAATTCACTTGTCTACCTTCTTAACCTTTCTTTCTAGAGTTACAATTGACATGATTAATCACCTATAAAACCAAAAAATGTTTATATTTATATCCTCATGTCAAAGAAAAATGAATAATTTTTTAAATAAGAAAATGAATTTCAAGGTTGTAAGGAACCTAGAGAACTAGACATACACAGATTCATATTTATCATCGGAAAAAACTTATTTCTTCATCATAAATGAAAAATGAGATGACCAATTCAAATCTTATCTTATGCATTATAACTCACTGTATTGACACCATTCACGTATAAGGATTTCATCTTTTGCTATTGTCTATTCCTAGAGTTTTAAAAATTATAACTCCCCCTTTTTGTTATTTAATGACATTTTTATGGCTTCTATAACAAAATTTCATGATGTTAATTCATGCATATACATGAAATGAAAATATAATTTTTACAAATATGATAATTTTATTTAGAACATTAAAGATAAAATATCAAAAAATGAAACGAAAATATTCTAATATAAATTGATTTTCTTTAAAAGAAGAATCCTACAAATCTAACATAAGCTTTTAAAGGACAAACTCAGTCCCTTTAAAGTATTATTAAAGTTTGGCATACTTTACAGATTAGTTTTATGGGTGATCTCTAAGTTAATTAGTGTACTCAATTTGAGAGGTAATATTCTATCATTAGAGATTAGGTGAACCTTAAAGAAAGGATGGGTCTAAAATCACTACTTTGAATTAGATTATTCCTCATATCTTTTATGGTTTTAATCCTAAAAAGAAGGAATGAACATTAATAAATTGATCTAATCTGTCAGACATCATCCTAACCTTGATGCTTTAGGTATCCATTCATGAGATTTTAGCACAAATAGGGTTATATTGCTTGATAATACACACACACACACACACACACACACACACACACACACACACACACACACACACACACACACACACACACACA
>JANZXR010000170.1:8098253-8118107 GCA_027575705.1 Erythroxylum echinodendron | reverse complement strand
CATGTTCTTCCAATTTCAATTAACACCCTATGCTTCCAAAATTTAATCTCAATTTTCTCCATTTAATAACTTCAATCAAAAAAAAAATTCTATCCCTAAAAAACATCATGATTTATACCTAATCGCAATAAAAATAAAATTAATCCCCAACATATAGTAAGAAGAAAAATCGGGGTCCAACATATGGTGTGTATAAAGAAGGCCTATGTTTCATATTGGACTTGGTTGCTTTCATCGCTCTCTCTATGGCATCAAAAATATAACGTATTGTTAACTTTTCTTCACTATCAGCCAAGTGAAGCACCCTCACCAAAGGCTCACAAACTCGGATAACAAATTGACATTGAAACCAAAATTCTCATCAAATTCAATACCCATTCACGATTATAAATGAAAAATGTCACCTTTTTAGCTTTCTGCATAGTCTCATCAATAACAGGAAAATACCAAAGATCCCCTATATTTTCCAGCATTAGGTTAATGCAATTTGCAACACAAGGAGTCCAAAAAATGAATTATACATACTCTGCAACCTTTTTTGAGCCGCTTTATAAGCAGAATCATTGTCAATAATAAACTGAAACAATATTTGCTAGCCCTACTTCATTCACAACTTCATTAAATATCGCAAACAAAGTCTCAATATTTCTAATAAGGCCAGATACATCAATATATTTCAAAAATATAGAGCCATTTATAGAATAAACCCAAAAATTTATAATAGGCTCTTGTCTCTTATTTGTCCAACCATCACACATGATTGAACATTCATAAGTACCCCAATTCACTCTTCTTTCAGCCAAATAACTTCTAATTTCAGAAACATAACAACTCAAAAGTTTACCTCTTAAGTCATTAATCGAAGGATCTTTGTATCCAGGACCATAAGAGGCTATTACATCTATCATAGGTTGATAATAATAAGACTGGGAAGTATTAAATGTTGAACCTGTATCAAACCACCCTCTAGCTACTGTCATATCGTCATTGTGAATCGCATCTACTGATTACATTGCACTACAAATTGAAGGTTGGGCTCCAGGAGTTGTTCGTGGTGCAAAGAAACTAGTTACCTACCTTCTTCTCTTCCTCACATCAGGTTCAGGTACTTCTTCTTAGGCCTAAGATGGAACACTGCCAGTATCGCTACCACCACTACATTACCACCTTCAACATTTCCACAATCACAAAGGAAACTAGAAAACAAACTTCCACTACCAATTTCAAAATTCAACCTTTCCCTTCTATCTCTCTCATGTTGATATTCATCAAGTAGTGTTTTCATCTGCCACTTCACATCGTGGCTTACTTTTTTACAGGGTTTTACATCTCTCCTTTAACCCCAACTACATGTTTCTTTAATCGAGTGATTCTTCTACCTTTAAAATGCTTGTTACAAAATAAGAAAATAGTATGGTTCCTCATACCGATAACCAATGTAGGATGAGTTCAAACTGGATCTTTGTATCTTCCTAAAGTGGGTTGATCATGAGTACCCGAACTTCGTTCCATTTATCTGTAAAAATAAATAAATGCATATATCAAAATAAATAACACATAATTTCATTATAAAATATGTATATCCATCTTATATAATATAACTCATTTTGTATTACATTGTACACATAAATAATTTCCATTTCCAACAATTTCATTTCTAATATTTCCTAACAATTTCAATTTAACCATCACAAAACATGCATAAACAATTTCCACTTCCAAAAATTTTCAACAGTTCCATTTCTAACAATTTCAAACAATTGCAATTTAAAGTTTCAAACATCAAAAAACTACATAAACAATTTCGATTTCCAATAATCACAAAACATACATAAAATAATTTCAATAAACAACAATCACAAAACATACATAAGATAAAACAATTTCCACCTTCAACATTTTCCAGTTCCATACTTCTATGAAATATAATTTGGAACTAGAATTACCATAAAACCTTGAATCACATAATTAATTATTAAAATTAAGGTAGCTATATTATGGAACCCCTTTTTTTTAAGTAACGCTCCTTAAATATTTGTATACATTGCTTTTGAGTTTTTTATATAAAATTGATGTAGAATCTAATACGTACAATCCATACTTAAATGATGTAGTCAATTTAGTTGAATTAGATAAACCTCATTTATAATTGGTAAAAGTTCAACTTTTATTAAATGAATTATATGATATATTTGTAAAAAAAGAATAATAAATTCATTTCATTTATAATTAAATATAGATTAATGCCAAAGGAAATTGGTATGGTAAGCAAACACTTAACTTTATAATATTTTGATTTATAAAATATGATTTTATATTTATATGTCTATTAAATTAAGTATTAACAAAACTGATAACTATCAATAATTCAATCAATTCGACACACTTGCAAGTTTCATTCCAAATTCACAGAATCACAATCCACTCCAGACCAATTCCTTCCACACTTTCATAGTTTCATTCCACATCAACATTTTGTATCTATATCTCTATTAACACAATAAACCAATTTACAATTTTCACTTTCGCACTTCCACAATTCCATTCAACTGCACCACAATCCACATCCACAATTGGCAGTCCGTAACAACACAACAAAAATTTAACATATGTGATATCCAATTCACAAAAACACTAACATTTCGATTCACAATTCACAAATACATCAACAATTCCATTCACAACAATTCACAAAAAAATTAGGTCATAACACACACCCAATTATTTCAGAAATTCAACAATAATTTTAAGGATCAGGAATGTCGAGGTAGATCTGGCATGAAAAAGGAGAGGAGATCTGAGAGTGAATGAAGCTGTTGAGGCATCGATGGTAGTCTTAATGGAGTCGGTGCTCTTGGCAGGTGATAGATGACGGTGGTGGTGGGCGTCGATGTGTGAGTGAGAAATAAAATATTGGGAGAAGCAGTATAGGGCGTCGGTGGTGGTGAGTGGCCTAGGTGTGTGTCAGTGCTCGATGGGTTGAGAGAGATAGTGAGAGTTGAGAGAAAAAGGTCAGGTGTGGCCATGTGGGAGTGGAATAGGAGGAGGAGGACAACATTAACACGACGAGCGTTAGTGTGGTGATCATTGGGTAGGCGGCGGCGATGGTGAAGAGCAGAAGAAGAGACCTGTGACGTGAGTGAATGTGAGTGAGGAGATGAGATGAGAGATAGGTTAGAGAAGAGAAGAAGAATGCATGTGTTTTAGGGATTTAGGGTTAAAATTTTTATTTTTTACAGATATACCCCTAGAGATTTAAATTCCTAGTACCAGCCACTATATGACTAGTATTATAAATATCGTCCATACTAGCCGATACAATACAAAATAGGCCGATATGGACAAGTATTTAAACCCTATACATGCAACTCCTATCTCATACCATTCCTCAACCGGTATGATACATACCGATTGGTACTAGCCAGTACGGTACGAGACACAAACCCCTGATCTTTAGGTTGTTAAGATTTACTAGCTTGTGAAATTAGTCTCCTACGTTGCTTCGGTTAAATATACATGTTAATTAGGATATGATGTTAGTTCATTCACTCTAGGAATTTACCACATTCATTTATAATTTTAGGCCAATCGAATATGTAGCATCATTAATATCTTTTCAAGAGGATGATTAGCTAAAGAAATGAGGTAGGCTAAAAATAATGTGTATCTTTAAATAAACAACTATTACACTAGCCCTTTTGAAACAATCGGGTTATGAATAGAGCTCGTAGTAAGTTGAGAATGTGATGTAGATGAGTAACTGGGATACATTCATCACAAATGTTTGTCTCCACGTCAAAATGCTATAATGACATTCCAACCAAGCCGCTTAACAAAAACATGGCCTAATTGAGTAATCGGGGGACATTCATCACAAATGTTGCCTTCGTGTCAAAAGGCTAGGTTCATGTCAATTAAAATCAAAAAAATTACACGTTATGAGAGTTAAACAATCTAATAGATCACATAAATAATCAAATCGGTAATTTATACGAAGAGAGATCTCATGTGAGGACCCAATAGTCTATAGATATATGAAATCACAAGAGCCTTTGTCTATAGCAATCAAACCTCTTTCAATAGCCTCTTTAAAGTTAGTTTGATTTAATAGAGAGTTAAAAAAACCTAAACATGCACTTTATCTTGCTCCCTAAAACTCTTTCTTGGATGAAAATGGGTGCATGATCAAAAGTTTTCCAATTTTAAAAAAAGCTTAACGGGAAAATTAAGAGCTAGGTAAGGTTAACTAGGCACCTGTCAAGTTTCTTTTGCAAAAACCATTAGCTAGATTCTTTATTGCACTAAATGAAAAAATTATCAATAAAGCTTAAGTCAACTAGTTTTAGATTCTTGACTATAGTGAAGAGGTCTTCATTCCTATACTTTATAAGGTATTTAGATCCCTAAACTTTTTAAGTAGATTATAATCAAAATCACCAACTATAACTTAAAGGATTAAGGATTTTGAGTTCATATGATCTAGCTCATCCCACATCTTCTTCCTTTAAAAGTTATAGTATCAAACATATTATACCATATGCATAAATGAATGGGACTTAAAGAGAAGCACCTCACAATGTAAGAATTGGTCAAAGAAGGTCCATTTTTAAAGTTGGAAAATCTTTCTATGAAGAGAGACAATGATACATCTATTATAGAATGATCCATAGTTATCAAAAGTTACCTAATTTTTCTTTAAAAACTAAAGACTATTATTTAATTGTTTGCTTTTATTTTAGTTTTTGCTTTTATTTTAGTTTTTACTAAGTTTACAAATTGTGGCTTTTTGAGGTTGAGAAAATCCTTAAGAGCTTATTGTTTATTGAGGCTATTAATGCCTCTTATATTTCATATTAGGAAATTCATTTTTATGGGGAACTAAGTGCCTTCCTCCTCTTTAATTTCCTATCAAGATTGGCAATGCTTATAGAGGGTTAAGAGTTGTTACACTTATCATTAGGAAAGTTTGTGTATTTCTCAACTTTTATAACTTGTTTGGTGGCACCTCCTTATCCCTAGATTGTAGTGTCACATTATCCCCATTTTTTACTTTATTCAGGAGTAGTTTGGCTTGTTCCTTCTAATGTGACAAGTTATACTAGTTCTTCATCATTTGTTAGCATTTTGTCTTTCTACTTGGCCTCATTTATAAAAAGATCAATAGAGCAAACATTAGCCTCATCATATCTCTTCTGAATTATGGATTTTTTAGGTATAGATATCTTGTAGATTTACTTTATCCTTTGGTTTCCAATTCTGAACTTAGTCTCTTTTTATTGGTTTCTATAGATAAGAGACTTTTAATATATCATTTACTTATGTTCCATCATCATCTACCATTTTGATGTTAATAACTTATGGAGTCTTTATTGAGATCAACTTCAATACATAATCAAGAAAAACCTATTCTCTTAAAGTTATTCGTGGGGACACCTGATGGAACAAGGAATGTGGCTCATACCTTATGAAAACTAGTCTTCAAAAGGTACCTAGTGGAAGTTAACCTAAATAAGGATGAAGTTCATCCTAGTCTTATCTAATAATAGCCTTAGTCTCAATTTTTAAACAATTATAGGTCCACCTTGATGATCCAGGGTTCTTGCTCAATCACCTTGTCCGCCTTATCTTTTAAGGAAAATTTAAAGACAAGAAATCTTCTTCACTTATCAAGACACTTTCTAACCCCAATAGTCTCCTATTAATATTCACCCAATGATCAACTTGGGGAAATGACAATCTTTTATCAAGAAAATAGCCCACAATAGTTGTTTGCCACTTTTTCACCCTAGTTGGAGAACTTTAAATAGGGAGACAGGAGCACCAGTCTCGGACTTTAGAACATATCAATGTTATTTTAGGCAAGTGGGTTTCTAATCACTTTATTTTAATTTACTCTAGTATGCATTACGTCTGCATTATCAATGGTGGTTTGAGGATAGTTAGTGCAGAAGTTGGAGCATGGATCAAGGTATAGGATGCTAGTTTAGAACAGAGGTCTAGAAGTTTAATAACCAAATTTCAATTGGCAATAGAGGTAGAGGAGGAGGAAAAAAGAATAATAGGATTATGACTCATTATGTTGCATCAAATGCACACTCTAATACAGTATCAAGAATAAAGAGATATAATGTTTCCTCATGTATTATTTTATATTGGTACATCAGTATGAATATTACATATATTTATGCATACATAACATAGGCTATCATATGAAGATTACATCTACCTCATGAAGATTTTGTTTATCATAAATATAAATGAAGATTACATATTTAAAATAAAAAAATTGCGTATATTTGAATTTATATGATGAGGATAAAGATTAGCTTAACAAGAGTAACGCGCATTAAGTCCTTATTAATTAGTTAAGCTTAGGGATGTCAATATTGGTCCAACCTGGCTCGTGGCCAACGAGTTTAGCCTAGTTAAACCGAACCATGGCCTAGGCCACGAGCCGAGTGGGAATGGCCAGTGGAAGGTGGGCTGGGCTATGGCCCGTGAAGCACGGACCATGGGAGGGGGTTGACAGGTCGCTGGCCGACCTGTGGCTCTTGAAACTAGCGGGTAGGTGGGTCTGACCAGATCGGCACGCAGCCTACGGCCCGTTCATAAGTTAAACGTAAAATGACGTCATTTTGTTCTAAATAAAACGTCGTCGTTTTATGTAAGTTTAACTAATTTCTACCGTAGTTTAAACGATGTCGTTTTGCTTTAAACATAAAATGACGTCGTTTTATGTGGGTAACGTTAAATAAAAGGACAAAATGACATCGTTTTCTTGCAAGCAGAAAATGACATCATTTGTGTCTATGTTTTGATTCATAGTCTCCCGCCCCTCTCTGACTCTACCACCCTCGACTCTCCCACATTCCCACACTTCTGACTCTCCCACCCAGACTCCCACCCTTGGCCCTCCCTCTCCTCCGTCGACAGTCGTCACCGTCATTCCTCTCTGTCGTCAACCTCTACCCTCCCTACGTCTCTCCGTTGCTCTCAAAAATTGCCAGCTTCTGCTTATTAAGGTTGGTACTTGGTTTTCTCGTATTATTCATTTATTCATAAACATTTAAACTTCTATGAATGTTCGGAGAGAATGTGGAGTGCTTGGTTGCGATTTTACTGAGGACGAGGAGTGGTTCTGGTTGTGATTTGAATAGTTATACATTATGGAATATGCACATTAAGTGTTTGATGAAATGCTTTCTAATTTTTCTATTTTCTTTTGAGTGCATTACTAACGGTGCTTGTCAATTGAGCATAATAAAATGTAGTTGTGAATAGAGGAAGCAATGAAATTTAGTTGTGATATTGAAATTAGTAACCAAGTGATATTGAAATTACCTAAAAGATTGAGAGTTTCTTGGTCGTAACCAATGCTTCTAGATGAAGGATTTTATTCCCGTTCTTTTTTGGTACATTTGGGAATATATTCGCTTATACTCCTTACTTTAATATTTGGTGACAAGAGGTGTGTGTCCTGTCGACGACATGCTTTGCTTTTAGCTAAATGCTTGAAAGTTTCTGATTGTTGAATTTGTATTATGCTGATTGTTGAATTTGAAAGTTTCTGATTGTTGATTGTTGAAAGTTTCTGATTGCTTTTAGCTAAATGCTTTGGTTTTATGTATTACATTAGAAAATGACAATGTTTCTATGATAAAAGGATATTTATGTGTATGACAGATATGTTGTATGCATGTCATTGAGATTTTTGAGATAAAACTGGTACATTTCATTAAAAGTGAGTGACGCAAATGTAATTTAAGATCGATCATTCGACCTATTTCTTTAGTTTGGCCTTTGTGTTCTGTTTCTGTTTAATCTTTTTCCATTTATTGTCATCTTTTAGTACTTATAAAAGGAGGGAAAATTAAACTTTATACAAAAGATCAATTCATATCTCAAGTCTTCAGTCTTCTACAATTATACTACAAACTTCTGAAAAGTAACCAATTACCACCTAATTATTAAATCACTCCGAATTCAGACAATAATCACCTTCAAAAGATGTTACATATTTGGAATACCTCTTTGATTTTTACTATATGTAACACTTAATTTTAATTAAATCAGTTTTTGATATTTAAAAATTTTCTATTGAAAAATGAATGAGTCCAAAAAACAAACTAACCATTACAAGTATCAATAAACTCAAATGAACAAATAAGGATTCAACCACTGACTTACACGGAAAATTCAAAACGATTTTATGTCGTTTGAATAAGTTGCAAATAGATAGTTAATACCACCTCCGATTTTATGCGTTTGAATAGGTTGCAAACAATTTTATGACATTTGAATAGGTTGCAAACAATATTGTACTTAGATGTTTTAGATATAACTTTTATGGAAATATTAGATTGAGGTAATTCAAGAAGTTATGAAAAGATAAGAAAAATTTTATATATTTTGATAAAAGACAATTAAAGTTGATCCATACATATTGGTCGATCAATGGTTGACTAGTTTTAATCCTTTTCAAAATCAATTTTTGATAACAATAGTTATCATTTTTACATAAAATAAACCCTAAAGTGAAAAGAAAGTACATGTTAAGCTTAAGCATGGGAAATTTGTTGGATTGGATTTGGATATAGAATGCATAGGCCAACCATCTTTAAAATAACAACAATAATACGCCTGAAGTTTGAAGATCATAAACATCTTAAATTATAAACAGAAATCATAACAGCTCATTTTCCTAAAAGTTTCATATATAGCTCATGATAAACAAAAACAAGAAGAAGAAACTTATTAAAAAACTATTGATATTGTTCCTGATTCAGACATCTATTATCTATGTATATTGTTATTGTCTCCTTTCTTTTTCTTTATTTGATCTCAAACATGGCCCTATGCATCAAATACGGTTCCTTTTTATGTCTAATGTTTTATTTATTCATGTATTGAATTGTTCTAATATATCTAATTAGTTTCCTGACCGAGGTAATCAATTGATAGATTAAATATTGAACACATAAATGTTCAATTCCTTTAATTATTGTTTTCTAAATTCTAATATAGTACCCTTATAGTGGTTGCTAGGTTAGTTGGTTGTGGAAACTTAAATCTAGTGGTTTTATGGTTGGTTTGTTAGATGGATGAACATATTCCTTCTGTTGGTTTGTCAGATGGATGAACATATTCCTTCAGTTAAGAGTTCTAATCTGGTACCGAAGGCAAAAGTGGAAGCTTCTATTCCAACACCAAGTGACAATAAAAGTTCAATTAGAAGTCAAGTTAGTCAACTTAAAAGTGATGTTTGGAATCACTTTAAAAAGACTATATCAACTAACGGAATTGAAAAACCAGAATGCAATTATTGTCATAAGTTATACTCAACTAATTCGAAAAGTGGAACGTCTCATTTAAAGAGACATACGGAATCATGTACTAAAAACAAGATAGTTTTAGGAGGTCAATCATTTTTTACCCCTGACTTTATGAAAGGAAAGAATGAAATAATAGTAACAACTTTTGACAATAATAGATCAAGAACGTTGATGGCTAATATGGTTGTTGGAGATGAACATGCATTGGCTATGGTTGAAAGCAAAAGATTTAGGATATTTCTCAATTCACTCTAACCAAATTTCAAGGTTCCAAGTCAGAATACATTGAGAAGTGATATTTTGAAAATTTATGAGGAGAAAAAGAGAGAAACATTAAGAGTATTGTAGAGTGTTCAAGGACGAATTGTCATAACAACGAACATGTGGACTTTTGAGGTAATTTAAATTCTTTGATATTATTATCATTTACTTAATTTCATTATATTATGAATTTATGATTTTTTTTTATGATAGGTTCATTTATGTGCCGACACCGCATACAAGTGAAAAATTTGCAAACGTGTTGAAAGATTGTTTGATGAGTGCGAACCTCGACAACAAAGTTTCCTCTATTACATTCGATAATTGTAGCACAAATGATGCTATAATTGAGAAATTGAAGGGTAGGATGCAAGTTGGGAGCTTATTGGCTGGAGGTAAGTTATTTCATATGCGTTGTTTTGCGCATATTCTTAACTTGATTGTGAAGGTTGAGTTGGAGACGATAAAGGAAGCAATAGAGTGTATTCGGAGTAGTGTTTTATATTAGAGTGTAACTCCTAAAAGAGTTGAAACTTTTGAAGATGTTACACAGATTTTATGCATTCCCTGCACAAAGAAGTTAGTTTTGGATTGTCCTACGAGATGGAACTTAAACTTTAAGATGTTGGAGTCGACAATCCCATATGCTCAACTATTTACTAGATTAGCTGAAAGGAATCCTCAGTATACCTCCGTACCATCAGAGGACCAGTGGAACTTGGCTAAAGAACTTTGTATGAAGTTGGAATTATTTAATAGGTGGACTGAATTGTTTTCAGGAACAAAATATCCAACTTCGCACTGTATCTTTAGATGTCCAACATAAATCATATTTTGGGATTGTGGATATTTCACTCCAATGAAGTGATTCGGATGATGATGCAGTGGATGATGGAGAAGTTTAATTCTTATTGGTATAAGGTTAGAGATATTGTTACAGTATTATATGTGTTGGACCCGAGATACTAGATGGATAGGGGTATTGTGCAGTGGTGAAGCTCAAGAGCATATACATACCATAAAACAATTATGGTATCAATTATTTCATGATTATGAAGCCAGAATGCAACCAACTCATGATCGGGATACATGCAGT
This sequence comes from Erythroxylum echinodendron, assembly GCA_027575705.1. NCBI lineage: Eukaryota > Viridiplantae > Streptophyta > Magnoliopsida > Malpighiales > Erythroxylaceae > Erythroxylum > Erythroxylum echinodendron. Next base: position 8,107,418 of record JANZXR010000170.1, on the reverse strand, counting down.
TCAAGTTCAACTCATACTTCAGATTCAAGCTCGACCTTTTCTACTATCTTATTACCGACAGATTCTCTTTCAAATTCTTTTGAAAGAGAAAAGGGCTAGGTTATCTTATGGTACGATTGAGTTCGATAGATATATTTCTGATGAGTGTATTCCTAAAACTGAAGGTGTGCTATTCGATATATTGTTATGGTGGAAGACGTCTGGACATAATTATCTGATCATTCAAGTCATTGCACAGGACTTGTTAGCTATTCCATCATTAACTATTGCTTCAGAGTCTGCAGTTAGTACTAGTGGTCGGATCATTACTCCTCATCGTGATCGACTTCATTATCGCACTGTAGAAGCTCTTATGTGTACTCAAAGTTGGTTAAAAGATGAAGAAATAGATGGTAAATTTTTTTCTTTTTATTACATTTATTTTATTTACCTTTATATTATCTTACTTAATGTTTTTTTTCCTACAGCCACAGGTATTAATGCAAAGGGAATTGGTGAAAGTAATCGACCACTGAAAGGTTATTTTGATCAAATATATGAAGATGGAGGTTATTTTAATTTTCTTTTTATATAATATTACATTATTAAATATTGTTTTTATTTTAAGTATTATATTACTAAATATAATGTTTGTACATACAGATGATTGGAGTCAAATTGTTGACGATCTTACTAACAAGTTCACTTAATCAATTAGAATCAGTCTCCAGTCTACTCTCCAATGTAGCGGTTGATTTTGTATTGTGTCTTTTTTTTGTAAAATAATTTTATTAATTTTATGAAATATGAATTTGGTTTTATTAATTATCTCTAAAAATAATTAATAAATAATTTAAGTAAATTAAAATTTTGTACTTAATGTAATTCATAATTTAACTATAACTATTAACTTATTAACTTATGATATAAATTTGTAATTAATTGAATTAAATTTCCTAATTAATCATACCTTTACATACATCTCAATAACTTTATTATATCACAATTAATTAATTATATGTTGTTATAATTTAAAGTTGTGTTATAATACATATATTAGAACCGAAAAGGGGTGAAATTTTTATTAATTTTATGAAATATGAATTTCGTTTTATAAATTCTCTCTAAAAATAATTAATAAATAATTTAAGTAAATTAAAATTTTGTAATTATTGTAATTCATAATTTTAACTGTAACTATTAACTTATTAACTTTTCATATAACTTTCTAATTAATTGAATTAAATTAAATGTCTTAATTAATAAATAATTAAAGTAAATTAAAGTTTTGTAATTAATGTAATTCGTGATTTTAACTATAACTATTAACTTATTAACTTTTCATATAAATTTTCAACTAATTGAATCAAATTTCCTAATTAATAAATAATTTAAGTAAATTAGAGTTTTGTAATTAATGTAATTCATAATTTTAACTATAACTATTAACTTACTAACTTTTCATATAACTTTTTAATTAATTGAATTGAATCAAATATCCTAATTAATAAATAATTTAAGTAAATTAAAGTTTTGTAATTAATGTAATTCATAATTTTAACTATAACTATTAACTTATTAACTTTTCATATAACTTTCTAATTAATTGAATTAAATTAAATGTCTTAATTAATAAATAATTTAAGTAAATTAAAGTTTTGTAATTAATGTAATCAATAATTTTAACCATAACTATAACTATTAACTTATTTTTTATATAACTTTCTAATTAATTGAATTAAATGTCCTAATTAATAAATAATTTACATAAATTAAAGTTTTGTAGTTACTAGTTAATGCAATTTATAATTTTAACTATAACTATTAACTTATTAACTTTTCATATAACTTTATAATTAATTGAATTAAATTAAATGACTTAATTAATAAATAATTTAAGTAAATTAAAGTTTTGTAATTAATGTAATTCATAATTTTAACTATATCTATTAACTTATTAACTTTTCATATAAATTTTTAATTAATTGAATTAATGTTCTAATTATTAAATAATTTAAGTAAATTAAAGTTTTGTAGTTAATGTAATTCATAATTTTAACTATAACTATTAACTTATGAAATATGAATATATGATATCGTTGATATCCTTATAACACTCTAAAGATGACTGATGAGAAGGATTTAAAGTATAATTATATCTTATATCAAAGCTTGCATTAAAGATTTAAGGAATTACTCTTTACAAAATTTTTCAACCAATCGAATTGTCTCTCCCATTCAATGACGTAGGAATGCTTCTAAATCGTAAATAGTATGGTCACTTTCTCAAGCAAAGGTCACGATCATAATTAACTGGCATTGGTCCATTATGGCTACATAAGATAAGATTATGTCATTGGTCGATATGAAACAAATCGGCATGCGTCGCATTCAACCTCAAGTAATAATTGCTGTGACTTTTTAATTATAATCATCGTTACGTTTGAAATTTTAGTATTTGTCATTTGAGTCCATTGATTTTGGCGTTAGAACAGCGACCATTAGTGGATTGAAGAACGAGTCTCACCAAGTTGCTAGGCCACATAGCAAAGTTTTGCATTTCAAGAGAGCGACGAAAGACAAATACATAATTATACATCACCATCCAATTCGGATTATGCTCTCTGCAGTTGATATATTGGGTTTCACGGTCTAATTGTAACCACACAAATAAACAAAGTAGCAGTTGTTGAACGTCGATAGTACATATACATAAATAAACAACCTAGCAGTTTTGCAAATTCGATTGTAGATGAATATATACAATTGCATATGCCTACCTATGTTCTGGTGGACATATTTATATATAGATATATATATATATATATGATGACAACAGGATTATGTTATAAATCAGTTAACTTTGTGTCAATGGAGTTGGTCTAATGTGGTATTTGATTAAGTACTATTTGATCAGAAGAAATTCAATTGAGGCTGAGTGTAGCTGGGTTTGAAAGAAAATAAATTAATGAAGTAAAATAAATAGTATAATATAATCTGATGGATTGCATAAAATATAAATAATGATAGCTGTCAATGAATGGGCCAGCTTAACAGTACACGGCAAATCATGCTGTTCTCATGCAACACTGTCTGAATAGACGTGGTATTAAAAGTCAAAGTTCTTAAGCAAAAGAGTAAGTAGCTATCCTTTCTGTTTACGACCTTTCGTTTGTTGTGGCTTTGGTGTTCTCTGCACCTTGTGGCTTTTTGTGTAGGTTGCTTTGACACTTTTGTTTCTAGATATATATTTTCATTTTCTTGTTATCAAAGAATTACGGCTCCCTTTTTTAATTTTATAGGCTTATAAGGTGTTTTCTTACAAGTTATAGCTAGAATGATTGTACATGGCTGCAATATCGAAATATAATATAAAATCAAAATATTTTAAGTTCTCTTTTGAGAGCTAACTCGAACTCGAAGCCTAAAAATAGATGAACATGTAAACTTTTGAATAAGTTTTATTATTTAAGACACTCTTAAAATTAGGACTTAAGTAAGAATTTGAATTTTTTTGAGGTATTATATATTTGTTTGCTCTTTCTTATGAAAGAAAAAAGAACGCACATTTAAAATAAGTTATGTCCATGACCAGCAAACTGAGGCAGACCATAGTCTTAACTTTCTCTTACTGAAAAAAAGAATAAGAAAAGTGCACAACTAAATCCTTGTATACATAGACAACGAAACCGTATACAATTATGTTGTTGTCTTGATATTTTATTACAAGTCATCTTGCATTATGTTCCGGGTCTTTGTAGATCAATAAATTTACAGGAAAACAAGCGTAATTTACCACAATTTGTTCCACAAATAGCTGGCTAGTAGTAGCCATACAGTTCACAAGAAACCAAAGATTAGTATGTGACAACTTAGCCACTTTAGGTCACCATCTTATCACAGTTGCAAATCACGAAAACACCTTTATCCAATCTTCATTCCTTAAACGGCAACTTATAACCCTGAATCAAAAGGCACTCCACTGGCCGTAATCCAAGATCCTCCGGCCAAAAAGTTCCCGACAGTGAATTTCCCGGCCTCTGTGGGGCTAGTTAAAACATGATATCCCGGCCACTTAACCCTACCCGAAGTGCCCGATCCTCCCCCAGTGTTCATATACTCAGCATAATACAGAGTACTCAAAGCAAAATTGCCACTCCACGGTAACCAGCCAGAAGGGTCGATAAGACTATCCAAAGTACTTTTCATGAACACAGTCCTTGAATATTTTTTCCATGGCCTCCCCAAATATGTCTTAAACGAACCCTGGACGGGTCTCAAATCCGACGCTGCAGTAACCACAGAATTATGTACAACTATGCCGGTGTTCTCATTAGGGTCGGTTCTGGCTTGTGCAGTGACGGTGGTCCATTGGTTACTCATCGGTCTCCTTACGTATATGTTGCAGTTTTGTAGCATAGCAACAGCGTCACCGAATATGAAGTCTATTGTTCCATAAATGTCACAGTCTCTATAGAATTGTCTGAGAGAGTACACATACAAGGTGTCCTGATAGCCTTTGAAGCTGCATCTGTAGAAAACTGAGAAATCGGAGCCAGACCGGAGGGCTACTGCTTGGTGTTTCTGTGGTCCTGCCGTGTTCTCGAACGTCATGTCCTTGGCGATGAAGCCATCGCCAGAAACACCTAGGAAGACCAAGTAATTTTATGCGTGAGTAAAAAGATGTATTGTTTCTAGTATTCTAGATAAGAATTATGGAAAATCATGATGTTCATATTCATCATTGTTTTTCTTTTAATTTTAATTATAGGGACAGCCATAAATGAAGTGATTAATCGTTTACACCAGTTGACTAAAGTTATTACTGTATTGTTTTGAAGCTTTTGATGGTGCAAAAGAGAAAAGTCTTTCAAAATAGATTTAAAGAAAGGGAACTAGACATGATGATATAAGATAATATATTGTCAATTATCCAACTAGTTGATATTATAATATGGTTGACTATGCTAGCTATGTCCCCAGTTTCCTATAATTGAAAAAAAAAAAAAGACGACTTTGCTTTTTCTAAATGCATGGAGAGATCTTAATGTTACATGTCAGATAATTTAATGGGAAAGGTTTAAAATAAACTTAGAAAAAAACAACGCCACCGATCCATCAATAAAGAAAAGTTGGTATAGTTTTTGTTTACTTCTTCTACCTGAGTTTTGTTTAAAATCTGTCAAGACTTGGGTAGATCTTTTTATCTTTTGCAATATAAAAAGACAAATATTAGCTAGAAAGATGTTACTCGTGGGCAGCTATAAATGTCTCCAATTTTGCATGAACAAATAGGGTTTTTATGTTCTTACCCACTTCACAATATAGGACGTCTGTGTTTATACGTAAAAGAATATAGGCATGCACTTTTTCACGTAGCTAGAGTCATACAAATAATAAGATTATACAGATAACATGAGGTTCGTAAGAATGGACAGCCAAAACTAGTCAATAGCGGCTTCTAATAGGAATCTGGTGGTCAAATGACTACTTGTTTTAAACTATAAAATTTATATATATATATAGGAGAAATCTTACCGAAAGTCGCTGAGGCAAACGTTGTGGAGCCATCTTGAGCATTCTTATTACCAGTAACAATCGTCTCATCAATCCCGTCTCCGATAAACATTAAATTCTTCATTGAGTTCTTGATCACTACATTTTCTTTGTAAATCCCCTTTTTAACGTATATAACAAATCTTTGGGTCCCGCTCCGTTGATTGACCGATGCAGCCACAGCTTCTGATATGGTCTTGTAATTCCCAGAACCATCTTGTGCCACCACAATATTGGCTTTTGGTGCAGCACCAGCTTGGAGAAGCCTTCGATCACCGGTGGAAACCCACGAAGGGAAGTCATCGTGAAGTAATCGGCGGCCACCACCTTGTTTTTTGGTGCTGTATAGGGAAGAGGAAGAAAAAACTACGGCGTTGTTTATGGCCAATGAATTGCTAAGCAACTTTGAGAAGTTTGTTAGCATATATGGAAGTGAGTTCAAATGGGAGACTAAGTTAAAATCAATAAAGCCATTTTGACATGTCTGTTGGTTAGCAGTTGCAGCACTTAGCCAAGTTTGAGCATCGATAGGATTGTTAGAGTTGATTGATCTTTTGAGATGATATACCGTGTCTTGATACAACTCTAAGCAATCTGCCCATGCCAACTTGGCTCGCTGATCAAATGAACTCAAGTCCATAGCAGAGATCAATTTATGGGCTTCCATGGCTTGGGTGGTTGCAACTAAAAGTGACTGATCACGAAACGCCAGTGGAGTCTCAAATTGGGCATCCAAGATATTGGAGCCAATGAAATGGTTGCATACTTCAGGATAAGGGGTTTGGTTGCATGAACTTATCGTGGAACCACGCACAAATCCTACAAAACAAAATAAAGAAACACTCAAAAGAGCGAGAATGAGCTTCTCCATGGAGCTATGTTTCTGTTGGTATTGAAGAAAAGTGGAGTTTGAGATGATCGAATGATGAAGAAGAGAAGGGCTGTTTATATAGGCCACATTGCTAGAAGTTAGCATTGATAGGACAAAAAGCAAAAAGCTGTGGGTAGTGGTGTGGCACAAGATATTTGAAAGGAGAGTTAGGGTTTATCATTTCCAATATGCATTGGGACCATGCACGAAGCTAATTACTTACGTGAAAAGAGAATCTTCTAGAGTACTTCCCAAAGTATAGAATTAAGTTTTATAAAACATCTTTTGGAGTTTTGGTTCAACTCTTAAATGAATTTAGAAAGTTTATTTATGGCTTGCTGTTTTTGAATGACAATTATGGCTTGCTTGAAGCGGCTATATTACGGCATTGGATTTTATGGGTTCTTCGTAGATTCCGCAGTTTTCTTTTTCTTACTTTTGTAGACACAGCTATAACAAATGAGGTTTGACGAATTAGTCAGCTGAAACGGACAAGTGACATATGGATTTCCTACAATTAGTTCAAGGTTAAATATTCATGCCTGTCTACCGGGGAAAATAATTAATCATGTAGCTAAGTATTAAAAGGGTCAAGTGGACTATTATGTTATAATAAATCGTTGTCAAAGCTTCTAATTAAAGGAATTACTAATTACTTCAATTGGTCATGTGCCAAATGCAAATAACAAATACTTCAATTTTATCTTCTTGTCATATAACTATGGCTCATACATATTGATTAAGCCCGTCATTACATAAAGAAATTAGTGCTTTAGTTTCTAGGTCTTCTCAGAATACAATATTTTGGTCAACTTGATCTTTTATCAGAAAAAGTTTCTTTGCCGTAAATCTATTTGAAGTTTCAAACACAAACTTATTTCTTCATAATATTTTTTTAAACAAAAAAAATAAGTTCATTATAAGTGGCCCTTTTATAACCAGAGGGAGTATCCAATCTTAACTTTAACACCTTGAAACCCAATCTTACGTTAACATGGGCACGCAGATGATATTTTCTTGATAAGTTAGTTCTGTGGAAAACCTGCATATAGAAATTTCCAAAAGCACACGAATGACCCGTGACAGTCTTGGGCTCAATGGGGACTTCTTTTTCTCGTGAGTTTAGGTGCAGAAAAGCTGTGGTCTTTCATTGTTCACTGTCAAGTTCATGTTAGGCCAAGTGGTCATGTGGGGTAACTTATCACCAGAAGGAGTTGGGATCAATATTACATGCACAAGTGTCAAGCTGACAGCCATATATCATCAATACTTCTCAGTTCATATATAATTTTTGGAAATGCTGAAAGTGACCAACTACATGTGACTGACGATATAAAAGTGCTAGACCAGTAACAATGAAGATGACTCAATGCAATTAAGGGTCTCTTGGGGAGATTGGAGTTTGTACCAACAGGGTCGCAAAATTTGAATCTAATCGTTGCCAATTATTACCATATTTATTAATATTTAAATTTTAGGAACTTTATAAAATAAAAAAACTATATGTGACTGTGACTGTAATCCTTGCAACACTGGATCGCAATCAGAATGGTTGACGAAGTCTGGCGGCTGAAACCTTGGAGTAATTGCCATTGGTTTTGGGCGAATATTACGCTGACTTTTATGTTCACAGTTCACACTGCCTACGCATTCCATTCATTTTCTTTCCACTCTTAGGTACATATGTAACCATGTCTATCCAATTCATACATGGTATAGGTCCTGTCCATTGGAGCAACTTGGATGATCTGTCCTGCCTCATACCTACACAACGCTCATCACATTTTGATTAAAAAAATGACTGAAAATATGAACAAAAAGTACCTTCTTTTTCTTTTTGTTCTTAAGCTCGAGCATTAATTTTATTTACCTCTATTAATAAGATATAGGTTTATTATTTAACATGTTGCATTATACAGTTTGTTCGCACTTAAGGATATATATAGCCGGTGACATGAAAGTACTCCTACAACATATTTTTATGTATCTTTAACTGTAGTAGTGGTGGTGGTTCTAGTTCAAACTGCTTGTTTTGCTTCAGTTTACATACAGTGTTCAATGTTTCCTTGTATGCTAATAGCTATGACAGGGAAAACTGTCATTTCCATATTGTTTCTTCCATGCAAAATCCTCCCTACTTTTCCGCTAGTTAATATGTATCATCAAAACATAAGTCCTTTATTCTGATAATGTTTCGATCAACAATTTCTCTAGTGCCAAACCCACCTTCACTCCCCGGGAATATCTTGGGTCTCTTGTCGTCTCTGACACTTTGTTTTCATCCTAATAAGCCACTGAATCTATAAGGGCAAAGGTTGATTAGACTAATCACCGTACTGCGCGGGTCAGGTTCAAAAGTGTAACATCAATAAGCAATCACTCTTTACAATGGTCGACTGTATTATCCAAACTATTGTGAGGCAAAAAAGTCACAACCACATAGGTATATTCACGCAATAGAACAGGTCCTCAGCTCGACAAAAATGACATGCTTAGCCATACAGGCATAGAGAACTTGCCGCATGGTTTAACTGGGTACTGTAAATTGTTCTTTTTGGTGTAAAAAATATCCCAAACTGATACCAAACTATGACACTTTAAAGCCCTTCATGTACCTGAAATTATGTTAGTATGGAGTTCTACTTTTAAGTCCACATAAGTACTCTCTGTTAACAGATACTATCTGTAGCACTCACGTTTTTCACCACCAACAGCAGCACCTACAGACAACTACTGCACTCCTGCTGTGCTCTCACCCG
>JANZXR010000170.1:8048281-8075166 GCA_027575705.1 Erythroxylum echinodendron | reverse complement strand
TAATTAAAAATAAATTTTTTTCAAAAAATTATATTTTTATATGTATATTTTTAAAAAAAATAAAAGTGGGCCCTGGGCCGGGGCCCACCTCGCCCCTGCCCAGGGCCGGGGCTGGCAATGAATTCTAACTATTCACAATTACTGACCCCGACGGGCTCACCGGCGTAATTGCAAGCAACCGGTGTTGAGTTGACGTTCAAGAACACATATCCTGGTTCAAAATCTTGCAATGAATCCCATTTTTTGAGGGATCTTGCTAGATAATGCCCAGCTTTCAAAAGGGCCGGGGAACCAAATTTTCACGATGAAAAGTGAAAGGGGTAATTTATATGATTATGATGATATAACATGTGCCTAGTTTCATAATATGGGCATGTCCTTCGGCCTGCAAGCACAATTGCCCCACATACGTCGTTGTCAAGGAAAAGAAGGGGGCGAATTCCACTCCGTGAATGATGGGAAAAAACGTCCATTGTAAATAAAAATTGAATGGTGGCCTACGAATCTCCTGTATGTACGTGTAACCTAGGTGTTCGATTTGATTCTTTTTACTTGCCTTGAGATATCTTTTATTCTCGTAGGCATCCCCTTGATACATGGTACTAACTGAAAAGACCTTTGAGTGCTACACTGGATTATTGTACACTTGACCTAAGATGATCCATATATGAGACATTAACTTTTAATTTCAAGTTCCGAATTTGTAACATGATATAAATTGTTTTTTTTTTTTTGGTTACGTAGCTTGCTACAAAATTAACCTTATATACATTTGTTTCAACTCATTCATATTCAATTAAGAGGGGGAATCCAGGGCTAGTGAGAGTCTTCCTATAACTATGATGTTAAGTAGCCCTCTATTATTTAGTGCTCAATTCAATTTGGTTTTAATATTTATAAGGTACAGTTAAGCCCCACCGTTACGTAATTTATGAATTTTGATGATTATCATTTGGTAGATATAATTAAACTCCTGCCGTAATTTGCCTTATGCTATAAAGTCCTTATTCTTTTTCATGAATTGGGCATTAATGTACAGTACTTATGTGAGTTGAATCAATAGGAAGCAATTATAATGGATCAGACAATTGTAAACTTCAAAGGTTAAATTAACTACTCTTATAATGGATCAGACAATTGTAAACTTCAAAGGTTAAATTAACTACTCTTTTAACTTGCCCTTGGAATGCCAAGTTAAACTTGTTTTACGATGCACCAGGGCTTGATAAACGTTCGGGTCTTGAGAAACAAACAATGGTTGGGCTAGAAGAAGGAAACACTAAACATATCTTGCGACTTGCTAGGTCAGTGTGTTTATACCAAAAAGAGGCCCAATATATTTCTTTCTTTCTTCAAATGTGCAATCATAGTCGTATTTATTATACCGATGATTGGAATTTGAATAAGCGCGCGTTTTGTTCAGTTTTTGACAAGTAGGAAAGTTTTTTTTTTCACTACAAAAGTTATTTTAAGGAAAAAAATGAGTGTTTGGTTGAAAACTTCAATAGCATTTTTTGAGTAGAAATAGCTTTTTTAAAAACTAAAATACAGCTTTTTCAAAAGCTCAAATTTGGAGCTTTTCAAAAAAGCACTTTTTTCATGTAGATTTTTTGAATCAATTAATGAGCCTTTTTTCAGTCCCTTTTACCTTTATGCTTTACACATAATTCACACAATATCTACAAACACATCTTCACGTTTATTTTGAGATTTATATAATATTATTTAAATTTTTTATATGTTTTAATATTTATTTTTTAAATTAGGTTTACTTATTTTATAATCTATACAAAAAAATTTGATTAGATATATTTTCATTTATATTTCATATGGTTTAAAATTATATAATAATTAATATATTTTGTTTTGTATATTGTATAATATATTTTAAATAATATTTATATTTTAAATAATTTTTTTTGAAATTTTAAGGAAATTATACTGCTAAAGTTGAAAATTAGATACAATCCTTTGTACAAGGAAAAGAGACCATCAAAATAATACAATGCCTACCCTACACAGAGACTATTGTCCACATAAACAAACATTAAAGAAACCACTTCAAGCGAAGATCTTGGCTGATAGTATCGTGATTTCCTTTAGCTATAAATAATTCTCTGATCACATTGACAATAGTATTTGCAAGTTCAGTGGGATTTAACTCCACCCGTTGATATATTCGTCAGTGCCTCTCCCTCCATATGTGATAGTCATGATATGAAAAGCTGTCTTGATAAGAAGACCATTTCTCAAACCATGTTGGGTAACTCGTATGACAGCAGGCAACACCTCTAATCAATTAAAAGACACACTCATCATCCCTATCAACCGCCGACGCAACTCCACACCTCCTTAGTGTAACGACAAAGAAAAAACAAATGGTTTCTGCTCTCATTGGCTTGGTTACACAACACACATAGAGGATCATACATACCAAACCAACGATCTTTAGTGCACAATCGATTGTGAACAGTTAACCACAAGAAGATGGCGGCCTTTGGACTCAGCACTTGTCTCCAAACCAAATCAGCCCATGGAACTGATGGATGCATTCCCCTAACGATTCCATGTGCTGATTTAGTTGAAAACGCCCCTCCATTATTAGGCAACCAAGTCACAGTATCCTGTTGATTGCAAAGAGAGATACCACACAAGTATGGTTCAAGCAAGTGACCAAACCTACCACCCACTAACCGTGATCTCCCACTATAGACCCAGGCAACCGTAGCAATATCAGGAATGCGGTTTTTAAGAGCAATCAATTGAAGTTGCAACAACAAAGGACTATCATTATGCCAATTATCAAACCAAAAATAAGTGGTCTCACCATTCCCCAAGCTATATTTAATGAACGAATAGATATGATCACGTTTATGCAACATGCTTTTAAAGAACCAAGAGTGGCCATACTTCAGGTGAATGTGCCAAAAACTATGCCCTTGCAGATTTTATTATAAAATAAAATATAATTAAAATTAATAAAAGTGCTTTTTATTTTTATGCTGCCAAACAGTCTTCTACTATATGAAGCTCTTTTTAAAAAGTTATTTTTTTAATTGACAGTCAAACAGTCAACTGACTTTTTAAAAAAGCTCTTCTCAGAAAAGTTCTACTGACAAAAACTCTATTGACAAAAGCTCTACTGATATAAGATAAGTTCAACCAAACAGGCACTAAGAACATGTAAATTAAGCCTTGCAATTGCAAACGAAGAAAATGACTTTCATCTTCCGAAGTTGCCAACGAGTCTTTCCCGGTTGAGTTGCCATGTCCACATCTTTTTTTAACCCACCAAATTTTGCCATTCAGAGCAAATTTTACACAAAAAATATTAAAAATCTGAGTCGCTACACTTTTCTAGCTTTTTATTCAATACTCTTGTTTGGAAACATGATGATAGCAAAAATGTGAGAAAATTTTGGCAACCATACTCTTCTTAGGATGTGTTTTTTTTAATTTTTAAAATTTAAAAATTTTAAATTTTAGTAAAAAATATCTATTTGTTTGAATTTTTAATTTTAGAATTTTATTTTTGTTTTTTCTAGATTTTAAAAATTATGAATATTATAAAAAATGGATTTTGTTTTTTGTTTATATTTTTCATAATATGATTTTGTATGAGCTAAATATATAATTTAATTACTTAAAATAATTGATCTTTAAATTTCATTATTATGAGTGATAAAATTATAAACATTAACAATTTTTTATTTGAAAGTAAAATAAAAAATAGAAACCGAAAATTACACAGGAAATAGAACCAAACGCATTTAAAATCTTAGTTTCTCCTTATTCTCTCGTAAGTCGTAACTATGTGCTGTCAAGTAGGTTGAAATTGGATCTCTAGGCATTATATATGAACGTGGAAGATACTGATCAAAGCCATGTGCTTTTTCAGCAATGGGAAAGAAAATTTTGCATATAACGCCAACCATCGAACAAAAACAGATGGGCAGAACAGCAATCTATTTTCATTTTCTGGCTTCACGAGATTTAGGTTCAAGTTGAACGAACTAATTACACAAAAGGAATGGGCATCCTCAAAAGTTTGATACAAATCATGGTGTTGTTTCACAGTATCTTGGAGTCCAGACAAGAAGATACTGCTCTTATGGATATGGATTGATAACTTCAACCTTGCTTGACTGCTTGGTATGGTTTCTGACAAATTGACGAGATTAAGGCATAATTCGACAAAATGTTGATCTAAGTTCCACCGGTCGATGGTTGCCCAAACTTGTCATGGGTTCCTTCATATATGACATAGTTTTGGATTTCTCTTTACGTTTGCCAACGTCCACGCTAAAAGAAAAATGAAATTTAGCGATGAAATTATGAATGAACAACCTACACATTCCGTTGATAAGCTAAGTTAGCAACGGAATTTATTGACGAAATAAAGCTTCAGAGAAACAGCAGTAGGTAATAATTTGCGACGAATAATGTCTTTTGCAAATTTACTGATGGACATTTTATGTTATCATCGGTAAATATACCGACTGTTATTGTTTTAGTCGGTAGAAGTGTTTATTCCGTCAGTAAGTTAATGACAACATTACCGATAGTTATTAGTTATTAGTCGGTAGATCGAAAAGATTTTACTAATAAACTTTATTTTTCCGTCGGTAAATTTACTAAAACTGTTGTTTTAATTTCCCTGCATTTAATTCTATTTGATGATCTTATGGTTGATACATAATTTATACACTTATGAGTTATCTGTTGATAATGTTTTGGTTTGTTTCTATAGTTAATTTATTAAAACAGAAATTTGATTGATGATATAAAGTAAAAATTATCTTAATTGATAATAAAAAATTATTTTATACATCATAAGTATTTATAATCCATACGAAATGATTACAAGTACGCTACTTATTTGGTGAAATCGGATGCTCTGATTGCTGCGATGAGGTGTTATCCCTCCCCTTCAACTCATCCACCTCATTACGAAGCTGAGTTATGTACGCTATCAACTGTTGCAACTGAGTTGCCAATGTCTGTACTATGCTTCGAAGCTCATAGACTTTATTAGGTGCGGATTGCCTACTAGATGTTGTTGTACAGAATGTAGAAGTTTGCGAATAATATGTGTTCGTAAAGGAATCTAAGCTGAATATCCTTCCATGACGATCCCTACCACTCACTGCATGAAAATAGGTTTGACTCTCATCAACATCTTCAGATTGTTGAGACTTTCGTTGAATGCTTTGTTGTATTTGATCCTATTAGAAAGTAATGTTTATGTTAGTAAGTGATAATTATTAAGCATTAATATTAAAGCATAAATTTCATATACAGTTAGTTCTCTACATCGAGTGTTGAGGAAGGTCACACCGTTATGCTTTTTAGTGTGAGTGTGCAAAAATAGCTGACGGAGTGTAGGCTTCGTGCTTATAGACTTTTCCTACATTATAATAAAATGTTATAAGTGAATTATAATTTGACAATTTGCACATATCAGTTTTTGGGTTAAGGTTTTTCCTATGTGTCCTCTCATTCATCAGTACAATTTATATACAAAGATACAACCAACTATGAAAACATCGTCCTAAATTACAACTAATTACGGAAACATCTTCCTAAATTATCTCCTAAAAATATAATCCCAATCTATAACAACTTCAACATATCTACGAGATAATACTCCCATAATATTCTCAATACCTCCTTTCAAGTTGGAGCATTAAGATCACAAATGCCCAACTTGTGCAAGAGATGATCGTACTGTCGTTTGCCAAAGGCCTTGGTAAAAATGTCTGCAAGTTGCCTAGTGGTTGGAACATGAGTTGTATGGATAGTGCCTACGATGATCTCATCTCGAACAAGATGACAGTCTACCTCAATGTGCTTCGTTCGTTCATGGAAAACTGGGTTTTGAAAGATATGGATAGCTGCCTTACTATCACAATAAAGGGACATGGGAGCTTTGTAAGACACTCCCAGACTCGAAAGGAGACATTTCAACCATTTGAGCTCACAAGTAGTATTAGCCATGGATCTACACTCTGCTTCCGCAAAAGAACGAGAAACAGTATGTTGCTTCTTTGTTTTCCAATATATAGGAGAATCACCAAGAAAAACCAACCAACCTGTAAGAGAGTGCTGTGTAAGAGGGCAACTATCCCAGTTTGCATAACACCATCCTTCCAACACGAGATCACACTGACTGTTAAGTAAGATACCTTGGCTATGATTGCCTTTTAAATACCGCACTACCCTTAATGCGACCTCCCACACTACTAGAGAATAGTGAATTAGGGACAGAAAATACCGACGGAAATGACAAATATTCCGTCGATACCTAACATTAATGACGGAATAAACAAATGGCCAAAAATGTCGGAGAATCGGCCGTAGCTAAACTTACCGACGGAACGTTTCTCTACCGTCGGCAAAATTACCAACAGAATAAAATAAACCGTCGGTAATATCAACTTAAAAGTTGCCGATCGTCAGAAATTTTCCGTCGCTAAATTTACCAACGGTAAGTTGCTCACCCGTATGTAAATTTAGCATCGGAATGTTAACGTTTTGTCTGTCGATAAATTCTGACCTATTACCGACGGAAAGTATTGTTCATCGGTATAGTATATAGACAATTACCGATGGAAATTATGTATAATTCTGTCGGAATTTTTTTTATTAAAATTTTTTAAAATATATATTTCCATTATATTTAAATTGTAATTGTCAAAAAATTTTATTAATAATATATATTTAATTAGATATAAATAATTAAATAAAAATTTGAATTAATGAATTAAAATTAAAATAGCTTAATTAATAATAAAAACGTTACATTGTAAATAATAATATCTGTAATACAAAGTAAATGACCAATACTATACTACTGATCAAGAGCATGTGGATCGTCTGGTAGGTGCGGTGCCTGCTGCCCTTGCCCTTCAATTCATCGATCTCCCGACGCAGCTGAGCGTATAAATCTACGACTGTTTTTGTGCTGCAATCGTCTGTTGTTGCGCAACCATCAACTCTTGTAGCTGACGCATCTCTTCCAACGCTTGTTGCAACTGAGTGGACAATGTCTGCACCGTGCTCTCAAGCGCCTCTACTTTGTTGGACCGCCTAGTAAATGTTGCTGTACTCGACGTGGAGGATTGCGAATAACAAGTATTCGCAAATGACCTTAGTCCGAATATCCTCCTACGATGATCCCTACCACCAACTGCTTCCAAGTAAATGTCAGTCTCATCAATATTTTCATATTGCTGAGAACGCCGCTCAATAGTCTGTTGTATTTGGTCCTATCAAAAAGCAATGCTATATATTAGTAAGTGATAATGATGAAGAATATTATTAATATTAAATCGTAAATTTCACTTACATTTACTTCTATACAACGTTTATTGACGAATGTCACCCCGTTATGCTTCTTAGTATGAGTGTGCAAAAACAGTTGACGGGGTGCATGTGCCACGCCTAAATATTAAAAAATATAATAAATTTTCTAATATTTATTAGTAAATATTATATAATAAATTTTAATTAATTATATCTAATATTTAATTACTATCAATAATAAAAGTATAAATATTGAGTTATTAACATTAAAAATTAAACACAATTTTATTTTATTTAAAAAACAAAAACTATATATCAACTAATCAACAGTTGCAATTTAATTTAAAACCAAACCAAATTACATATCTTTTATCAAATTCAATTTATTTTGTAATTCAAATTTACAATACTCCTAACTCGTGCTTGTTCATTTCATTTTTGAGGTGAAGGATAAAACACAATGTTCAATCTAGCCAAATTAAGATTTGAATACTTGTCTTCTGATATGAGTGGAAGCACGTGCCATTGCATTACAACATGTAACACTCATAGTTTCCATAAATTTTTTGTTTCATCTAGAAAAAGGACTTGATGTAAACCATCTAATCTGAGACTAGTTCTAATTATGTTTATGTAATAATCTATATTACTTTGTCTAAATGGCCAATCACATAGTAATAAAGATTGTACTCCACATTAATCCAACAGAAAATCTAGACCACCCCAAAGATGATGTGCTGAAACAATTTACTTCATCCTAGCCCTAGAATCAAGATGTTTCCTTTCCCATTAAAACAACAGTATGTTTATTTAGCAAAGTAGTGAACAATGCAATTCAACATGATCAACAAATTCTAGAGAAAAATGTGAATAATTTAATTTTAGCATTAATTAAAACATAACCAACTCCACATTTAAAAATCTCTAACAATGAAGTTTGAAAGGTATCTAACAAACTTCATTCGAAATGGACTTTACATTTCAGAAGCATAACCAACCCACATTTAAAAATGGACTTCATTCGAAATGAAGATTGAAAGTTATCTATCAAAGAAGTTTAACAATTTCACCGTCAACATTTACAGAACCAACTCCATATTTACAAAACCAAATAATGTCGTCGTAATCAACCTATACATTTACAGGACCATGACGACGACGAGGTGTGGTGCTTTAGAGACGATTATACAGTACCTAAAGTAGATGCGACGACAATGATAAGGACGAGCGGTGACGAGGTGCGGTGACCTTAGGTTATGATAGAGATGACGACGTTGGCACGTTGAGGATGCACGACGGCACAACGATGACACGCAGTGGGATGACAAGGAGACGCAATGGGACTATGAGAGCTGCAGTTGGACGGCGACGACAGAAGAGAGAAAAGAAATTGGAGGGGGGGGGGGGAAGAAGCTGTGTTAGATTTAGGTTGAACAAAAACGACGTCATTTGATGTTAAACCAAATGACGTCATTTTCGTTTTTTTTAAATGCTTAACCAAAAGCAAACGACGAAGTTTACAACTAAAATTTATTGACGAATTTTTTTGTCGGTAAACTCTAGCATTATTTACTCCGCCAAGCATTCCCGCTTTTTTTACCGATGAACATTTCTTACCGTCGCTATGATCTGTCAGAAAATTTTCTAGGATGATTTCCCTCCATATTTCCTAATGGATATTTTTTCCATCGCAAATTCAAAATTTTCTCGATAATTGTATCGATAGAACATGATTTTCTGTCGGTAATTTTCAATGGTTCAGTTTCCGTTGGTAATCGTCCATCACTAATAACTAATTTTCTTGTAGTGCAATTGATTGAGAGGTAAGTCAAATGGCCTCAAAGTTGGAGTCTCCTTTATAATTCAGGATGGGCCTCAATCATAACTGCATATTATGTTTTTAAATCGATACACTATGATTAGGTTGGGATTCCTTTAAATGTATGTGGGTTACATAGACTAATATGCTTCTTTCTAGGCGTGGAAGATCCTCCTATATTTCATTTTATACACTCTTAATATTTGGAATAGAAAACCAAACAAAATGTGCCATGTTCAATTAAAAATTTGATATATGTTCAAATTATTATTTAGAATTGATTCAAGAAGTCAATTAAATTCTTTCATTTTCTTATGATCACTTAAATAAAGATGTAACTTTTGAATTATTTTTAATATTTGAGAAAACCAAATAAATGCCATTTTATGAAAATAGTAATATGAAATAACATTTAAAATTCAAAATTTTATTTGAATCTGTTAGATATATGTTGTATGTATCTACCTATTTTATTTTTGAATATTTTTATAAATTATACTTATCAGATTTTTTTATTGTCTTGGATTCAAAAGAATTATTTAGATAATATTCTATATAGTATGGAATCCTATTTTGAATAGAGGTGGATATTGTGAAGACTTGTTGGGCATTACGTGAATGAGCAGATGAAGGATATTATTGAAAATTTTATTTTGAATGAAGTTGTCTTACGTGAAGCAGTATCTAGAGGGTATAGCTGAAATTTGGTTGTGAATTAAGTTCTTATGCTTCAAAGGAGTGGCTAAAAGGGTATTACCGTAAGTTTCATTGTGAATTAAATGATTTTCTGGAAACATACGAGGATGTTATTTTAAAAGTGAAAGACCTATAACTGATTTGTAGTAGTTGTGTGCGTGACTCCTTGTGGGTGTGCCTGGGTCTTTGCCTTATTCTGGGTTGATTGGTTGGAAATTTTGGGCATGACCATATGTTGATTAAAAATTTGGTGAACAACTGAAGGTGGGTGAAAGACGTAACATATGGGTTGTGGTCTATGCGTGAGTTATTGAAAACTTCTTCAGGGATTATTTCCGTATGTGGGTAGTAGGGATTGATTGACTAATTGATTGTGAGTGTGTGAAGTTTTTGTACGTGAGCTGATAATTCTTTGAGGGTGCTACATCTTGAATTTTTCACGATAGTGCGTGATGTCTTCCTTTGCTGCCATGTTGATTTTGGAGTTTGCAAAAATTAGTTCGTAGTTTGCTGCGATAACTTTCAGATTTATTTCAATAGAGCTGGACTTTTCAGAAAGTTGTTCTTTTCTTTTATCTCAAGTGTATTATTGTTCTTTTCTTAGTTGATTAATCACTTGAGTTATTTTTATTAATTGTCTTTCATTAAACCTTGGATAAATCTATTGTACTTCGATGAAAGAATTAATCTGAATAAGAGCCCTGCAAACATAGGCAAGAAGTGTCGAATTATGTTATTAAATTTTTGGTATTATCTATTATATTTCTTTTTATTAATTTTTGTTTTAATTTATATCAGAGGCGATCACATAAAATCTGACAGGTGATTTTTCCATAATCCCTTCCCTTTGTATTTATGTTCAACAATAAACAGTATAATGTGTCGGAATAAAACTTCGAGTGCCTTTGTTCTTGAATGCTACTTAAACAGCGATAGTAGGACAAGATTTGGTTTGCTTTTGGAGTGCTAAAGTTGAATTGGAAATTGTTCCTTGACTTTTCTTGCTACTGTAGTCAAGTTGCTAGAACGGTAGTAACCTAATCTTTGGCGATCTCAAACATCATCTTTTGTTTCTCCCAATTAGTTAATTCATTTTTTATTTTAAATTCCATTTTCAAGTGTTAATAAATATTTCATCAATCGATTATTTTTTATATGTAGTTGAAGGTCAATTCAGAAAATCTACTTTACCAGAATTGTGACTAAAACTTAATGTTAAACTCAACACAAACGGAGCATGCAAGCTTTTCCAGTCGTTGGTTTTGACAGCGAACTTCTCCGAGACAGTACAGGATAATAGTTTGGAAGGTTCACACAGAATCTTGGCTGATGTTCATCGCTGACAGCGTAACTATGGGACGTGTTTACCGGTCTTACTCTCTCATGAGATCTAGGGTATCGACGGATCGAGCTGGAAGTAGATTCCATCGCCGTGATCAACTTAATCTCCTCCTCCGCCGATCGTTCAACGTCACTCATTCCTATTGTGAGGGGGACTCACGAACTGTTTACTCGGAACTGAACTGTTGTTCATCGCCACATCTATCGAGAGGGCAACAGATGCGTTGACTGGCTAACGATCTATGCTGAACAGTTTGATGTTGGACTCACACGCTTCGATACCACACCTTCTGGGTGCCTTCCTCTTCTTCTTGAGGATATGTCTAGGACTCGATTCTAGCTACTCGCCTGGTAATTTGTATTCTGTTTTTCCTTTATAAAAAAAAAAAAGTTGAGGTTCATAGCTAGGACCACGTTATCTAACAGCAACTCTCACTTATCTCCTTTTCAAAAAAAAAAACTCTCACTTATCTCACTTCACAGATTCAGCCCCCAAAGTCGTTATCCAAAATTTTCCCTCTTCGTAACTTTCCAACTCAGCAAACAGAGATTTGTCTTCCTCTCGTAACTCTTTTCCCTGTAGAATCATCCCCTTTACACTGTTATTTATGTGATTTATTTCATTTAATTTGTGGGACCATCTAACTCCCTCCACGTGTCAATCTCTCGCTAGATCGCCATTAACTCTACCCTATCGAATCCATTAAGAATTAACTATATACTACCCGACCGGAATGGAGTCAAAACCCGAATTAACCCGGTCAAGCATGTGTATACATCGAAATGCGAACGACGTCCAATAATTTGCTCCCACGTGGTGGCATTTCGCAGACCCATACTCTGGAATCCAATGATACTTTTTTGGTTATAAAACCCAACTGAAACTTGTCCTCTCCCCCTCGCACCACCTTCAACGTAACAAATGGCGCCAAAATCCCCCATTTTCATCGCATTTTCTCTTCTCTTTCTCTCCTGCCTCATTCCTGCCGTCAAATCCGGTGGCCACGACTACCGCGACGCTCTGAGGAAAAGCATTTTATTCTTCGAAGGCCAGCGCTCCGGCAAGCTCCCCCCTGACCAGCGCGTAAAATGGCGCCGAGACTCCGCCTTGCATGACGGTGCCAGCATTGGTGTAAGTAACTCTAACTACCTACATTCTCTCTAATATTCACAGTTACAGTGTTCACAATGCTAAGTATCGACTGCGTTTGGTTTGTGGAAGATGGACTTAACCGGAGGTTACTACGACGCTGGAGACAACATAAAGTTCGGTTTCCCAATGGCTTTTACGACGACGTTACTGTCATGGAGCGTAATCGACTTCGGGAGGAGCATGGGGCCGGAGTTAAGGAATGCCATAAAGGCGGTAAAATGGGCGACGGATTATCTGTTAAAAGTAACGGCGGTTCCAGGAGTGGTATACGTGCAAGTAGGTGACGCATACTCGGATCACAGCTGCTGGGAAAGGCCGGAGGACATGGATACGCTGCGCACGGTGTATAAGATCGACGGGTCCCAACCGGGATCCGACGTGGCAGGGGAAACAGCGGCTGCATTGGCCGCTGCCTCCGTCGTGTTTCGGTCGCGTGATCCCGCCTACTCTAGATTACTTCTGGATCGAGCCGTTAGGGTAACGTTACTGTCCGTCAGTTTATTAATCTCTTGTCCTTTTGACTAAATTGTTAGTAATGTTAGCAATTAAGCAGATTTAATTATTCTGTATATTTATCTCGATGCGACAGAATTTAACACATTAAATGTTGTCTGAAACAAAGAATGTTGTACTAATAATTATTGGCTTTATCTGGGGGCGGTGGACCATGGGTATCTTGTTACGAATTTATTTATGTTCCTAAGAATTTGCCTTTAATAGATGTGGACTATATTGTTATTTACATTGGATATTCCATGTCTAATGTTTTTTAATAACGTAACAATCGTTTCATTTATATAATAAGAAGCTTTTCATTCTTTAATTCCCAGGCAATAACTGGCTGTTACCCATCCGACAAAGTGTGCTTGCAAATGAATATCTATGTTAATTATTATCGTTTGTGTTTTGGAGAATGTAACAAGTTGACCGTTGTGTGGGTGTGAAATGAAACGGTCACTTTTGTAGGTGTTCGAGTTTGCTGACAAGCACAGGGGTGCGTACAGCAGTAGCCTACGTTCTGCAGTTTGCCCTTTTTACTGCGATGTGAACGGTTTCCAGGTAATTTGACAATTACCTCACCACCGTTGCTTGCTTGGGCTTTTAAGTAACAACAACATATTAAAAATGAAGACCGTGTGAGCAAAATTTATTGTTGTTCTGCGTAGGACGAGCTGCTGTGGGCAGCAGCGTGGTTGCACAAGGCCTCTCGCAGGCGCGAATATAGAGAGTACATAGTGAGAAACGAGGTGACTTTGCATGCTGGAGATACCATCAACGAGTTTGGTTGGGATAACAAGCACGCTGGCATTAACGTCCTCATTTCCAAGGTAAGTTCAATGCTGTCGCCGAAATCATGTCTTTATTTCATTTCATTAAAATTTGTTTATAATTATAATTTCATCAAATGATCATTAATCATTACTTATACTTCTTTGGATTTATCTGAGAATGCTTCTGTTTAACCATAAAAAAACTTTTGTCATGTCAACTGTCAACTCTCAACTGTCCACTTTTTTCTTTTTGTAAATGTTTTATAGAGAGAGAGAGAGAGAGAGAGAGAGCATAAGGCAGTGTATCTGTGCGTCACGTGAAAAAAAGCATATATAATAAAGGGTGGACCCGGCACATTATTGGACTCCTGTTATAAATCAATAACAAACTGTTCTAATTATAAACGCTTAAGCTAGGTACGGCAAAGTAAAGCTTAATCTTGTAAGGAAAAGAAACTTGAAGGAAAAAAAAGAAGAAAAGAACGTATGTTCGTCGATCCTTGCTTCTTGTGCTCTCATTACTATTGGGATCGAATGGAATATAAGGAAAAGCTCATTACTATTGGGATCGAATGGAATATAAGGAAAAGCTGTGAAGTGAAATCAAAGTCGTATTTATAGCCGTATATCATGTTGTACAAAGCTTGAAAGATTCGATGATTGCATATGATTAGCCTAGAAATTGGTCTTTCATGTGGGCACCGATTTCCCCTTAAAGTACAAGCTGGACAAGCCCTAAATTTAAGGACAAATTACCCGAAAGTCAAGAAGAGCCAATAAATTTAGGAACTTTATAATGGGCAAAGCTGTACTGTGTAGTATAGATTGAGAGAATAGAGCATTGTCTTGTCCCTTCAATCAGAAAACAGGAACCCCATTGGTCAAAATCTATGTCCTCTGTCCATACGTAAAGATCTAAGCCTTTGTGGGTCACCCCTCAAACAATCGCTGAGTTACTGCTGCATGCATGTGCCAAAAGGCTGAAGGGTTTCTGTTCTTCCCATATTGATTACATGAGCTCATTTCCACCTTTTTTCTTGAAAGTGATCCGGACTTATCAATATTTGGCTTTTCAGTTTTCAGTACCCAGTATAGGATTGGAAGATATAGTCTATTTTCATAAATTAAATGATTTCTCTGTACAGATGGCGCTTTGCATTAAATGTAAGTGGACAGGAAATGTGTAGACTTTAAGGGACTTTCTGTGTTCTTGAAACATAAAACAGGATACGGTTATCAACATGCAAAACCTACTTATCAATTAATTAGATAATATGACTGATTCTTTTATCGTAATTTTAACAGGAAGTCCTAATGGGAAAAGCAGCTTCCTTTGAGTCTTTCAAACGGAATGCAGATGGTTTTATATGTTCTATATTGCCTGGAATTTCTCATCCTCAAGTTCAATACTCTCCAGGTATCTTATAGCTACATTTGTTACTTACACGTTGTATATATCCCTGGCGTGTTTGACAACCAAATCAAGAAGGCTTGCCCACTCAATAGCCAGTTTTTTCTCGATTGCAACAACATGCTATAATAATATTAATAAACAATATAGAGACGCACCTGATCGTATCTTTCAAACCTTGCAACCGTCAGAGAATTATTTTGGTTTTCCAACACTGGGCTCTGGAGTAGGTTTTTACGTGTCGAATAGTATCCAAGTTAGTAAGAAATTAAGCAAGAAGTCTTTGGTCATTACTGATAATAAACTCTCGTGTCTTGAATTGTGAAAAGGTGGGTTGATCTTCAAGGCCGGCGGAAGTAACATGCAGCATGTAACGTCACTGTCCTTCCTGTTTCTCGTTTATTCCAATTATCTAAGCCACGCCAATAAGGTGGTGCCATGCGGCGAAATCACAGCCTCCCCTGCCCTTCTCAAGCAATTGGCTAAGCGTCAGGTTAACTAACTCTATATTCTTTTTTGTAGTATTCTTTTTTTCATTCTCTGCTTTCTCTCTATTTTTCTTTCTTCTTTTGCCCTTTTAAAGAAATGGAGTGTCGAGTCCACATCAAACCACTAAGTCACGGGGACCAATCTCTTGAATCAGACAAACCAACGGCTCCATATTTCTCCGTTTTGAAAACAAGTAACGAAATGTCTTCATACACGAAACGAATACCTATCCTGTTCTGGTCTTAAATAATTCCCATTCCCTATATTAAAAAACGGTCCATTGCCCATCTCATTTGGTACTTCACGTGACTAAGCTTTGATGTCACATTTTCTCTGATAAGGCATTTGATAAAATTGGCAATGCTACTTACCCAGGTGGACTACATTCTTGGAGATAATCCCCTGAGGATGTCATACATGGTTGGATATGGTTCACGCTATCCACAGAGGATTCATCACCGGGGCAGCTCGTTACCGTCGATTCAAGCCCACCCGGTTCACATTGCATGCAAAGCTGGGTCTCGCTATTACTTGAGTCCAAATCCCAACCCGAATCTGTTAGTTGGTGCTGTTGTGGGTGGGCCAAATGTATCAGATGCTTTTCCAGATTCGAGGCCGTTCTTTCAGGAATCTGAACCCACAACATACATTAATGCTCCATTAGTGGGGCTGCTTGGTTATTTTTCTACCCACTCTTGATGGAGAAATCCCCCGAGTGTAAAGTAGGCTTGTAAGTGGTGTGCGAAAGGTCACCCTCCCCTCCCGCTTCCCCTCCCTCTCCCCTACTATTGTCAAGGATCTCACTTTAATTGCTCTTAATGAAGAAAGCTGCTATTATGAAGCAATCACCTAACTAAAGCAAATTCATTTCGACTAATAACTCATTAAGTGTTCTAACTAATTGACGATGTGAATGAATTCAACAAATTTGGATTTAGCAGGACCTGTCTACTTTCAGTCCTGACCTTGTAAGCCTCCTCTCCATCGAATACACAACTTTAATTCTTGCAAACAAAGCCATCCAGATGTGCGGTGTATATAAGCTAGCTGCCTCCTCTTCACTCTACCTTTTGAATTGCTTCAATTAATGTTTCTTCTAACCAACTGGCTTTTAAAATCCTCTTAAGTCAGATACAATAGTTGGGGTTGGGAAGAGACGATTATGTACCTTATCTTCTACTTCTTGATATTGAATTAATATAAAAAAGATGTATGTGTCCAATCCTAGTTTGGAGACTTTCAGTTCTTGTTGACACTTTTATGGTTTGTGAGGATGACGAACAAGTAAAAATAAGATAGATGATATGTGAGTCAAGTCTTTTCTAGACAGACACGTTCGTGTAGAGTGCCACATGTCATATACTCTATTTATACAGATGTGTGTGTGTCAATTTTATTAGCCTCTGAAACTGTGTGAAGAACATGTAAGGGGCAAAGACATATACAGTCGTGTGCACGCCCGAATTTGTAACTTACATGGCTGTATATGACAACCGTGTAGCTCTCTCTAACCGTATACATCTGCGGTAGAGGTGGTATTGAAGAGACACAATTACTTACAAGATCATGCATGTAACTGTATACAGTGCTGAAAAACCTATTTTCTAATATAAAAGAGAAGACAGTAGGTTTTGCATGTGTGAGCACCCAAAACTCCAAAAAGTAAGGAAAAACACGCAGAGAGCAAGTAGTATAGTATTCTCATCCTTTTTTTTATTATTTTGGGATTGGTTTGAGAGATTATTGATTCACATATCAACTTTTGTTTCAATAATAAAACTTTGTGAGATAACTTCTAGTTGTGAGGTGCAATATTAAATTTTATATATCCTTATTTGAGTTTAGTATATTTTCTTGTCAATTTGGCCTCTAGTTTTTTCTCTACACTGAAGAGTTTTCCACGTAAATCTCAGCATTTGCTTCTTTATTGAATTTCTTATTCTTGATTTAATTTGCTTGTTAAAATTGAAGAGTATTTTATTGTTGCTATTTGGTTGATTTTAGGGAGTTGTATTTTTTGATTCCCGACAAATAGTGTTAGAGTCATTTGTGATGGAAGTTGGAAACAATTTTATGCTCAAGTTAACGTCAACAAATTACTCTATTTAGAGGCTCACAATGGAGGACCTTCTATGTTGTAAGGATCTCTTTGATCCTATTGATGTGGTCAAAAGTGTGAAGGATGATGTTCTTTCAAAACTTGAGAAGATTTCAAATAGAGAATGATAGAAGATGAAGCTAAAAACTTTAGACACGATTTGAAAATGAATTGGTATCAATATATTCAACCATGCGTCACAAGAAACGAATCTTTTTGAGCTGTGAAAAATGCTAGAAGGATTTTATAAAAGGAAGACTGCTCATAACAAGATCTCTCTAATTAAATGGCTTGTAAACTTGAAGCTGAAAGTTAGAAAATTTGTGTCAAAGAATCTGTGTGATTTCCATGATATAATCAACAAGTTTATCATAACGCAGATAATTATTGATGATAAGCTTCAAGCCTTCTTCCTGTTGAGTTTGTTACCATAAAGTTGGGAGATGTTGGGGGTGATGATTAGCAATTTAGCTCCTAAAGATATGCTTTCTTTAAATGAAATCAAAGAGAGTCTATTCAATAAATAAATCAGAAGAAAAGAGATGAGAGTTGACAGACTGTTCAATAAATAAATCAGAAGAAAAGAGATGAGAGTTGACAGCATGCAGGCTTTTTTAGAAGAAAATAGGGGAAGGAGCAAGAGTAGGGATCTTAAACAAGTCTTAGAACTAATCAAAGTTTGGAGATGACAAATACGTGAAGACCTGCCACTATTGTAAAAATCTAAGACACATTAAAAGGTTCTGTTACAAGTGGAAGAGGAATCAGAAAAGGCAAGATCATCATAATGATGTAGATGATAAGAGTACAACTGCAACAACTTTAAGCACGAATGATGTGATGTGTGATAAGTGATTGTATCCATGTCAGTAATTTAGGTCCTAAGTGGATGATTGATACATGAGCTTCATATCAATGTGTTCCAAAATTGGAGTACTTATCAAACAATAAGAGCAACGATTTTAGGAGCATAAAGTTGGGTAATTAAATTTCTGCCAAAATTATTAGAATGAGTGATATTTGAGTTTAGATAAACATCAGATGCTTACTAATCTTGAGTAACACATTTCTAATTGAACGTTAAATCTATTATTGACTAATATGTTAGATAAAAAATTAATTTAGCACATTTTAGGGATAAGAAGTGGAAACTATCCTAGGAAGCAATGACTGTTGATTGAGGAGAGTTATGTTGTACATTGCACAGGATACATTTAAAAGTATATGGTAGTGGAGAAATATACATAATTAAAGAGGAGACTTCTCCAAATATGTGACATTAACTATCGGGATATATAAGTAAGAAAGGATTAAAGTTGATGGCTGGTAAATCCTTTATTACAATTAAAAATACACTACCGTTTAATATTTGTGAACATTGTTTGGTTGGAAACTAGCATAAAGTCTTTTTCAAGAGAAGATCTACAAGGAAGATGGAGAGATTATAGCTAATGTATTCAGATGTCTATAACCCAATTAAAGAGGATGATGCGTTGAGGAAGACTTGGGTGTACAAATTGAAAAAAAGAGTACTTGAATGTATCTTAAAATTTTAAGTCATGGTAGAAAAGGAAGCTGAAATGCCTGCAATTTGATGATAAAAGAAAGTATACTTCTAAGGTGTTTGAAGAATATTGTACATCACGTGGCATTAGACATAAGAAGATTGAACCTGATACTCGAAAACATAACAGTGTTACTGAGAGGATGAACAGAAAATTATAGAAAAGGTTAGTTACATGCTCAGGATGTCCAAACTACTGAAGGCGTTTTTGGGTGAAGTAGTCCAAATTGCAGTCTATTTGATCAATAGAGCTCCATCGATTCCATTAGATTTTGAGATTTTTAAGAGAGCATGGACAAGTAAAAACCCACATATCACCATCTGAGATTATTTGGTTGTAAGGTATTTAGACATGTACCCAAGGATCAGAGACATAAGCTTGACTCAAAGGCAATACTTTACATCTTTGTTAGCTACAGTGATAAACAATTTGGCTTCAGATTCTATGACTCAGATAAGCAAAAAATGGTTAGGAGCAGGGTTGTAGTATTCCAAGAGTATGAGAGTGGTGCTGATCTTCTAAGGGGAGATGAGATTACTCTATGTAACCCATTTTATGATGTAGTTAACTCTTCTCTAATTTCTCCCACTATTGAGCAGCAAGCCCGACCCTGGGTAAAGGCAGAAGGGGCCCTAGGTACTTACTTAGGGTGCACTCTCATGAAGAACAAAATAAGGCCCACTCTTGATTCTTATAAAGAACAAAAATGAGGCAAAATGAGGCCTACTCTTGACCCTCACAAAGAGCAAAATGAGACAAATAGGCCCCAACTCACTCTTGAGACTAATAAAGAGCAAAATAAGGCTTTCTTTTCTTTACGTATTTTTTCATTTAAAGTTTGAGTTGTTCTCTGAATCTTAACGTTAAAAATTAATTGAACCCATTAGCTTCTTCAATTATGTCACAGTGAGGGGCATAAGGTAGTCTTTTAATGATAAAATAATGTTTTTAAAATTTATATATTTATATATTGTCAATTTATTGGGGCTTTGTTTTACTTTGCCTAGGTCTATAAAATGTTAGGAACGAGTCTGCTAAGCAGTCTACAGGTGAAGGAGAAGAAGTGTGTGACCAAGCACACATTAATGGTGATCAGATATAACTTTGTAATGATGAGTTATATGAGCCATATCTGGACAATGATGGTAGTGAAGTTGTTGAAGATAATGAACAGGGGAGCAACCGGATCCAACAACTAATGAAATATAGTTTTGAAGTTCAAAGAGAGAGAAAAGGCCTTCTACCAAATATCCAAGTTCATAATATATGTCGGTTACTACTGAGGGGGAGCTTTGGAATGTGAAAGTGCATCTCTTGATAACAAAAATCTCTGGCTTCTAGCTATGAAGGAAGAGATTAACTCTTTGAAGAAGAATGATACATATTAGCTTATGAAACTTCCAAAATGAAAAAAAAAACACTACAGAAAAAATAGGTGTTAAAGATAAAGAAAGATGGTGACGAGTTGGTGAAGCATAATGCAAAGCTAGTAGTGAAAGGGTTTAGTCAAAAAAAGGGCTTTAATTATGATGAAATCTTCTCATTAGTGTTAAGATAACCTTAATTGAACACTATTAGATTTGATTGCTTGCTTGGATCTTGAACATAAGTAATTGAATATTAAAACTGCTTTCTTGAATGAAGATTTGGAAGAGGAGATATAAATAGAAAAACCAAAAGACTTCAAAGATAAAGGTAAGGAGAATCTGTTTTGTAAGTTAAAGAAAAACCTATATAGGTTAAAACAAGCTCCAAGGCAGTGGTATCGAAATTTTTATTCCTTTATTATGGCTCATGGTTACAAGCAAACTTATATTGATGCTTGTGTGTATTTCAAGAAGTTCATATGTCAGAACTTCATTATTCTGCTTTTATATGTTGATAATATGCTAATTGTAGGTCAAGATATTGGAAGAATCCAAAAGTTAAAGGAGGATTTGTCTAAATCTTTTGATATGAAAGATTTGGGACCTACAAAGCAAAATTTAGTTATGCAGATAATTAAGGATAGGAAGAGAAGGAAACTGTTGTTTTCACAGGAAAGATAAATTAAACTAGTGTTAGAAAGGTTCAATATGAAGCATACTAAGTCAGTTAGCACACCACTGACATCTCACTTCATGCTAAGTAAGAATGTCAATAGGGTTTCTGATATATCTTATGGTGTGTACAAGGTCAGATATTGCACTGGCTGTTGGGTTAGCGAGTAGATTTTTGTAAAATCTAGGGAAGGTTCACTGGGAAGTAGTGAAATAGATTTTAAGATAGTTAAGAGAGACTTCAAAGCAGAGTTTATACTTTGGTGACGATGAGCTAACTCTAGAAGATTATATAGATGCAGATATAGTTGGAGATCTTGATAGAAGAAAATCACTTTAGGTTTTTTGTTCAAATTTTATGGGGAGCCATTTTTGGCAATCCAAGCTATAAAAATACGCAGCTTTATCTAAGAGAAAAGCAAAGTATGTAAATATAGTGAAAGCTTGTAAAGAGATACTCTGAATGAAAAGGTTGCTTCAATAGTTGGAGGTGAAGCAATATAACTATATAGTATTTTATGATAGTAAAAGTGTTGTTGACTTAGGCAACAATATTATATTCCCGCACAAGGCATATAGATGTCAGCTTTTACTGGTGGAGGTTTGTGATTGAAGATTAATAATTGATATTTAGTTCATATGGATATGAATGGTGCCAATATGCTAACTAAAACACTTCCCAAAAATAAGCATGAGCTTTGTAGTAAGCTTGCTATGATGTATCTCAAGTAGCTGTTGAAGTTTAATGTGTCTTCTCCATATGTGGGCTAGAATGAGACTTTGTTTTGTGTGTTTAGCCTTAGGGATGACGAACAATTGAAGATAAGATGAATGATGGGTGAATCAAGCCTTTTCTAGACATACATGCCTATATAGACACTACAAAAAACACACCCTTTCGTGACATTTTATTTTGCGACGAAACTAAATTCGTTACCAAAAGATAACATATTGCGACGTTTAAAAGCATTATCACTAAAACGAACCATTTAGCGATGAAAACAAAAAGAGTCACAAAATGGAAAACCTTTAGTGACGTATAGAGCAAGTCGTCGAAAAAAGCTGAATATTTAGTGACAATTAAGAAAAATTATCACTAAATGATGTACAATGGGTGACGATGTCAGATATTCTTCGCTAAATAATCTTATGGCAGTGATTTTAGAAAACATAACTATAACTTATCAAACATTTGGCCACGAATCCAGAAAATCATCATCAAAAGTTATATATTTGGTGACAATATTCTGAAGCGTGACTAAAAGGTCAATATATGGTGACAAAAGTTTCATTTGGTCGCAAAAGGTTAAATATTCAGTGACGATTTTTTGTCATCATCATTAAATGTCAAGCATTCAGGGACGATTTCTAGAAATAGTCACTAAATGATACATATTCAGTGACGAATGCTAAAAGTTGCTGCTGAATGTATACATTTGGTGACAATTTCTTGAAATCGTCACTAAATGGTTGACATTTTCGTAAATTATTAAACTAACATTTTTATGATCTATCATAGTTAAAATATGTTTTTATTGGAGATTTGTTTTGAATGTTTACAACGTATTATTAAAAAAAACTCACAACATAATTTTAAGTGTTAAAAATTAGTATTAATTAATCACTAACATATAAAAAATTAGTTATAAAAATTTTAAATAACTTTATCAATATAATAATATGATATATGGAGTATTATGAACTTTGAATTAGAAGTTACCCAATTCATACAGTTATAGAATCATAACAATAATAGTCCACATTCAATAGTACGCAACTTAACCCCTAAATAGTAGATATGTTGTTTGACTAATTATTACAGATACAATAATAAATAAACTTTAAAGCTGAGTTTAGTTGATTGACTCTCTAAATGACAATGATAAAATTATTTATTTGGATTCTAAGTAACATGAGAGTCGGTAAAAGTAAATGAGTCCCCGATGTCTGGATTTCCCAAAAGGTTCCTTTTATGTTCGAATACACCAATTGAAACAGTAACAGTTGTTCCCTCAAGTGTAGGGACTTGTAGAGGATACAGTGAATGAGTCATTAGATTTGTACATAAAATACAATCAGTATAGAGCTTAGATATTGTCATATTAGTAAACTATTAAATGAACTAAAATTGGAGTGACATGCATATGTGAATGAGCAGACGAAGTATGTGGAATTGACAAATTTTCCAAAATAATTGATTTCCCTAATCCTTTACAGATTGTTGTGACATCGCTCTCGCCTCCATGGCCATACATGTCATCTTTGGGACTCAAGGAAGCTTAAAATAACATGTAGTATAAACCATCAAATTTGAATATATATAATAGCTTCATTAAAGGGAATGAGATGTACATAATAAGGAAATTGATGTTGTTTAGAAGATACTAAACACCTTGAAGCAGAAGATTGGCCATGGAAGGCAAACGATTATTAGTAAATGAAGTGGAGATTTTTCTACATTGTTGGTTTTCTCAGTAGGGACAATTTTGCCACATTCCTCCCAACGGAATGAATTAGGGCTATCCGAAATTAGTCTCCACGTCAACATTCCTTCATTAATAATGTCAAGAGGTAAATTCTGCAAAAGTCAATTTAGAATAAAATGATGACATGTTTAACTCCAATTTCGATGACAATAGAAACTAGTCCAGTTTAACACTTATACATCTTTAATGTGCCTAATGATATGAAAGTTACCCTTACTAAAATTTCAAAAATTTATTGTGTAATTTGTATCAAATGCAAAATTTAGAATTTAAAGCAGAATAGACATGACTATGTTCTTGATGTACAGAAATACAGTATTATCTATATGTTTCTATATCACTATTAACGGAAATGAAAAAAAGTAAAATACTCTTGAAACAATTTCATCAATGCAGAAACAAAGCTGTGATGAGATTAAGCGTTAAATGTCGGTAGGAAGATAGGCATAAAGAAATAACAAAGATAAACAGTAAATCATCTTCAAAACACAATCGTAACACAACTCATACATTAAATGCATAATTAAGAACTCACAATAAACACCTAAAGGGTTTTAGTGAATAATCACAATAGAACAAAAGAACAAAAGAATAATCACAATAACTCACAATAGAACAAAAGAATAATACCGATTCAGTGAATAATCGTTATTTGACGGTGATGAGCAAAGCACAAAACCCAAACAAGTTATCTATGAGAGGATTTTGGATTGGTGTTGACGGAGGCTTTTATGTTTTTGTCTTTGAAAACCTAATATAAGACGACGTCATTTTTCTAGTTTAGGTAAATGATGTCGTTTACTATTTGCTGTAATTGTTTGGAAGTAGTATTAATTAATTTGCTACGATTTATTGTATTTAGTCAATAATCATCAGATGTAGCGACTAATACATGGTTCATCACTAAAGCCTGCCAGTACATAAATAAATCTTAATAAATTTATTTTCCTATTCCAAATAAAATATAATTTGAATTAAAAATTAAATTATTCATTTGAAAATTATTTAGAAATTAAATTATTGATCTTTAAAATAAAATAAAATTGACTTTCAATTTTCAGACAATCATACATTTTCATTAATATAATTTCAAAAAACTTATTTCAAAAAATTAAACATTTTAATTATTGTAAATAATTAAAATAAATAATAATAATTGAAGAAGACATTGTATTATAATTATAAAACTATTTCTAACAAATTATATCTAAAGGTTAGTCATTCCCAAAAATTAAGCAAATGAAGAACAATTGTATATATAAGTGAGAAGATTAAATTTTCATTTTGTTATTGGTAATGGGAAAAACTCATATATGTTAGTCAATTAGGAAAATCAAAGAAGTGAAGATAATGCTTGGGTTTTGGTGACGTTTTCTAAAATTCGCAGCAAAATTACACTTTTATGCGATGAAAGCTGCCACCATCAGCAAAGGTAAAGGAAATAATTTTTGTGACGATTTAACAGCTTGGTAGCAAAATGTTGTACATTTTGTGATGCTATAGCTGTTTTGTAGCCAAAGCATGAAATTTGGGACGAATCCTAATTTCGTCGTACAATGTAGGAGATCAGAATAATATAACTATGACATTTTTCGAGTTTTTCCAAATGTATTGACGATGGATATCATATATCGTAGCTAAAGGTTTGACATTTTACGACGAATCTCATTTACGTCGCTGAATGTTGCAGTGGTAAAATTTTTTTTAGTTAAACCCACAGTCTTCCCCCCTCCCTCTGTCATTTCTTCCTTCCTTTTCTCTCAAATTGAATCGATTTTCAATCCCCCTTCTTGTCGGGATCTGCTCCTGGACTCTGACTTCCATGCAGATATCATAGCCATGCAAAATATCGTATTTACGTGAGTTTATCTCCCATAGAGAACACCTTGACCATTATCAGATTATCTTCTTCTCTCTGATACTCCAACTGTCGCATACTTATAACACACATTCATCACCCCTACTTGCATTCAAAACTCTCCTTTTTAGTTCAGCTCTGCTCTTCGACTATCCATTTATCCATTTCAACCTGAATATCTCAAGGAACAGCGTTGGTGAGTCCACACTTTACATATATACGTGCTTCGGGGTTGTCAGTATAACTTTTGCTATAGACATCCAATTCAGGGTTTCTTTAGACAGTTTGAAAGAGGATTTTAAGATCTACAACTTTCATGAAGACCTCGACATCATATTGTAACTCCTGGGTGATAAAAAAGAGGATAGAAGATAACCATGAACAGTAACCCAGACAATAGCGTGAACAGTAATACAGACGATGTCTGTGAACAGTACCACAGAGGAAGTCTGTGAATAGTACCACAGAGGAAGTCTGTGAACAGTAACACAGAGGAAGTCTGTGAACAGTAACACAGACGATACTCTGTGAATAGTAACACAGACGAAGTCCGTGAACAGTAACACAAATGAATCTTTCAACCAACATAACTTCTCAACTCCTTCTTATAATCCTTGGCCTCTATCCTCTGTATTCTATCCTCTGTAGTTTACTTTTATTCTCTAGGTTGACCACTTATCGTCTGTGGTCCATCTTCTGTGCTCTATCCTTTGTAGTTGACTTTTATCCTCTGGGTTGACAACTTATCGTCTGTGGTCTATCCTCTGTGTTCTATCTTCTGTGTGATGACATGTCCTCTATGTTCTTACGTCACACAGACGATACTTCTATTCTCTCCTCATCTTTTCCTCTATGTTCTATCGTCTATATGATGACGTGTCCTCCATGTTCTGACGTCATCACAGAGGATACTTCTACCCTTTATTCATCCTTTCCTCTGTGTTCTGACGTCAGTATAGAGGAAACTTTTCCTTTCTATTCCTCCTTGCCTCTGTGTTGTGACGTCATCAAGGACGAATCCTTTCGTCTGTGTTTTTCACTCGCAACCTCCCAACTCTAACGTTCTATCTAAGACTAACAGAATTCGATAATTTCTTCAAACAGCACATGCACATATACATTTTATTTTGCAAATCTTTAAAGCATTAGAATCATACCAACATATTTAATTTCATTGTATCCATTTTAAAATACTGTCAGAGTTATTACAAAACTGATTACACAACAGCTTAATCCGAATTACAAAAGATGCTCAATGCCAATATACTTAATGACTTTAACTAAGGTGGATTTTGCGATGCCTTGCAGGGGTCACTAGCGTCTTGATTTGCACCTGAGGAGGGAAGGAAGAGGG
>JANZXR010000170.1:8035142-8048181 GCA_027575705.1 Erythroxylum echinodendron | reverse complement strand
AACATCCACACTTTAATTCCATTAATCCTTGAATTAAATCCTCCTAAACTTGACATAATAGTTAACCTTAATCAAAAATATTTATCTAACAATACCAGAATTTATTTAAATCATGTTTATTAAAATAAACAAAAAAATTCAAGGCCCAACACTTCTGCTGTGAATCGATTTTTTGTTCTTATCTTCCCCCATCTATCGTGTCGTGGAGTTGATCTCAACTCGGTAAGTTTTTCTTTGATTTTTTTTTGGGTTTGGTTTTGAATGTGTGAATGATACCGAATAGCAATTGTCAATGTTTATTCTTCGATTCCTTAAGTTGTTTGCGTGGATTGAATAACTATATTGTTGGGTTTGTGTTGAAATGTGTTAATGATAGTGAAGAAAGGGAACATAATGAATGGGTGGTTGAAGTTAGGTGTGTTTTATGTTATGGTTACAAGGTGTTCGATGAAAGTCCTGTAGTTGTTTTGTTCCATTTTTTGTCCAAAATTTAACTTGTTTTCACATGTAATCTTTTGTCAACATGCACGATGATGATGATGATAAGCATAGAAAGGAAAGCAAAAAATTATTGAGCTTCATTTATAAAGAGGTTCTTTGGAGTAGAGTAAATTGAATATATACGAGGGAGATATGTCCATGGTGATTCATAGGCGGATTAACCTATTTTTCGTAACTCTTACATGAATTAGTTGATTTTAGCTTGAGAAATCACATACCTATACTTTATTAGCATTAAAAAAGGCAAGGATTCTTTCATTAGGATGGCTTGAGTGATTTATGATTTACTTCCAATGTATAGGAAAAAGATTAAGGAGGTTATAAATTTCTAACTTGATTTTAATCAGTTTTGGAAGGATTTACGGAGGAAATGCAACTTGGATTACAGTGATACACAATAAAGGCATGTTTTCATTGGATTTTTACCTTATCATATATGTAGATGACATTTATAATTGGATCGACTCTGTCATTCATTTAAGGCATGAAGATGAGATAGAGACCTATTAATAAAGGAGGCCAAGTGTTTTTGTTATTATTATCAGTTATGGACAAGCTTATTGTTTAGTGCAATAGCTATTCTTTAATATGTATTTGTTTTAAATAATTTGATGCCATTTTGACTTAGCGTGGAATATGAGCTTCCTATGAAGGTTGTATTTTGGTTTATTCCTTAGAAAATTCTGACTTGTGGCCACTAATGCAATTCTTTATTTTCCAAAAAAAATTATGAAATATATTATAATAATATTATGATAAATTATAAATAAATAGTATTTTATAATTACAAAAATTAGTGTATTCTTGTTCTTGTATAAATGACTTGTAATTCATGTGTTTGACAATATTATTAATATTACAAATTATATCAAAGATATTTTAAACTCCTCACTTTCTTAGAACTGTTATCTTTTTATCTAACTAAAGCTCAACTAAATTCATTTGCTTTATGAAATAACATAATTACTTCATATTTATTCTTATATGATTTTAATCACTAACAACTTAATATAAACATAATTGCAAACATCATAAAAGCTGAAAATATAGTTTTCAATATAAATAAACATTTAAGATAAACTAAAGAAAATGAAGAAAGCCTATGAAGAAAACCTTAGAAAGCTTCATTGATAAGCTTAAAATCCTATATAGATAAAAACATTTATTTTTGTTATATATGTTCTACTTTCATTTTCATTTCCACTAATCCTTCGCTTTGCCATGATTTTGATAAGGATGCTACACGTTTAAGTTGACAATAGGGGTTGACAAAGATAAAGTTTAGAAACTTACATTACCTTCAAATTTAATTAAGTTTAGAAACTTTAATAGTCACAATTAAGCTAATAAGAACCTTAGAAAGCTTCATTGTGGCCATTAATGCAATTCTTTATTTTCTAAAAAAATTGTCAATTTTATTATAAAAAACACTACCACTATCAAAACAATACGACTCTTATGTACAAAAAGTACCACTATCTACACTCATAAGGTAACATAAAAGAGACAACTTTTGCTTTATATAAATGCCTAAGGTGGGTCGACATTGAAATTCTTTGACCTTCTTTCTTCCATGTCTTAATTATTGGCATATCCTAATCTTTGTCCCAATTTAGATATTTATAAATTATGTCATTATAATGTCTATGCATATTAAATATGATTTTAGGCTGTTTAAATTTTAATTCATAGTTTTCAATTTGTTTATAATAGATTTTTTTGTTCACCAAATCCTTTGTCTATTTTGCAGATTCTACGTTCCTCTTTTTTCTTGGAGCCAAAAATCGCATAATTTGTGTGACATCTTCAGGTGCATTTTTCCTTGCTCACCACATTTAGTCTAAAACCAAGAAAATTGTTTCGGTTTTAATCCCTTTCTTCTTTTTATCTTTGTAAATTTGTATCAGATCAGTGTCGTATTCTATTCCAACAACATAAATAACTCAACTGTATATAACTATATATCTCAGGTATGCGAATTAGTAGTAACTTTTATTGTTTTATATGTCAGTTGTCATTTCATTTTGTTGTATATTGTTTATTTAATTGTTGCGTATGAACTGATACAACGTTTTGACTGCATGTAATATTAAACATAGGTTTTTTAAAATGAAAAATACATGTTATAACTCTATTATCTTCTTATATTGTATAGATAAATGGATAAGAGTTGGATGTCTCATCGAAAATGGTCAACTGAATATGTTGAAAAAAATTAAGAGTTTCATGCAATTTGTAAAAGATCAAATGGGTGATGAATGTAGTATTCGTTGTCCAAGCATTGATTGCTTAAATGCAGACTTCCAAAGTCATATTTTTAATGTTTCACTTATGTTTTTGCGAATGTTGATTTTCAAAATCTTGATCATGAAGATTTATGTAAATAAATTGTATTTGTTGTTTGAAATGTTAAGAAGATAATTGCCTTATGTTGTTGATGTTTTACACAGGTTAATTATAATGACACCTGGTAGAAACAAAGGAAAGAGGGTGGTATTTACATTTATTAATAACCAAACATATTTACATTTATGCTCTTATTACATGTTTAGTGTGTTTTTCTTGTTATGTTTTTTTTCAAGTTCTAATACTGACATTAGAAAACAAGGTAGAGGGTAAGACAAAAAGAGATTAATTGCAACGGATGAATGTTGCAATGAATACCAAGTTGTTAGTGATGATTGACCCCACGCAACGGCGCCCAGTGGATAAGATCTAAGTTGTAAAATTGGCCAGTGAGTTGGGCTTTGTTGTGAGGAATAAGTTACCTTGCCTTCAGCATGTCAGGCAATTAAAGGAAGACAACTTGTTGTAAAATGCTTTGGACAAAGTTTCGGTAATATTTCTATTTATTTCATTATATGTATTGCAATTTTACTTAACTAAAATAATAACTTAACTTATACATGTTTTTCATAGATGAAGCTCAATATCATTAACATCGACACGCCTGAAGTTTCAAACAGTATTAGTTCACTGTTGAAACAAAGGGTGAAGGATCGTTGATATTGACTTCATAAATATTATTAATCTTTCCCTTCCGGTGAAGAGGCAAGGAGAAATATTCTGGAACGGGTGACTGAAGAAAATTAGAATGAAATGTGTGATTATTGGGCTTCAAGGAAGGTTCAAGTTTGTTTTTTTCTCTTCATATTTCCTTCCATTAATTGTGTTTATACATCTCATTCCTACTTCTCTTAATTTAGGAAAAGTGTGAGAAAGCCATGGCCAACAGAGCAAAAATGAAGACTCCTCATAACAGCAGCCCAGATCATTTGTCGTTGTCTAACAAGAATTTGTAAGTGTAACGTTTTAAATTTATTATTCTATTTTTAATATAATAAATTCTAATTGGTTATAATTTTTTTAAATTCATATTATAGAGTCAAACATAACTCTAAAGGAAAGAATGTGATAGGATCACACTGTACAAGTACATACAATACAAGGAAGATCAAGACTGGACGTCTGAAGAGGCATAAAGTAATTATACAAGTACAAAAAATTAAGATTACGATTTATTTTTAGGTAATAGTAAGTAATACTTTTTTAGTTAACTAGATTTTCTACTTGAAATTGTAGGATAAGATGCAGGAGTTGTTGTATACGTCATTGGCTGAGGGGAATCAGCCCAATGTTGATGACATTTGTAACAATGTCCTTGGTACACGATCGGGCTATATCAAAGGTCATAGGTATGACCCTAGGCCTGTTGATGCTCCTTCGTTAGGACCAGCATATGTCACGGCGCTTCAAGAGGAAAACTAGGCACTGAAGACTAAATTACAATATACGAATGATAAGTTACAATGTACAGAAGACAAGTTAAATCGTAATATAAAAGAAGTTAACAAGCTTAAAAAGATGGTAAAACAATTACTAGGCTCAGCATATGTCAGTAGCAGTGACGACGATGAGGAATCTTAGTTTGTGTATGACTTGTAATTATTTTTTTATAAAATACATTCCATTTTTAATGTTTATTTTATTTCAATTTATTATTATTTAAAAAATATGTCACTAACATTAATTATAAAATTAATTATTTTAATATTTCAAAATATCTTAAAAATTGTAATAAATTAAAATAAATTCGTTTTTAACAATTATAGTAATATTTAAATTCAAAATTAAATTTTTTCACTAAATATTATTAGCTACCAAAACAAAATTGTCATAAAAAGCCATTAATTATGTATACAAAAACGTTGTTAAAAACTTTTTGCTATAATCACTTATTAGCAGCTAAAAGTATTTTGCTATCTAGGCAAAATAGTCACAAAAAGCTGTTAGCTACCAAAATCAAAATCGTCACAAAATGTTTTTACCTATGTTAATATCTCTAAAAATATTTTTCCTACAACAGATAATTAGTAGCTAAAATTATTCTGCTACCAAAATGAAATCGTAACTAAAAATAATTACTTACGAATATAGTTTAGTAGGGAAAAACTTTTAGCTACGAAACAGAAACGTCGCACAAAACTATATACGACGTTCATTATTCTCGTCAATTATAGTTTTTACCAAAGAATTATTTGTGTCGAAAAATATTTTGAAGAAAAACTTTGGAAAAAAGTTGCGGATATTGTTTTGCTACGGGTATTCAGCGACGATATTTTTTCATCGCAAATTAATATTTACGACGATTGGTTCTTATTTAGCGACGTTTATTTTCATCACTAAATGTTCTATTTGTTGTAATGAGAGTACAACACGCCGATGTAGAGTACAACACACCTATGTTCTCTACTTACATAATCATTTGTATCAATCGTGTAAGTCTTTGGTTTCAATCCTGAAAATTTGTATGACATTGTAAGTTTTGTAGTGAGATATTAAACCTTGTAAATCTTTATTTGAATTTAATGAATTTACTTGTCGATTTGGCTCCTAATTTTTCTTTCTATATTGGAGAGTTTTTCACGTAGATCTCTTTGCTTGCTTCTTTATTGAGTTCTTATTAAATTGTTGATTAAACTTGAAGAGTATTTTATTGTTACTCTTTAGTTGATGTTAAACAGTTGTATTTTTTTAGTCCTAATAAAAGAATCGTTGTAATAAGGTGTTCAACTAGTTTATGAAACTTGTCCTCGAATCACTTTTTTTTGGGAGTAATTATGTATTTAACAATTTAATAGATTTTTATGGTTTTATAGATAAATTACTCTTAGATATTAATGATTTTTATAGAGATATTTTAATCGATAATAATTATGATGATGACGTCTGTCCGCCATTTATTTATTCCTTTCATGAACTTGAGGACACGTAGCAACGGAGGTAATGGATACCTAATCTCTGCAACGATCGAACCAATGGCAAAGTTGCATCGGCACAAATGTCCTCTTGTTCCGAGTACAAATTTTTCGGTTCGAAGCTTCCACAACAACTTCAGATGCGTTGCATAGGACCATTCTCCCAAGTCCCATCAACTCCTCGTACTGTATCATGTGAACATATGACTCGAATGACAAGACAGAGATTTTTTGGCAAAATTGCTTCTGGCCATACATTTGCCGTCGTTGGACCACATTATTGTACTATTTGACAAAGTTTTTATGTTGAAAGCTAGATGGAATCCTAGATATCTTTGACCTTCGATTGTTGTGTGAGTTTAATGGACATCACACACTAGTATATATGTCTCTGGGATTCATCTGAAAACTTTGTCAAATATCAATATTAGCAATTGCAACCGTCAACATGAAAACAGCAGGTTCTTGGTCCTCGGGATTATGCGGCTGCTGCTCTGATATGCCCACATGTAAGTCCTTAAAGAAGCCGTAAAGAATCCAATATAATTTGAAGGAAGAACAGGCGTCATTGGTCGTGTTCAGGCAAATGGGCCTTATGTTTGATCTTTTTATAGATTATATACTAATAATATTTGGTACAACTATAGGTTGCCTTACTTTTTGGTGCCCCTGTGTGACTTTTGGAAGGATTGCTGAAATTGTCGACCAAGGAACACCCAGTTAGTATACGTCACTTCACGCTTATTAATATTTATGAATATTTGAAATGAAAATCTTCAAACGAAAAACCCCGATCAGAGTTGTGTGTGGCTGTAACATAAATGCCTTTCCTTTGCAAAGCAGCTTGTGCTGCAAGTGGAGCAATCTATGTTCTGCTTGCATATTTCACCGGTTGCGCCTGCCTTTACTCATGCACGTATCGCTCCAGAATGAGGAAAGAGTACATGCTAAAGGAGAGTCCTTGTAACGACTGCCTAATCCACTTGTGTTGCGAGATCTGTGCCCTTTGTCAAGAGTACAGGGAGCTCAAAAACCGTGGCTTTGATATGTCTCTTGGTAAATCCCTCTGCATGAAAATATCACCTTTTTTTGGTCTTCCAATTGCATGCATATGCATGTACATAGGTTTAAAATACAGTATCGGATCCTTAACGTCAGCCTTTTCTCAGAAGTAGTGTGCATGATCTAGATATAGACTCTACTCAACCTTAACAACATTAATTCTTGTGATCATTGTGAATATTTCTTTCTTTCATGCAATGTCAAAGTGGATTTTTACGTTTTTCACTTCCATGTCAAGAACAAGTTCAGCCAAAAAGCTTAAATTATTTGGAAAAGAAATTGATATATTAATTTGAACTGGAAAATTGCAAAGGTTGGGAGGGAAATGTGCCGAGACAAAACCATGAAGCGGGAACCATGGCTCCACCATCAGTGCAGGCGTTTGGTGGGAAATAGAATCAATTCTACCAAGCCATATCAGCATTTCGTTCTGTATCATTTACGTCTATAGATTTGCTGAAATAGTAAAAGTTGGGAGTGTTTGCATCACTGTTATATTTTATACATGCTCGTAATCTCAGTCACTGTTGTGCTTTAGCTTGTAGCTGTATTGTGCTATGAATTATGTGGGATAGTTATCTTATTCTGTTTGTATTTCTAATTGTCTCGTCTTCTCCTAGCTATGTGAGTATGTAATTGTCGTACCCCAATTGTGGAAAAGTTGATGTGAATTGCCACACTTCATATTATGGATCACTCTAGATAATATATACTTACAAACGAGATAAACTAGACACAAGTTGTTGGTGTTATTGTTACTATATCTGATTACAAATAACACATATTAACACCCAAATATTAACATAGTTATCTTTAGACTTATCACCATCTTGCAAGTTGAATGGTCAATTTGGAACAAAGCAGTTGAAACTTTGCCTTCGGTGTAGCTATAGTCAAAAGGTGCATAATATGATCCTCAGTGGATACGTAAAACTGATAATTCAGCCTCTGACAACTTTGTCCCTTATAAAATGAAAATCAATCTCAAGATGTTTACACCGTGAGTGAAAAATAGCCGATAGTACTGAGCATAACCGAGCTAACAGATAAGAGATTGCTGCCATTGAATTCAGCTACCTCTTTGACAGAGAGAGAGAATTAATGTGTGTTTCTTGTGAGAACCACATGAAATTAAATTGTTTCCAACCATTTTAATTTCTTGTAGCTTGTGGTGTTCTTTCAATCATTTAATTAACTACCACTGCGGTCGACATCACTATAAGTTGAAACTTGCTAAACTGGAGGATTTGCGAATTAACAAACCATAGTTAGAACAAAGATAACGCAATTTGAATTGCGTAGTCGCCCATTA
The DNA here is from genome assembly GCA_027575705.1 of Erythroxylum echinodendron. Classification (NCBI taxonomy): domain Eukaryota; kingdom Viridiplantae; phylum Streptophyta; class Magnoliopsida; order Malpighiales; family Erythroxylaceae; genus Erythroxylum; species Erythroxylum echinodendron. The sequence continues at coordinate 8,040,048 of JANZXR010000170.1, read as the reverse complement.
TTTATATTGAAGATAATGCTTTGGAAATGGAAAAGTAGCTATCATATTTATACTTTAGTTATTTAGTATCCTTGACTTAATTAGTGAAAGTCATTAAACCCAGGATTCATAATTATAACCACATTCATTAATTCTATCTTTTAATTATTTCTATAAATAAGTACCAAAATAGACTGTCTCGTATAGGAAAATAAAAGCCTCCATTTTTGTCCTATTTTTTATTATTCTCATGCTCCAATTAGTTTTGGTATTAAGCCTTCAAAAGAAATATTTTATTTTGTGTTATGCGAATGCTAACTATTTTCTCATCTAATTTCTTATTATAAACACATTAAAAATTATTATCAAACATAATAAAGTAACCACTATCCATCAATTGTGTAACACGTAACAAATTATGAGCTAAATTAGGAAGATATTGTAAATGATAGAGGAGTTCTACATTATTGTGGGAGGTTTTGATGACAATTATACCTTTTCCTTCCACTTGCATTAGCTTATTGTCTCCATGGACAAACTTCACCCTTTTGTGACGTATTCAGCTCTTTAAAAAATGAAAAATTCCCAAATATATAATTGGAGCATCCCCTATCCACATACCATACTCCATTGGAAAAATCAATAATAGAAGAATATGCCATAAGTAAATTACTCTCTTCTCCAACTTTCTCAGTAGAATTTGCTTGCTTTTGCTCATCTCTCTACTTAGTCCAACAATTACCCTATTTGCATCCGAATTTTTTTTACAACAATTGTATTGTATTGAACTTTTGATATGCCTCTGTTCACTAGATTGTTCTTTAATTCTTCCATGATCACGAACTTGAAAGCCACCTTTACCTTGTTTACAATGTCAAAAATTTTCTAGTTTTCGTTTACACTTGCCTTTTACATACACGAACTTCTCTTCAACTTTTTCCTAAGAACCATTGACCTAACTTTATGGGCTAATAAAGAACTCGTTAAGTCATCCAAATTAAAGGTTGATAACTCTGATTAGACTCTTTAATTGCGGCAACAACGTCATCAAATTGGTATACTGGCCACTTTAATTGTGTAACTAAGGCTAGGAAAGTTCTTATTGTTTCAAAGTGAGCTACCTGAGAAAATATTTCATACAATTCAACTAGTTGCTATTGTAAGTACCCCTTAGTGATAAAAATAATTGAAATGAAGCATTATGGTACTAATGATTAAGTTGCTGTTATGTGCTAAACACGAAAAATTTAGGTTACTGTTGGGAGCAACGAGTTTTAAAGCGAGGGCAGGTATTTAAGATAATGCTTTAAAAATGAAAAATATTTATCCTTTAGTTATTTAGTATGATTATGTTTTGTCTTTTAGTTATTTAGTGAAAGTCAATAAACCCAAGATTCATAATTATTAGAACATTCATTTTATCTTTTAGTTACTTTTATCGGCAATCTTTTCATCTACTATAAACGTATAAATAGGTAGTATAATAGATTGTTTTGTATAGAAAAATAAAGTCTTCATTTCTTGTCTTATTTTTTATTATTCTCTTGTTTCAATAATTTAATCATATGGGAATGCATGAATTGAGAAAATTTGTTTATTGCATAAAACATATCGGGTCATGTCAAAGATAGATATTGCAGTTTCCTAATTATATTTGTATACAATGTAGCATCTAAAAACAGGTCAAATTTAGACAATCATATAACAAGTAGGAGTGAGGTAGGCGAGAGTATACCAATGACCTCACTCATTTTTATCTAGTCAAAAAGCTCGTTCTTATAATGTTAATTGCTTTAATAATAATTATAATGAAAAGGAATAAATATAGGAGAAAATAAGAAAGTAAAAAGATAGTAATTTATATGTTTTAGTCAGTTTCTTTGACCTACTTCATGATTAAAGAGATAAAATTCTTTTATTATTGTAAGAAAGATAGTACAAGGAGAAGTATAACAATAACAACCTTCTAACTTTCGAAAGTTTCACACCAAAATCCCCTCAAATCTTACTTATAAAACCCTTATCAAACTACTTTTAAACAAGGTTATTTGTAAAAACTTGATTATAACAAAACTTTATTTCCATATAAGTCTAAAGTTAGTAAAACTTTATTTTCATAAAAGTTTAAGCTCACTGAAACTCTATTTCTACAAAAGTCTAGTGACACTAAAACTCTATTTTGCTAAAATTCTAATAATTGAGAACTTTTATTTTCACATATCTTTGAAAAATGGGTCATGAGTTTGACACCAATTTATGTTTAACACTCATGCTGGTTTGCTTCTATCTTAGAAATGTTCTTTATCCAGTATGAGAATGGTGCCGATCCTATAACCTTATTCGTCACTAATTAGTTTCTATAATTTTATTATTCATCAAATGCAAGGCATATCTCACAATTTCCTATCTTGATTTGAATTTGTTAATGTCTAATCAAGAAATATTCCATATCTATACAAACCTCCTAGGATTTTAACCTATTTGAGCAGTCACCAAGTCTAAGCCATATTTTAACTTTTTGATGCGTAATGACTTTATCCATATGTCAGTTGCATCCTCTAAAGTGTGAATCTATGATTAGATGTAATCAATTTCTTGATCTTGTAAAACTTCACATCTTTCACCATAACAACCATTCCTCTATATTTCACCTGACTTTTCTTAGTCCCTTGAAAGATAGTTGTATCTTTATCACTAATGGTAAAAGCATACATGACTGAGTCTCTCTGACCTTATCTCTTTGGCTACTTATTAATCCTTCTTGCTATATTTTTGACTATACTATACTGATGTTTTCTTCCTGATATTGTTTTATGTATTGAACTTGGATTTTTAGCCTCCTTAACATTTTTTCTAGGCTATCTTGTATCACTTTTGAACCAATATTGCTCATTTTTTATCTTGACATGCTCTTTCCATATTTTTTAACATATATTGCTCCCCTAATATTGTAACATCCCATCATCGATGGGAAGGGTAAAATAGTAATTTTGAGTGATCCATGGGCGTTTAGAAATGCCTTTACACGTTTATACATCATCTAGCATCCGCATACATGTGAATAGTAAATTTTGCATATGTAAATGACTGTACATGCATTCATGACATTTCCCGATATTTTTGGTAATAAATGTGATTGTAAATAAAAATATGATTTGTGTGTATGAACAAAATTGTATTGGAGAGGGTCATTTTGATTTTCCTATTTTTTTGTGAATTTTAGAAATTTTCGGGGTAATTTATGGACTAGGAAAAATGTCAAATGGTAGATTGATTGTTTACCGGTAGTAAAAATGACTGTCCAATGGCACTGAAAATTTAGATACATGAATTTAGGAATTATTCTTTTCGAGCTATTGGAAATTTGGAGAGATATTGGAGTAGAAATTGGAATTGTATTGGAAAGAACCTAAATAAGGGCTTTAGAGTATGACATGTGGCAAGTGACAACATGCCACCATATGTGTTTCTTTTTATAATAAAAATCCACCATCTTTTAGTCATTCACGATGCTACTTCTTGTCTAGGGTGCTTGGTGTTTTTAAGTGGATTTTCTCCATTATATACGTAGCTTCTCCTCTTCCTTGTTTTTCTTGAATTTTTGACCATCTTTTCCACTCTGTTTCACCTTGCTTTCTCTTCTTTTGGTTCACTAAAAACCTAAACCTTCTACCGCCCCTCAAGATGATGATGGTCGTGTGTGGTAGTGAAGGGTAGAGAGTTTGTGAGATTTTGAAGAGTTGAAGATTTGGAAGCTTAATAGGTAAGACACATGTTTTATCTCATGGTTTTGTCATTAATTACATTATTTGTGATGTTTGTACACTTAATTGTATGATAATTGTGTTGGGGTATATGGGTGTGTGAGTGTGTGTGAATTTCTTGCCTTAATTGATGATTGATGAGGTATAAGGTGATAAATATAATTTAGAGATGTTGTAGAGGTTTTGGAAGTTAATTGATGTCTTACATAGGTTTAGAAATGTTTGAATGATTGAGTGTATGTTGCTGCCAATTTGTGGGCTCTTATTCAAGTGGAGGTTTTGAATTGGTTGGGTTGGTATATTGAGTGAATTGAGTAGTTATAAGTGAGGTAATGGTGTGGAAGAGGTAGGAGAATAGTTAGGATAAAAATCTAGAAATTTTATTTGAGTACATTTCAATGATTTTGCCATAACTTTTTATATGGTTGTGCTATTGAGATGAGGTTTAGCTTGAATTAAACTTGAGGAGTTTGGCTACATTTCTTGTGAAGAAAGTGATGTTTAATTTTGGCTTGAAGAGTTTAAAAGTTTGACTTGAATGTGAGATTATGCACAGGGATGAACAGTAGCTCGAGAAATTTGATTTTAGTGATCTGAAACTTTGTGAATCTATCTGGGTTGATCTAGGCAGATTTTGCTAAATTGATCTTCATGAGAGTTGTATCTTTTCTTGTTAGCTTTCTATCACTATAAATTAAGACATTTTTCAATATGAGGGTTGAAAGTTATGATCTATTGATTTTCGGATGTTATGCCATAGATTAATATGCTTTGTGTTTGGAAATGCCCATAAGTGTAGGTTTTACGGATACTGTGTTGTGGGGCAAATTATGGACTGTTTTGGTTTGAATTGGAGCAAGTAGCCTAATTGAAAGTTGTAGAGCAATGTCTTATCTTTTCAATGATGTGTAATATGCCATTTTTGGATGTAGTAATTGAAAGATATGAATTTGTGAAATGTGGATATGGTTCAGATGATATGTAACAGGGCAGAAACTTTGATTGAGATTTTGACCCTGTTAGAGGTTGAATTTGCTTTTAAGTTATTCATGAAAGGTGTAGATTGTGTTTTAATCTTTCCATTGCTATAAAGTATGGAATTTTTGAAGAATGGAATAGGAAGTTATGATTTTTAGAAGTTGTGTTACTGTTTAGGATGAGAT
>JANZXR010000170.1:8009499-8024692 GCA_027575705.1 Erythroxylum echinodendron | reverse complement strand
TATTAAATATATATTATTAATAAAATTATAAGACGATTATAATTTAAATATAATGGAAATATATAATTTTAAAAAAAATAATACAAAATATTACCGACGGAACTATATAACATTTCCGTCGGTAATTCCCAACCTATTCTACCGACGGAACATATTATGTTCCGTCGGTAATATTGACTTATTTAGCGACGGAAAATCTTACCGTTGGTACTTTTGCCAATTGTATGATGAAAAATTTACATACGGGTATGTCACCGGTCGGTAAATTTAGCGACGGACCATATTAGACGGTCAGTAACTTTTCCGTTGAATTTACCGATGGATAACCTATTCGGTCGGTAATTTTACCGACGGTATGGACAAGGTTCGTCGGTGAATTTAGCTACGGCCGAATCACTGACGTTTCTGCCGTCGGTTTATTCCGTCGGTAATTTGGTTTACTGACGGTATATTGGTTTTTTCCGTCGGTAATTTCCGTCTGTAATTCACTATTTTCTTGTAGTGCATAAGCCCGCCTTTCTTCGTAGGGAAACCAACACCTCTCTATGGCTAGTCGTATCACTTTAATACAATCGGTATTCAGTTCTGTTCCTTCTTGTCTTATGCAAACAACTCTCCCCCCTGAGCATGTGGTTTAAAAGTTAGAGAGGATAATGCAAAATTTCTTGTGGGGGGATAAGGATGGCGAAAGAAATTACATACGATAACATGGCAAAAAATTTATGCGCCCAAAGATCAGGGTAGGTTGAACATTAGGGATGTGAGAAAAGCTAATTTAGTTTTCATTGCCAAGTTATATTGGTGCTCTTGACACAACCGAGCAGCTTTTGGGTAGAAGTTGTATACCGAAAATATTTGAGAGGGGCTGACTTATTCTCTACTGTTGGGAAGGCCACTGGCTTTTACACTTTGAGGAGTATTCTAAAAGGTAGGAATGTGCTATTACAGGGATTGGGAGTGAACATTAGTAATGGAAAATTAACCATATTTTGGCTTTGTAATTGGATGCTGGATTGCCCGTTGATTCATCATGCCACACGACGATTAACAGATTTTGAGGCTTACCTGACTGTTGCTGACTATTGTGATGAATATGGCCATTAGGATCTGGAGATACTGGGTCATTTTCTGCCTCCTACTATAGTGTTTAAAATAGCTTCTATATGGCTTAATATAGAAGATGTATGTGAGGATTCATGGTGTTGGAAACTCAAAAGTGATGGGTGCTTTTCGACAGAATCGGCCTACCTTGTCCAATTATCTGCTTAGTTGCCCAAATCTCGCTCTTGGAGATAGGTATAGACTTTGCATTGCCCTAGTAAGCTCAAGGTTTTTATATGGAGAGTGCTACATGATTCTTTGCCCACGACGTCATTCTTACACTAACACTGTATTGCTCTATATGACATTTGTTTCTGATGTTCGACCAGCATTGAGTCCATTATACATGTGCTTAGAGATTGTCCTCGTGCACGAGAGATATGGTTATGCCTGGACCCTCAACTGGTTCAAGGGGATTTCTTTTTACTACATGTTTAGGACTAGGTGCTTGCTAATAGCTGCAGTTAACGTGACCTGATGGGTATAAACTAGGGTATGGTATTTATGTTTACGATTTGGTTTCTCTAGTATTGGAGAAATTTTCTTCTTCATGACCCAGATTTTTTATGGCCTTCAAATGGACGGCATTACTAAAGTTAAAGAAGCCAGCAATGTTCTAGATAAATTTAGTAGCAAGTTGCAGTATGTGACAATAATTTCTTGGAAAGAACCACGGACTTCCTTTGTGAAAGTCAATGTTGATGGGAGTGTACATGCATCTCCTGGACTTGCAGCAGCTGGTTGGCTTATCAGAGATGATGTCAGTTGATGGCTTGGTGGGTTCACATTTCGAGTGGCATATCCTCTGTCTTAGTGGCGAAACTATGGGGGATCTGTCACGGACTGCAGCTTTGTTAAGATAGGGGTTATCGTAGAGTTGAGCTTGAGTCTGATTCGTTGGTTGCAGTGTTAAAAGCCACTGCTATGTCCGTTAGAACAGGACCTCATTTTATACTCATTGATGCAATCAAAGAGCTCATAAACAAAGAATGATTTTGCAAAATATGACATGTCTACAAGGAAGCCCACATGTGTGCAAATTAGATGGCGACCTACTTTGATAATCTTACTTTGGGATTGCATGTTTTTGACTCTCCCCCTCAGGGTTTATTACATCTGCTTTAGGCTGATGCTGTGGGTTTAGTTTGGCCTAGGGTCATGTAATCTTCTTTTTTCTGTCCCAATTATACAAAAAAAGTGATATATTACAATAAAGGATTAATTATAAGAAAATTCTAATCTTTACTCAAATTTGTAATATTACCCCGAATTTGAAAAAGTAGAGCTAAAATATTTAAATTTCAATTTTTAATAAAAATAACCAGATGTTAAGTTTTCAGTTAATATGGATAATATGATAAGTCACATCATTTTGATATTTTGCCATGTGTCCACCACGTATGAAATTTTTTATTTAATAAATTAAAAATATTAAAAAGCCTGAAATAATTATAAAGTAAAACATATGAAAGAGAGTATAATTATTTTATAGTTTTTATATTTTTAACTTATTAAATGATTAAATTAATAAATGGTATAAATAAAATATATGACAGTCACGTGACATAAATATGAATTTGATGTGATTTGCCATATCATCCATATTAACGAAGAATTTAATGCCAGGCTATTTTGTTAAAAATTGAAACTTGGAATATTTTGAAGTCATTTTTTTAAAGTTTGAGCTACTATTATAAAATTGTGTAAATTTTAGGCTTTTTTGCAATTAATCCTACAATAAACAATACGTTTTTTTTATTCATCTTGAAGATATAGGCTTAGTTTGGGGGAGCAGTGACGGTTAATAACCTGCTGAAATCAACCTACTGAAATGATAAGTACTTATTCTCAATAAGTACTTATGTATTTGGGATTGCTATTTTAATAACTGCTGAAACGTGAAAATAGGTATCTGACAAGTGCGGCTGTGGTTGCTGAAAAGAGATAAAATGACTAAAAAGCTCATTGATTTAATAAACTATTAATTATTGTATAAATAATTAAAAAATATATTATTCATCATATAAATTTAAAATTATAAATAATAAAATATTAAATTAAAATAAGAAAAATATAAATAAAATAAATTTAGTAAATAAAAAAATTCATAAAAATATATTATTAGTCATATAAATTCAAATTATAAACAAGAAAATATTAGTTGAGGGTATAATGGAAAATAATAATTATCAGAAGGTTATTAATATAATGGAAAGTAGAATTTCTACTGCAGAAGTACTTTTCTACCTCATCCCTCTTTCTATTTATCGATTTCTACGGTGGCACCACATTTTCTTCTAACCTTCAGTTGTTCACTCGTAGATCCAAATATGTGACTACGTTTAGAAACCGCAGTGGATAAATACTTATCTCCACTGCACCGTAGATCCAAACGTAGCCGTAAACATTTAATGGTAAACAGGCTAAGTCCCATCGAAACTTATATCATTCGTTAACCTGTAAATGATGTACCTTTGTTTTTCTCTTTAGGATTAATTAAGGACATTAATTTTGTCATCTGGAATTGGTTCATAAGTTTATACTAATGGCCTAAAAGTCAGGCTAGTAATGCAAACAACTACACACATATTCTCCACCATCTCAGGTCTAGTCCTAAACAAAAATTAAAATACATCCCCCAAAATACCTTCCATTGCTAAAAAAAAAAAGGATCTTGACACTGGCAAATGTTCTTATTTGTTACCTTGTATAAAGTTTATATTAGTTGCTTTCATTTACTATCACATGTAGAAACTTTATTTTGATATAAAGTTATTGTTTTATTTCTTATATATGCTTATATTTAACTTATAGATAAAGAGAGACAATTTAAGTGCTCTTAATAATTTAACCTCTTCTGAAAGATTTAGCAATCCAACTTAGGCATATACAAAATTGGTTCCTAGTATAAAAAATACTATATATTTATATTATGACAAACAATTGAAATGTGAGGGAATCACTAAGTTAAATAAACATTTAGCTAAGAACAGAGGTGATATGAAACCTTACAACAAAGTTAGTCATGATGTAGAATGTCAGATGAAAATTTTGCTTGAAGAGTATAACAATGAGAGAGAAAGAAGGCAAAAATTGAACTAAATTGGAATTGAAAGTTCATTTTTCATTAGTGACAATACTAAAGCTAGTATTCCTATCCAATAATAAGGTATTCATGTGACTAACATGTGAAAAGGAAGAAAAATGACTAAAAGTTTTAACTCCACGAACAAGTCTTAGACTTTAAGCTTCTGTCCAAAGTGAATCTCGATCTAAGGAAGTAGCTCATAACATGAAAATAATAGTGACTATATGATGCATGCATCCCATTCAATGCTACCTAATCTTACTACTTCTAATTTATAATGGAAACTATTACCTCTTTGGTCTAAGATTTGAAGCTCCTTTAATTGATGATTATATAGATAATCTTTTAAGCAAATATGTTAGTGAAATAAAAATTATTTGATGAAAGAAGGACATAGCAATTTATGAATATTCAATTATATGTGATGGTTAGACAAATATCAGTCGTAGGCATATTATCAATTTTTTATTTATTTTGCTAAAATGATGATAGTTTTATAGCTAATTGATATATCGAGAGTTTGAAGAAATGATGATACTTTGTAAGAGATATTTGATAAAGTTGTGAATAAGTTTTAAATTATTATAAAGTTTTTCACTAATAATGATGTTGTTTATAAAGCAATTGGGAAGAGATTGGAAAATAGGTACAATATTTTGTATTGGATTCCTTGTGCTATACATGATATTGACTTGGCATTGAAAAATGTAAAAATAGTAAATACTTTCCTATCATTGATAAAACCATAGAAATTTGAGAAAATTTACCAATTTTATTTATAATTGTGCATGAATATTGAATTTGGTGAGAAAAGATTTTACAAATGGTAAGAATTTAAGTTGCTTTATTATTATAGGATATACAACTAATTTCTTATCATTTTAGGGTTGTTATCTCTTTCCAGTTCAAGCAATAACAACAATATGTCTACAAAATGGTTAACGATGTTTTGAGGTCTAAAAATTTATTTATCTTTTCCTTATTAGTGTACACTCGGAGTAATTGGCAGAGAAATACAATAAAAATGAAGCTCAATATGAACGTTCCATCTATTAACGATCTCCTGACAGCATGTCGTAACGCTAGTTAAAATAAAATAACTGGACTACTACTCTAGTAGTGGTGATTCTAGGACGATCCTATAGGAAGTGTTCGGTTATCTTATGAAATGAAATTAATTGGTGTTTAGAAAAAATGCGAGGTTTGGATTTTGGAATAAGAAAATAAAATGAAACTAACTAATAAAAAAAATTAAAGAAAATATACGAAAAATGGTAACATTAAGGAATTCGGTAGGGATCCGGTTCTTCAGTTCAATCTTGGCCTACACCCTAATTAAGCATAATTCAATGATTTTTTGTTCTCAAACCTCTCCTATCAACCAGTAATCGTGGGTTAATAATTAACCTGAGTTTTCCCTTAGGTTTTGTTTAATCAAGATACGATCATTAATTAAACCTAACCACTAAATAACCTAGGATATGATCTCTAGATTTAATTAGGAAGTATCATTTCGAATTAGAAAACTGGTTAATTAAGGCAACAACCACATACGATGTGTCATTTAACCTAAGTCATGTTATCCCTAATGGTTACGAATCATTAGTTGCTACACATAAATTTCAACATAACAATTACGGATTATATCAAAATTATAGCAATGGGTATGCAATCAAATGATTCAATTAACACATTAAAATTATCCTTTTTTAATGCCCAATGGGTTCATACACAAATAACCGAATAATAACAAAAATCTGATTATTTATACACAAAACAGAAATAAATTAACATAAGATAACACAGTCAATTTCTAATGAGAGAGAAATAACAAAACAATGAAAAAAATGCTTAACATGGGTCATCGGCGTTGATGTCACCTCCGAACCGCTGTTCGGATATTACTCCTCCATAGGTCTCTTCCGGAAGAATGTTTGAATCCCTATTAATACCCAAACGTCAATCATGGCAAGCCTTTTCTCTCTTCTATTTCATTCACTATTCGCAACACTATTATATGATGTGATAAATAAAGATATATGTCTTAAGCTACTATTCACATTTCCATTCTTTTCTTCTCTGTTGCCACTCTTCTTCTCTATTTCCTATCGCTACACCACTCAATTATATTTCTCTACTTATGCCACTCCTTACTGTTTGTTTTATTCTCTTCTGCCGCTAGCACCTCTCGTCTCACGCTCTCCACTCACTATAGCGTGATAGGACAAATAAGTTTGGTCTCCTCTTTTTAAAACCTACGCCCCTTCTTTTTGGCCACAACGTCTGCGTCACGTAGACTGCATTCTCCACTGCGTCGTCATTTCACCTGCTTCATGTTTGCGTTTCTGCTCCTTCATGTTGCCCTGTCATTTTACTCCTTATGCTTCCAATATATGTTGCTATTTTTGCTTCATTCCAGTTGTTATATTTTCATGCTTAACTTGTTTCCCATTTTTTCCGCTTGTTGATCCATTAATTAGACGTGCATGGGACATGCAATTTCCATGCTAAGCTTCTCTTTTTTTTTTACTTCTTTGCTGTGAGCAATTGATATTTTTTTTTCTTGTCTTCTCTTTGCTTTAATTTTCTATGTCTTGCTCTATGAAGGCAAGCAAAAATTAATCTTCAAAAAACGGCTCAAGCATAGTGCTTTTGACTCACTTTAATTTCTTTGCTTCTAAATTGTACCTACAATCATGTATGAATTAAAGTGAGTATCTTAAAAAATTTCTTGTCAATAATCGCTAATTTTAAATGATTAAATGTATCAATAATTAAACACATATCATTTATATAGGCTTGGAATTATGTTATTATTAAAGTTTATCCTAAATGTTTGTTTGATTTAGAGTAAGAATTTGTTTTGAATTTCATATTTCAAGAGGTGTTTGATGTGTTTTTGAGTGTTGGAAACCAAGAAATTGAATAATGAAGAAGATGGAAACTGAATGAAGCAGTGCATGATCATGACTTGTTTGCTACGATCATGATAGAAGCAAATTTCTAGAAGCATAACTGTGACAGGCGTGGCCTATTTCGTATATTTTAGGATTTGGAGGTATTTTTGGAACTGAATGAAGTGGAGAAACCCTAAAAACATCCCTAAGACCTTAAACTACTATTTAAAAATGTGAAACACTAAAAAAAAGGTAGCAACCACACACCAAATTGAATCACAGTGGAGAGATCAATAAGAGCATCAGTAAATTCCAGCATTCCATATGAAGGTGTTAAACAATTTTTTCTCTTTTTCTTTTTGTTTCTTTTGTTATATTTGATGTGTAATTGGATTTCTAAGATGTTTATCATGTCTATGGAGTTATAAACTCATATTAGGAATTATTCTAATTTTATTTCGTGATTTTATTCATTATTGAATTCTATACATATTCTAGGTTATGTTAATTGTGCATATTCATACTTTGACAATAATCGAGAGAGTGAGTCAAAAGCAATCTAATTAAATTATGCAAAAAAAGTTGGTGATTTAATATGTCACTCGATTAACAACTCAACCATCATTAGAAGAGGGATCTTATGTGAGAACTTGATTAATCAATAGTTAGCTTCGGAATTGAAAACGTTAGGGAAAGAGTGAATTAAGAGATTACAATTCTGGAGTTTTCATATTCAATTAAGGATAATTGGTTAGGTCTTGAGAGAGAGTAATTAAACCTTAGGAAATCTAGGATCGACTTCTAATTAGATAAATAATTGTTAAAGGAGTAGAATAATGACAGAATAAATAAGATACATTTATCCTTGATCAACTTTATATCAATTTGGTAGCTCATTTTCTATTTTCTATTTGCTTGATTTAATTTATGTTATTATTTTCACTCAGTTCATATTCTAATACCTTATAGAAAGTTAGGTTAAACTTGTTTTAGCAAGTTCCTTATGGGATCGATACCTTTTGATACTACAAGTTACGTTCCATATACTTGCGAGTATTGAGAGTTTTATTAAAGGTAAAACTTACTCAACAAGTTTTTGACGTTATTACTAGGAAAATTAGTTTAAGAAGATTTGAATTTCTTGAATTTAAAGAATTACTACCCTTTCTTGTGATTGTGTTACCCAGTCATAAGAAATTAAAAAAAAAAGAAAGTTGGACATAAAGTCGAGGACACATCAATCAAGACATTACAAGGCAAGAATGTGGAATCCGAAGTGTTGAATGCCAAGAAGATATAGAAAGAACGATAATGGAGGAAATATATCACATAGAGTAAAATACTTTTATGGACTTCATGAGGCCAACGTTTAGTGCGTATCATTAAGCAATTGCATGACCAGTAGTGCAACTGACATACGACTTGTTAAAAAAGATGGAAAAGAATAGTTTTCTTTGGACATTGGAACAAAGTAGACAGCAGTTAACCTTCCCAGATCAAGAAGGAATGATTATGGTAAATTCAATGATAACATTGTAGGCTAAAATTGACAACCTTAGCATGGAATTAAACAGCTTAACAGCCACCTCTTTCTCTCTATTCAAAGCAATTCAGTAAGGATATGACCTATGCAGAAGAGAGAGCCATATGACAGTTGATTGCTTCCTAGTAGGAAACAACAACATGCAACAATTCAACTTTATAGGAGCACAAGTTGGTTGGGGAGGTAATGATCCTTATTGAACACATACAATCTGTGGTGGCAGAACCGCCCAGATTTCTTTTGGTCTAACAATGTAAGGTCCTAGATGGGAATTCAAGGCCTATAGGGATTTTAGTAAAATGAGTCCAATTCACGAGATTCAAAATTGGAAAGATCATAGACAAGATCATAAGCATGTATGAGGCCAAAAAGAGGCTGGAAGGGAAGTTCGAAGAAGTAACTAAGAACCACGCCTCTTCTATTCATAACTTAAATGTTCAACTAGGTCACCTTACAAATGAATTTTGTATGAGACGCGTGGAAAACTTTCTGAGCAATATGGAAGGGAAGTTTGAAGAAGTAACTAAGAACCACGCCTCTTCCATTCACAACTTAAATGTTCAACAAGGCCAGCTTACAAATGAATTTTGTACGAGAAGTGTGGAAAACTTTCTGAGCAATATGGAAGCAAATCCAAGAGAGAAATTTAAGGCTATCACACTTTGGAGTAGGAAAGAGTTAGAAAAACTAGCAGAAGAACAAATTAAACCCCACATTATAGAGGACCAAAAGAAGGAAAAAAATATGAAGAAAAGAACAAAGACCCTCCTTATATGCATCCTCCGCCTTACCCACCAAAAATACCATTCCCACAAGGAATTTAAAAGAATGAATTGGATACACATTTGAAGTTTAGAGAAAAGCTGAAGAAATTACAAATTACCTTGCCATTTGGCAAGCTTTGAAGAGCACACCCACCTACATGAAATTTCTCAAAGATATATTCTCAAACAAGAAAACTTGGGATGATAGTCATACAGTAGCCCTTGTGGAAACGTCCAGCACCTTAATTACCTACCACATGTCCTCATAATTAACAGATCCAGAGAGTTTTGCTATATCTTATATAGTTAATAATTTAGAGATTTTCAAATGTTTATGTGACCTACGTGTAAGTATAAACATTATACCTTTGTTGATTTTTACGAAACTACGGCCAAGTGATGTGAAACAATATCTATGTGTATTTAGTTAGTAGACCGGTTAATAAAGAAATCGTTAGACTTGGTGGAAGACGTGTCTATAAAAGTGGACAAATTTATCATTATTTTGGATTTCATCAAGCTAAACTTTAAAGAGGATCAAAACTATCCACTAATTTATGGCTTAAAATTTCTAAAAACTGGAAAAGCTTTAGTAGATGTCTATGAAGACAACTTCATCCTTCAGATTGGTGATGAATAAGTGAAATTCAATATGAATAAGGAATTAACGAATTCGAAGGAGGGTAGCTCGTTCATGAGAATTAATGAAGTCAAATCTTTAAAGGAGTAAGAGGAAGAAGAACAAATGATAGTGGAGATTGAGATTGAAGCATATAAGGAAGTCTCTGTTGAAGAAGCTAACGAAGAAAAGGAAGAAGAACAAATGATAACGAACATAGAGGTTGAGAAGATATGAAAGTCTCTGTTTACGAAACGGATAAAAAAGATAGGATGAAGGTGAATGAGGAAGAAGAAGAGCAGTTCACCCTCCCACAATACAAATTGTTAGAGTCTATTGACAATTCAGGAAGTTTCATCATTTCTTATTTTATTGCCAATCTGTTATCGAAAAGGACATTAGTGAATTTATTTAGATTGTTTAATTTGATTAATTATGTTCTTTTGATTATCTTGCAATTTTTAGCTTAGTTATAGGATACTAAACTAAAATTGGGAGACACGATGCAAGACACTCATAATAGACCCAGGTTAAGCAAAAATGTGAAGAGTACGTCAAACTAATGACGTGAAAGAAACACTACTTGAGAGGTAACCCAAGAATTAGGATTTTTAATTTATTTTCTATTTTATTTTTAGTTTGATTTGTTGGTATTTTTTTACTTTTAGTTTTTATATTTATTTTGTAGGGAATTAGATTGCTGGAATTTTATGAGACATGCGTCTCCAAACTCCATTGTTCAAGCGAACACCATGATTACTATGAGAATTCTAGCTCTAACTTTATATTTATTTTTTTCTTTATTTATATTTTTTTCTAACATTGAGGACAATGTATGATTTAAGTGCAGGGATGTTGTATATGCTTTGGATATCTCATTTATGTATGTAAATTGGCAATTGTTTTGAGTTAGTTTTGACTAGGTTGACATAGTGTAAACATTTTGTTACATATGTGTGCATTGTGTGAATGTGTCAATGAAAAGAATTGAATGGAATTAGTTTAGCTTTGAACATGGTCATTTAATTTGTAAAGACATAGTAACTTAGGAAATTTGTGTTTTAAGTATCTTTAGGATAAATATGTATGTTAACTAGGATATGACACTTATTTTTCACTTTATGATTTTTCATTGTATTCATTTTTAATTATAGTCATTTAAATTGGTAGGCATTATTAGTACACTTTCTTGAAAGTGATTAACTAAAAAGAAATAAGGTAGGCTAAAAAAATTGTGTTAAATAAATAACTATTTGCTTGTCCTTTTGAAAAAATGGGTTAAGAATAGAGCTAGTAGCTAGTTGAGAGTCGTGATATAGCTAAGTAATTGGGAGTATTCATGACAAAACATTTGTCTTTGCGTCAAAAGGTTAGAATGATGCTCCAACTAATTTAAATAAAAAATGTCGCCTAGTTAAGTAACCGAAGGGCATTCATGACAAGATGTTTTCTTTCGCGTCAAAAGACTAAGTTATCGTTCAAGAAAATCTATTAAAAAATAAATTGTGTTACAATAAAAAAACCTACTGATATTTTAAAAATAGCAAGAATTTTCATGAAATGATACTTAGTGATAGTTTACCTTTTTGATTAATTAATAATAACAAATGCATACTTACAAGGCCCATAGGTGTATGAATAGGGTGTTAATATTTGATTGATATGTATATCCAATTCAAAGTACTTAAACATGAAAGGAATAAGTTAGTATATTGGCACATTTTAAGTGATTGGTGTCTGAGGTTAAGTTAATGGTAATTTAATTCCATAATATTTTATGCCATTGTACCATTATTGTACTGTTGCATGAATGTGCGATTATATGTTTATGTATTTTATTTGTTTGTGTTTTTATTTTTACTTGAGGAAAAGTAAGTTTAAGTATGGGGATATTGATAGGTGTATATTATACTATGTTTTGGTAGATGTTTAAGTGTGCTTTTAAGTGTTGAATAGATGATTATCATGTATATAGGCTTAGAATTATGTTCTTATTAATGTTTGTATGTATCCAAAGTGTTAGTTTAGTTTAAAGTAAGGCTTGGATCTTCATTTTATGTTTAAAGAGGTGTTTGATGTGTTTTTGAGTGTTGGAAACCAAGAAATTGAAGAATGAAGATGGAGGATGAATGAAGAAGTGCATGATCGTGACTTGCTTGGCACGATCGTGACTAAAGTAAATTTCCATAAGCATGATCATGGCACCTATGTCATGATTTTGACAACACTTTCCAGGTGCGACCTATTTCGTATTTTTTATAGTTTGGGGGTATTTTTGGAATTGAATGAAGTGGGGACCCTTAGAAACAAAACTAGGGCCTAAAATACTATTTAAGAATGTGAAACAATAAAAAAAAAGCAGTAGCAACACACCAAATTGAATGAAAGTGGAGAGATCAAGAAGAGCATTAGGAAATTCCAGCATTCTAGATCAAGGTGTTAAACAATTTTTTTCTCTTTCCCTTTTTGTTTCTTTTGTTATACTTGATGTGTAATTGGATTTCTAAGATGATTATCATGTCTATGGAGTTTTAAACTCATATTAAGAATTATTCTGGATTTATTTTGTGATTTTATTCATTGTTAAATTCAATACATATTCTGGGTTGTGTTAATTATACATGTTTATACTTTAGCAATAAATTGAGAGCGTAAGTCAAAAGTAATATGATTAAATCGCATAACGAGAGTTGCTGATTTAATATTTAACTCGATTAACAAATCAACTATCATTTGAATAGAGATCTTACGTGAGAACTTGATTATTCAATAGATAGCTTCAAAATTGAAAATGAAAGAGTTGTGAATTAAGAGATTGCAATTATGGAATTTTCAGATTCAGTTAGAATTATTCAATTAGGGTTAATTGGCTTGGTCTTAAGAGAGAGTAATCAAAACCTAGAAAATCTAGGATCGACTCATAATTGGATCAATAATTATTAAATGAGGAGAATAATGAAAGAATAAATTTGATACATTCATCCTTGGACCAACTTTACATTAATTTGGAAACTTACTTATTATTTGATATTTGCTTGATTTTGTTCAATTGATTTTATTTCTATTATTATTTTCACTCAGTTCATATTCCAATACCTTAGAGAAAGTTAGGTTGAACTCGTTTTAGCTAGTTCCTGATGAGATCGATACCTTTCAATACATAAAGTTACGATATGTATACTTATGAGTATTGAGAGTTTTATTAGAGGTAAAACTTACTCAACAGGTACCTCTACATATGGTCATCTTATAAGAGATCTTCCTCCATTCAACTGTATGTTTATTCCAATGCCAACTAGGGTAGCTCAACTGAGGATCACAAATCTATGACTGGAGTTGCCATTTATGTTGGCTACAATTCAATCTCTTCGGACTCACGTAAACAACTTGTTGTTTCTTGATCCTTAATAGAAGCAAAGTATCATCCACTTGCAATCGTTATAAGTGAGTTGTAATGTGAAATTAGGTTTGCACGCACTCATCCTCTAATTCTATGGTATGATAATCTTGGAGCTATGTATCTGAAAGCCAACACATTTTTTACTCAAGGTCAAAACATCTAGAGATTGAATTTCAGTTTGTACGTGAATTAGTCATATAACAAAGGCTACTTGTACACTACATTTTAACTAATGACCAAGTTGCCAACCTCCTTACTAAATCCATCTCCAAGGGCAAGTTTGCTCATTTTTGGCACAAGTTAATAGTGCTACCACTGTCATTTTGAAGGGCAGTGAGAAGGATTAAAATCATCTATTTACTCTAATTATTTACTTCCCTCACATGTTACTGACTTGGTCATCATTGTACAACTACTAACTCTCCTATCTTGTAGCTTATTATCCATTATATCTTGTAGAGATGATTAGTTTTGGCTTTAGTATATATTTACCTTAACAACCTTTTGTATTCCATAAAGTTTGTATCATTACTGAATGGAAACATTTCTGCATCTACCAAATTGGTAGAGCAACCCAAATATCTTTTACTAAGAATCTACTTGCATTTTTATTTATTGTATTTTAAGATGTTTTAAGTGATGTTAAGGTTCCTCTTCACTTTGGTAGAAGATTGTAAAAGGGTTTTTATTTGTTGAATAAAAATTATACAAAGCTTATTTTTCTTCTTAAAAGAAGAATTATAGTTTAAATTCAAGAAGAGTCTTATAATAGATGTAAGCACATTGAAACACTATAAATTGATTCGCATCTCTCTTCCCATACTCTTTTACTTTTTTACTTAAATTCATTATTTTATTTCATAATTTCATCATTTATAAGTAATTTTAGTTAGAATTTTATAAACATCCAATTTACCCCTCTTGAGCACCATTAAAGACTAACAATACACTCACTAAAAGAATATAGTGAATTAAGGACAGAAAATATCGACGGAAATGACAAATATTCCGTCAGTATATAACATTACCAAAGGAATAAACTAAAGGCTAAAAACATCAGAGATTCGGCCGTAGCTAAACTTACCAACGAAAAGTTTCTTTACAGTCAATAAAATTACCGACGGAATAAAAATAAACCGTCTTTAATTTCAATTGAAAAGTTACTGACCGTCAGAAATTTTCCGTCGCTAAATTTACCGACGGTAAATTTCTAACCCATATGTAAATTTAGCATCGGAATGTTTCTAATACGATTGATAAAGTTACTGACAGTAACGTTTTATCTGTTGGTAAACTATGACCTATTACCGACGGAACGTATTGTCCATCAGTATAGTATATAGGCAATTACCGATCGAAATTAACGAAAATTATGTATATTTTTGTCGGAAAATTTTTTATTAAATTTTTTTAAAATATATATTTCCATTATATTTAAATTATAACCGTCTAAAAATTTTATTAATAATATATATTTAATTAGATATAAATAATTAAATAAAAATTTTGATTAATTAATAAAAATTAAAATATCTTAATTAATAATAAAAACGTTATGTTGTAAATAATAATATCTGTAATACAAAGTAAATGACCAATACTATACTACTGATCAGGAGCAGGAGGGTCGTTTGGTAGGTGCGGTGACGTGCTGCCCTTGCCCTTCAATTCATCTGTAACACCCCACTCCCGCAAAACCCGAATCCGATATCGACAGTGATACCCGGATCCGTGCCCCGCGAGGGTGGCGTGTCACATCACTAACAAAACTCAGTACATTT